>CAESWR010000511.1:2054986-2074381 GCA_903171835.1 Mullus surmuletus | reverse complement strand
TTTCACATGCACATTGATATTGCATAGTTAAATTCCGTATTGCTTAATTAAGTGAAAAGCCACTTACATGTAGCTTTATTTCTTCTCAAGTCAAAGGATTAGGGGAAATGTTTTTTTAAACAGAAATCGGACCAATTGGCATGAACATGAAAATCACACTTTCAGACTTGCAGACAACTTTGCAGAAAACGTGCCCCGATTGAATAGATTTTTGTTGCATTGAATTAGTGAGAGATGCACATCAATATTTCCAGAAGCCCAATGCAATGTTTCCATCTTTTACAATTTGCCTCACCGACGGCACATTTTAAGCAAAAGCATTCTGAAATCGACAACCGCAAATAATGACTTTTCCGCTTTCTCTTGTTTCGTCTGTCACTCTCTCCCCCTCGCTCACACAGTAATGCATCTTGTCACACACCATTACAGATGCAATCAGCCAGCGTCTCCTCCTCTGCAGCTGGCAGGACGCCCCTGCATTCATCACTGCATCTCCTCTGTGTGGAGACCTTTCCCTATTATTAGTTTTAATACAAGGCCAGGGGACATGCAAGGGAAAAAGGGCCTGGCTGCGCTTAAAACCTCCCCCAAATGTCAAACTGTGACACGCTGCCAGCTGCTGGTGGCTTTGATATGCCTCGACTGGATGATGCTTATTTGATCATTTCATTAGAAAATTTGGTCTAGGTGTCAAAGAGGTTCCCTATGTCTGTGCTGCAGCTATTAGACTCAATTATAGCTGCCAGAAAGAGGGAGAACTGAGCTGGCTCTGTGCGCCGCCTTCAGAATGGCCTTAAAGAGCCACTGAGAGAGCCACAGAAATTGCTATTCATAACACTTAATCGCTTATGAATTAAGTTTTCCTTCTAATTATTCATAATCATACATGCACACGCAACAAAAAATGCAAGATGTACATATTTTGCTTTGGGAGCCGGGGACAGACGTGGACCTCGGCGGGATCGTTAAAGTTGGATCACATCCACAAATAATTGCAGTTCTGTTTTTTGATATTTTAACGATTAGAGCCCAAACAATAATCTTAAGTCATAGAGTTCAGCATCCAATTTGATTTAAAAAGTTTTTGAGTCTCGAGAGAATTTCTTTTGTTTTTTTCCATTTAGAATGCATAAAATTAGGGGAAAAGGTTCTAGTTATATATTAGTTACATTTGTGGCTACTACACCTTCACAGGAAATGATGAAAATATTGAGTCAGTTTGTTTGAATAGATAAAATAATACAGCTCATAAATATTATAATTTTGTAAACATTGTACAAATTTAAAATGCCATCACTCCAGATAATAGTTGCACGAGTCCGTCTGCCATATGTTTCTAAAGTTTTGCACTGGAGATTAATTGAGGAAAATGTCACGGCAGCGACTATACATCCATAAAACGGGATAATACGCGTCGCTTGTAGTATCCTGTTGAGTTTACACAATTCATAATCTGTGCACCCCTGAGGAATAACAGTCAGGGCCGTATTAACATTTCAAATGTCTATTTTGAAAATTGCCTGTATGACGTATGCGCACATACATGCAGTTCCTTTTTATTTTTTGGAACCACTTACAGATTAGATGTAATAGACGTGCCGGGAAATGTGCAGCTGAAGGAATGTCAACCACATGTTCAAAAATAAATAGACCTGTGAGAATTGAAGCAAGCACTCATAAGGTTAATCAAACCTAATTTCTTCATGGTTTTCTCTGTATTTGGCTGCCAGCGCTAGCCGCCCCCCCCCCCCCACGCACCCCCACACCCCCTGTCATTTTATTATTCTAGATTTTTCCCCGTAATCCGTCCATAACTGGGCGCTGCCACACTAAATTAACAACAAATAGACGCAGAGCAGAGCTAGAGTTGTGAGTTTCTCACCTTTTTTCTGTTCTTTTTTGGGAAGGGCCGTATATCAGCAATGCGTGCTGATGTGGGATGGGGGGAGGTGTGTGTGTGTGTGGGGGGATTAACTAATTAAAAAGCGGAGGGGCCGGCACATTCGGACCGGCCTCGAGTTTCACGAAATACTTTTCTGCTTATGCCGAGTTCCTGCGGTCGGTGCGGTGGCGGCGGCGCGGAGGCTCCATCCTCTGATGTGATTAACTGGAGTGGTCAGAACAAAAGGAGCGGGAGGCGGGAGGGAGGGAGCGGAGGAAGAGGTCTGAGCCTTTCCCTCTCGCTCCTCGCCGCTCTTCGGGGTGGCGTCTCTGGCATGGCTCAGCTCCAGTCTGAAGGAGTGTTAAACCTCTCCGGCTGCGGGGGGAAGAAATGACAGGACTCCCTCAAGCTCCCCTCTGTTCTTCTAATGGACTCCTCCGTCGACATGGTGGGGTTAGAAACATCATAAGTTCATATTCCCCACATGAGACTTTTTTTTTTTCTTGCCGTCCTTCCATTTAGCGGTGTTGCCTTTCAGATTCCTCAATAGCTCCATCTCTTTTACCCAAAGAATCAGAGTCCTATCAGTGAAATCAAAGGCGATTACACAGCTCACCAGTCATTTAGGATCTCTGCGGCTGTGGTAAGTATGTATCGCAGGCCGCAGCCCCAAAGTCTCTGTTTATTCAGTGAAAGTGCTCTGTAATTTATTTAAAATAATCTATTTTAACAAATAAAGAGGTCATTGAGTGAGTGCATTGCTGCAGGCGCACATTTAAATGCCTCTTTAAGAGTCTGACTGGCTGACAGGCTGCCGAGCTGGCTGGACCCAGAGGACGCCGAGGCGGGCTTCCTGCTCTGAACAAAGTGATTCACCAAAAGTCCAAAGAGCAACATTAGTGAGGGAGCACTTGCCCTCTGTTGATCTCTGAGCACCGATCAGCACCATGAGTTTTTTTTTTTTTTTTTTTACCCTCCCTTCTTCTTATTGAGATGTTTGATTCGGATCCAGGGCGCTTGTTTGAAGAGGGGGTGGGCTCGGGCCCTCGTGGATGTTTGGGGGGCTGGAGTAAATATGACGGATGGGATTACAAGGAAACCCTCTCAGCGATTTTCGAAAGGCTTGAAATAGAGCTGGTTTTTCCTGCATACCATCTCCCCACTTGCTCTCTGTGGCGGCTTCAGTAGCTCAGGTGCACTGTATCTACGTTATGTCTGCCCCTGTCTGATGGGATCTGACTGCACCACAGAGCTGGACGCATCAAAGGAAGTCAAAGAGAGGGGGCCATTCCAACTGTAAGAGGCCCAGTTATATAAATGGAGCCAAAGTACTTTGCTTTATTTGGACTTGTTTGGGCTTATTTGTTTGTACACCACACAGCTTCATACTTGGCGAGATGCAGGGCAAAGTTTTTCCCCCCACTTTAAATACCTACAGTATGCACAGTTGTTGATGCCGGGTTATAAAACATCATATTTCCATCATTAAATCTTTTACATTATGTTTTTCTCTGATTTTGTCCAACAATTGCTTCACAAACACGACTTTGTTGGAGTTTTTCTCTCAATTATGCAAAAGTTTTTCCCCGCCACAATTTGGCAAAAACCTCCTGGACCGTGCACCGTAGCACACTGGCTGACTTACCCGCCAGTGAATCACCAGCTTTCAGTAGACGTGTGAGGTTCAAGGGCTAACAAAGTGGCTAATTTTTGAGCATATATATACACTGAGGGGGGGAACCAAGAAGACTGACATTTCACCAAACGTCTCTGTGAAAACATCAGCGGGCCGTGACTGGCATCTGGTGCAATAAGTGGTTGGTGTGCAGCGAGCCTCCTGCGTCCCGGCCAAAGAAAACCCGGTTTAGTGTAACCACCGTCTCCGAGAGCGAAGACCAGAGGAGAAGTGGGCTTTCACAGGATGTTGCCATTCTAGTGGCTTTATGGCTACATTCTATATGCCTCTCTCTTCCCGTGCCTCATCTTTTTCTGGGGATGCAAGAAAGATATCGACCCCTGCACAAACACACTCCCCCCTTTTCGCGGCCACTAATTTTCTGCTATCGGTTCGTCCTCTCCTGATCTGGACAGAAAAGGCCCGCCTCGCCCTCCAAGTGGTGAATGGCTTCGTCTGTATTGGCTGACATTGTGGTTTGGGTCAGCGAGTCGGGGGTTAGGCTGATGGATTACTTTACTAATGATTTTGGCCCGAGAGCCGGCTTGTTTTAAAAGGCAGACATTCGGCGAGTCAGTTTGAGTTTCATACGATGTTATGGATTGGCGGAGTTGTGTGCGGAGCTCCTCTTCAACGGCCAAAATCGACGCTTGATTATTTAATGTTCTTGTTTTACAAACCGGACTTAATCTGCAGAGCAAAGAAACAAGAAATTCAATCAGCACAGCTAATTTTAAGGACTTAGAGTAGGTTGGGCTTTTTTTGCACAAACAAAACCTGCAGGCCGAATGGAAGCTGCTTTCGCCGTAACATAATATACTGATTCACATTCGAGATGTTTGCATGTACTGTACCACCAGCGGAAGATGTCCTCCCGTGATTGAGCCCACCCAGACTGCGGTGTTGTGAGGGAGCGTGCCCCTTACCTCCCATTGGGGGCAACAAGGTCCTGTGTCCACATTTCAAGCACGCCTGTCACTCACAGTAGGGGAGAAAGGGTTCTGTCTTGGGGTCAACACTTATGTTCTCCAGCTAAGAAAGCAAGAGAGCAGGCAGCAGTTCAACACATGCTTCGAGCAGGGATGAGCAGAGGGGATCTGGAAACCGTCATTGATGAGGATTTTCTTTAGCAGAATCATTGCGAGATACAGAAAAGCATTGTGACTCCAAAACAAAACAGCATTGGATCTACAAGAATTTATTGGACTCACAAAGCCCCCTCCTTTTTTCTTTTTATTTTAAACCCCAGTAACTGATATTTTTCTCAGTGAATTGTGCAACAGCATGACAACAACTTTGATGTAGCACCACTATTTGGCCCTTTTCCATTATTGATATTAAGATTCTCCATATAATACCTGAAAGTTGCTATGAACAGGTGATGAGCAGGACACAACAGGTGATCCTCCAATCTTTCTCAAATGTTGTATTAATGAACAATAAGGGAGTGTTTAATGATACTTAGATTATGAAATGTCCACCAATAGAAAGTGGGTATCTGTGTTTGATGGTACCAGGCAGGTTGTGTCAGTTGCAACTTTGCACTTGCACTGATGGCGTTATTCCCGCTTTCACCAAAGGGCAGAATGTCTGGGACCAATTTGTTCATCTTTGAACCTCTAATTGAGTTATCCAGGATTAGTCTGCATAACAGTCCTCTGATGAGCCCGAAAGAGATAAAAGAGGGCATGGGCGAAAGGCGGCGGATCGACACGTTCGGGCCGGTGTCTCCTCTTAATGTAATTTGGCACATGCTGCTATGTGTTTCTTCTGGTGTAGAGTTTCTTTTAAGTGGCTAATGCCTGCGGTGGGCGAGCAGCCACGGGGGACAAGAGAGGTCAGTGTTTTGGGTGGAACGTGTGGAGAAGGTGTGGGGGATCTTCCTGTCATTCACCCGTCATTCCGCTGAACACCGGTGACCTCTGATCCCCAACACGCAGACGAGCCAGCGACCTCTGCCTCATCACAGGAGCGGAGGAGCGTGCTGTGGAAGAAAACGTTCATCCCTGATTCATCTGCGGGGCAAAAGGTCTAACCACTTCACATGATTACAGAAGAATTAAAAAAAAAATACGGGGGCAGAAAGAGTCCCTTTTGCGTATTGGAATAAGAAAAACATTCGCTTTGTGTGGGGTTTGCGATGGCGCCGGAGGTGAAAGACACGCATGAGGCAGACAGACGGTTCACATTAGTCATCCGAGGTAAGCAGGAAAGGTTAAGATAATGTCCAAAGTGGAAAAAATTGAGCTGTTAACTTCGGACTGATCCGAAGCGGAGCGGCCAACTATTGGTCACTCGGGGCGTTCGGTGGCTGCCACTCAGAGGCTCTTTGCTGCAAACTTTCCATCCTATTCATTCCTCCTCTTGCTCGCCTCACGCGTGGCTAAGCGCAGATGCAGAGGGAGCCCTCAATCAGCTTATGATGACACAACCTCTCCATTTTCACGCTCCTCATCCTCTGTCCGGTTTGCCATCTCACATTCACACACGTGCAAACACACACACACACACACACACTTAGATATACTTTGCCCAACTGGCAGACATCTGTTGATAATTATTGCCCAGTCTCAGCAGAGAACTTGTGATATTTAATATTTCCTCACCACTTGAACAAATAAGCCATAATAACTGCAAGGTACTTGACCACAGGAGTTGAGGAGATGTGCAGCATGAAAGGAACCGTGTGCGCTCGGTTGAATCTGCCTTGTTAAACTTTCCATCGTGTTTTACTTTCTGCTTATATGTATCAAAAAAATATAATCAACTCGAAAAACCGACCAGCCTCCCCGTACGGCCACCGAAACCACAAACATTATAAATCACCGGCTAAAGCGAGATATAAATACTCACAAACAGCGCTCACACGTACTGTACACACAGACGCGCACGCTCGCACCTCGCGGGTTGATGCGCCGCAGAGGTGTTGCAGAGCTGTGGAGCATCAAGAGACATTCACAAAACACTCATTAACTTCCTTTACAAAGCTGCCTTTGTGACCTGCCAGACCCTTGGCTACTCTCCCCTGCTCTCTCTCTCTCTCTCTCTCTCTGCTCACTCCCACACACATGCACACACACGCACGAACACACACACACACACACACACACAACCGTGCAGACCGTGGATAGTTTCTAGCCCAGTTAGAAAGTACATAAACACTAAATGGGATTAAAGTTCAAAGTGTTACAGCTACCTGGATATTTTTTTAGGTAGACTTCCGTGAAATATGAAGGCCTCCACGTAGCGTTGGAAGAAAAGAAATAAACTAGTTTCGTGGCAGCTTGTATTTGACCTTAACCAGCACGCAGAAAAAAAGGAAGAGCTCAACATATAACCCCTTTTTTCCCCCCTATTAGGTTTGTTTCCACGGAGACCGTCAATAGAAAAGTCACAAAAGACTTTGATTTGCGCCTCGGCCCTCAGAGATAGCCGTGACCCCTGAATCAGCCGGTTATGTTATGCTTTTACTCCCTCATAAATTGCACATTATACTAATCTAATACAAGCTGTATAACATTCAGTCTGCAGTCCATGGCAAGGGAAATTATATTGCTATCCATGGTGGGTTTAAAATGAAGTAATAAATTGAAAAACCACAATTAGCACCCTGAGGAGCTCCACTGCCCTTAGAATGTAATATAAATGTAATAAGATAGATATTCTGTAGTCAGTGCAAGACTCATTAAAGGATCATGTTGATTTCTGGGTCTTATTTTTGTACCTTTGACAATCACTCAAGCTGCAGACGAGCCAACGATGTGGAGTCAGCTGGTCTGAGGCACGATGCCACTCTGAATATCTCTCATTACCCTCAAGAAGGAGGATTCACATGCGACTTAAAAGGAACGTCCGAAGCCGACATGCTGAATAACTGCATTCTCTCCGATGGGCTGAAGGGAGGGACTCCGCTGGTTTCAGCCTGAGGTAATGGTCTCAATTACCTGTTTGTCTTCACTGCAACATAATGCTCATTTTAACAACTCCAGCTCCACCCCTCGAGTCAAAATAAGGTCATCTCTGGTCACCAGCAGGATGGCGGCAGTCAAAACCACCTCAGTTACTCCACTCAATTATTTCAAGTTCTATAGTTCAAGTTTATACTTATATTTAATATAAGGCTGTATCATGAATAATATCTTAGTATGACCTTACATATTCTATATTCTGGGAAGTTGAAAAGGACATTCTATTCAGGATATGTAGTGTGGAGCAAAAGTATGAAATTGACAGACTAATAAGTTCAGCCTTCGTATGATGTTGATATTGGAGAGTTCTATCCAAACAAGCCCCATGTTGATAAATTGCAATAAAATCAACCTTCGGGGATTAAATGATTTTGGTCAACCGCATTCGAACGGGCATCTCCATCAGCAGCGGCACGACAAAGCCCCCTTTCCGCGGTAATGAATTTACCACAAGGATCTGCGTCCTTCCTGCCCGCGCCGGGATCAAAGTCAGCGACCTGATCGGGTTTCAGCGTCGGGGAGGAACCAGCTGAGGCAGCGTGGCAGCAGATGAGTTGCCGGGGAAGAGGTCAGTCGCACACAGGGGGATTCTCCTGGCCGCGACTTTGCCAAAGACCACCAAGGTGATCGGTCGACGGAATGACAGGCCGCATTCTTATCCCCGCTCCCCGAGGGCAGCGCGGAAGCTGAGAGGGTGCCGGGCGAAGGAGGATGTCGGTGGCGTGTTTCACTTTATTTTGGAGGTTGTTCAGTTTGTCCGTCCGAAGTGTGCTGCGATATCTTCATGCGCTCTGCCATTTACATTCAATACGCCCACTGTGCTTGAAGAGGGCTTGGCGTCGGGGGGCACTGAGCATCCTATAAAGACACACTTGTTAGGTTCGGGCTTAAGGAAAACTGCCACCGAGTCGAGAGTGCAGAGATGGAGGGGAAACAACCTCCATGATGGATGATAGAGAAATAAGTATCTGGGCTGAGGGGGAAATTTCTAATTAGAAGAAGGGAGGCCCATGCTCATTCATCCCAAGGGGGGCTCTCAGAACCTTGGCCTCATGAATTGAATAGTGTGGTAAGGGGTTTAGGGATGGACCAGAAGTGGCACCTCTGCCAACCACAGTACACAGGCCACCTCCACTCCTTTTACCGCACGGGATTGCTGTGACCCATCATATAATCAAACCCTTCTCGCCGCCTTCCACGAAAAAAGACACACATTTGAATACAGCCCCCCCCGCCCCCTCCCCCTCCCCCTTCTACTCTCCCCTCTCATTTATTGCCTTATAAAAAGACTTTTGGTCAGTTTTTACCTCTCTAAAATGAGCGTGCTGGTTTTCCCCCCACATAGTGCTCCATTCATCATGGGCTGGTGCTGGGAGACCTACTGCTCTTAGATTTCCTGTAATTGGACTGGCACGAGTCCAAAGGTTGGCATTAATATTAAAAAAAGCTGCAAAAAAATGAATTATTTCCTGACAGATTCTCACTCTTGCCAACTGGTGTTTTTGTATTCAGTTATGTTTCCAGCATGGGGGTGTCTGCATGTGTCTTTGTTTGGTTACAAACCAATTTGTCAGCTTTTATACTCCCAACTTCCTCTCGGGTCAAGAGGCCCCTGCGGCGCCCTAAATGCTCTCCACAAGCTTATGGGCCTTGGTGGTGAATCTGGTGCCTGCGAGGCATAACTCTCCCTGTCAGAGCAGAGAGGGGAACCATGATTCTTTGCCTTATAGCCCCACGCTGCACCGAGTGAGGTCTTTTTTTTTCTTTTTTCAGTGTTGACTTGTTTGCATTGTTAGTTTAAATAACTTATAAACACGATACCTAAATGGCATTCAGCGTGTGTACATTTTAGTTTACAGTTTACATGAGACGTAGGTGCTAAATCCTGAGAAGAAAGTTATCTCATTATCGCCACAGGGGAACTTGGTTTTGCAAGAATTTGATGTTGAACTTGAAAAATGAAAACTTGGAAATGCTCCTTCAGCCGCTTGACCGCTTTCTCAAAGTGGGCTGTTGTCCAGCAGCTACATGTAGTCACTTCACGGTTTGTGTTACAGTACATATTGACATTTGAAGTGAATGTTTTGAAATATTGGCCAATCATATATTTTGACAAGACAAATGTGGACCTCATTGAGTGTTTCTGTTTTGGGTGAAATGAAAACACGATCTGATGGTCATTTACAGTAATGTTTTCTTCCAACGCGCATTGCTGAGTGTACATACCGTCGACGTGAAAATGAACTTAAGCCTTTCGAGAAAAAAAAGGAGAAAAAAAAAAAACACCAAAAAGGGAGCTTTTGATAGAATGAAATACACCCAGCTGTGAGCTGGACCCGACACATGTGATGTATAAATAAACCTGTATCTCACGCCAAGTTTTCAACAAACCACCGGCTAAATGGGAGATTTGATTTCAAATTAGATCTCGAGATAGCGGCCTTAATGATAATAAGAAGTGATGGGGATTCGATTTTTTTGGGTTTGGCTCGATGTAGGTGTTGAATTGATTTTCTATGAGCAGCTTTGTTAGTGACCTGCACCTGTTGAGTCGACAGCAGGGCTCGTGACAGATATTTCATTTAATTTGATCAAATCTGTATCTTTTTAAGACGGTATGTAGTTTTTGGAGAGTGAGCATGTTTTTTTTTGCCTTTATTTGACTAATCGGAGGAGTTTTTCTTCCTCTGCAGTAATAATGATGGATGTACTCGTTGCGGCTGAGGGCATTTGAATAACTGTAGATGTTTATGCTTCTCTTCTGCCCAAATTATGCACTTCCACATTTGCATACTGGCGCAAAAACATGTGAGATAAAAGTCTGATTGAAAGGCCTTCTTTTTATTGGCAAATTGGAACAAACATCCCAACTCTTGACCATTGCTCTCAGTAAGATGTTTTCTTTTTCTGCGCAGTCAATCATGTGCTTTGACATGCAAAAATAGAGCAGGACACTTAGCAAAGAAAACCTAATTTATAACACGCTTCAGTGCATATATTACACCTATTTAAGAAACACTCCCGAATGTTGCTTCAAGAGGCACTTGAGGCAATGTTTGCTTTAATTAATGAAATGGAAATGGCGATTAAAATTAACACTTCAATTATCTTTGGAACCAGAGACCGCCTGGTGTGGGTGAAGCTCGACCGCTTAACCGAAGGGTCGCGTCCAGACTTTTCCCTCTCAAGCGGACAGCCCAGTGAAGAAATACGTCTTCGACATGAAAGGGTGTTAAGAGCGTTGCCCTTGGTGGTGGGGTGCGTCAAGAGACTTTTTCTCATTTACTTTTAGCTGGCTGCCTTTAAGAGTGATAGAACGCAGGCTTCCTCTCCCATTCATGCTCTGTGGGTCTTGGATGCTGCGTACAACGTGAAATGTTTGTGTGGGAACATCATCATGGTCCACATATATTGGCGATGGCAACGGCGCATAAGGGCTTCCCTATTGGTGCCACAAGATGAGAGGGTGTTTCTCTCGCTGGCGCCAGAGGCCCCGTGAACCGTGGGCTGATTAAACGGGCGATCCCGTGTTCTTGCTGACAGTGGCAGAGTTTGAATAACACCCGGCGTGTCGGAGACAATGAGGCTTGGACTAAGCAGGAGGAAAGGATGAGATGTGTGGAGAAAGTCATTTTCGGCTCTTCTTGAGCTTTGTGGAAATGTTTTCGGTGGAAAAACCTTCCGAACTGGAGCACAGTAGAGGAATATTTGAGTAGTTGTATGATTATTCTGTTAGTATTCTCATACTTTGAAAGCATACAATACGCATTTTGTATTTACTGAGTTCAGTGTTGTTTTAAACTGTAGTATCACATTCACACTAATTATTTTCAACAAGCTTCACATTTAACAATATGTTAGAAAAAGCCACACAATGTTGGACCACAAGGTATTTTGCCAATTTCAGAATTATTTCTTGACCCTAAGTGCCTTTTATGGATAATATGGATGTAGCTTTAACTGTCACACTGACAAATCAATTATTTTTCGTTCTTCTGAACAATAAGCTATGCACTTGCCACCCTCAGTATGACACAGAAGTCAATGGGAACATCACTTTTGCATGGATGTATAAATGATTGAATTATAAATACCACTTAAAATGCATAATTACTGTTAAAATGAACACGAATATTAATGTAGGTAATATTCGTGTTCATTTTAACAGTAATTATGCATTTTAAGTTGTATTTATAATTCAATCATTTATACATTCATGCAAAAGTATCTATTAAACCGTATAAATTCATTATAAATGTTTTATGAATGTGATTACAATGGATTACAGACATGACCTTTCTTATATTAAATTTCCTGTTGTTTTTTTTTCTACTGGGGATTCAAAGGACTTCTTGTTCACATTGGCTCCAAAGTGGAGGTTCAAAGTCAATTCCCAAACTTTCTTGCCACATTGAACAGATGTTCACTGTTTTGTAGTTGTGCAAATAATGACTGTCCTCTTTCAGTAGCAATGAGGGAAAGAGTGTGACGTTATTACAGACCCACAGGACGTCCTCAGAGACGGGGTCGGGGCTGATGCTTGGACGCGCACAGGGTGTGACTACAGACCCTGGAGATTGTGGCTCACATCTTTTACCAACAGCATCATTTTGCTCACTTTTAACAGTGAGGAAAAGTGTTCCTTTACCTTGACCAAAATGTTTGTAACCGCCTAAACTTTATCCAAGCTTTACCACAGCTGGCGGGTCATAAGGGCCATTCTCTCACTGTTTGGAAGGGAAATTAATGTAGAGTTTGAAATTTAATACGGTCCTTTCCAAGTGCTCATGATTTTAATCGAGACAAATGTAGGACACATCCTGAATGGTTTACAACATGCAGACATTGTGCAGAGTTGTATTAATCTGCTCGGATTCTGAGGACATTACACATGACAATGAATATCATGTCCGAAAACCTTACTGACAACCGCAATCGTCTCCGCTCCGAAGACGCCGTATGACATTTATTAACCCGCATCATGTTTTCCACATGCCGCGCTCCACTCCGTGCGAGGACAGAGAGGACATCCAGAACCCTCGCCATGCTGTATTTGTTCTGGGAATGTTGCTCTGATTCCACATCAAGCCAGCCTGTGTGTGCGCGACTTGTCGTGACTGTGACAATACACTCGCCGAGATTTACATCTGAGGAACAGTCATGGTAGATAAAACTGACAAAACATTCCAGTTGTTCCCCAAAAGGGGCCATTATCTCCCACATTAACCTCTCTGTGTGGCTGCTTTCTGATGTCGAGCACACACGTGCGCGCACACTCTCACGCACACAGAAAGGCCTCTCTCTTTTGGGTGTGCATTGGAATGGGAATTCAACTTTTCCCCACTCCATTCTGCGGTTATTTATCACCCCTGACGGCCAGGCCCGGGCCCACAGGAAGTGAAGCGTAAGTGCAACAGGAAGAGGGAGAAGGTGGACGGTCTGATCCCCAGCATGTAAATCAAGCTTTTTTTTATGAGGCCGGCCACCCTGGAAGATGAAGTGCTCTTGTTGTGAGAGAAAACAGTGGAGCGGTACACATGTCATAACATTGACACCTAGGAGGGGGTCGGCTGGGATCCATCCTCAGGCCACGGCTCCCATGTGCCCTCTTGGCCCGAAACACAGCCAACCCCCCCAACCCCTGAAAACCCCTAAAAGTCGTTCTTCTCCTCCCTCTTCCTTCTCTGTCTTTCTCTCTCCACACACATAGCATCTCCATCTTCTTCTCATTGTTCCCTTTCGTCGCCTCCTCCCATCCTCCAGGTCTCCGCCTCTGTCAGCGCTCAGCCGGCATCTTTTAGGAGCGATGCCCGGCTTCTGTCCACCGAAACACATTCTCAAACAATAAACAGAAGGCCTAGGTGGTCCTCTCATGGGTGCCATCTCCACAGAGGGACCAGCTACCACAAGAATCTCCCCCGATTGTCAAAAGCTACGTAAGGTTGTGGCAGCTAATTTATCATCGAACATGACACGTACATAGCAATGTTTCTACATTTCCAGTATTATTGTGCAGATTTGAAAAAAAAAAAACCTAAATCAAGGCAAACGTCCAAAGTTACAATTTGTATTTATTTTTTGTTACATTTGCTTGACCCAAACCAAACATCACTCCAGGCATCTCTCCAATTCTTGCCCAGGTGGCTAAGGTACCTTGTTTCTTACTCTCAACAGTCTACTGTCTCTTCTTCTTCTTCTACTCTCTGTATCATAGCCAGACGTAATGTATCTTATACCACCATCTGCTGATGAAACTATGTTTTGCATAGCCACATTTATTTGCCTCAATCACAAGGAGATTATCCTGATTTGTAGAAGAAATTCCAAGAATGGAAAAAGAAGCTACTTTTCTTTGGGGTTAAAATGCAGAATTTGTGAAATTTACAGTTAATTAAAATGGAATTGGATACCCCCCCCATCCATGCACACACTGGCAAATAACAACAGCATTAGATAAAATAACAAGATATGCAGCTCCATTTGTGCTATTTAAAGTTCTGTTAGGACCAAATTCATTCATAAAATTCACAATCTATTATCACAGGCAGAAAATGGATCTACTGAGGGAGCAAATATTGACTGTAAATAAACATTTAAAAATCTCCATTTGTGTTAAGTAAACAGTTTCCAATCAGTTTGTTATGCATGTCCCTCACAAACACGTATTAAACATAATTTCTGAGAGGCCGGCCAGAGTTAAGGGTCGCTTGGGGATCTTTTTTGGGAGTGTTTTTTTGCATCTAAAAAGTGTTGTTTTTTTACGTCGAAGGAATCCAGTGGAATTCCTCTGGTGTGTTGAATGACCAAACAGTGAATAGCGTGCGTGTGTGTCGGTGGGAACACCTTAGTGTTTGTGTGGAAACACTTTGTCACATTTCATTAGTTTACTTGGACCACTTTGCATGGTGCTTACCCAGGTTATGTCCCCTCAGTGAGGCTCTGTTAGACAAATATTAAAGATGCTTTTTAATTAATTGGCCTTTGAACCCCTGACAATTCTATGCGGCGCCTGATTGGACATCTTTGTTTTCATCGCCATTGGCCACGGAGCCTGGGAGCTCTCGCGCTGTTGTGGCTGATCTAATTGCAAGAGAACCAGAAGTATTTTGCAGGAAGGTCTGTGTTTACCCCGAGTGTGTGACAGGAGCCGAGGAGATGGCTGGTATAATGGGGTTTATTTACGTTCACACTCACTTACACTGGCCAGCGCCTGGCACTCTAACTAGGGGGACACGTTCCTGCTGGGAGACGTCATCGGTTCCGCTGCACATAGAAAGTGTTTTCACAAGCTGTGGGGTCAGTCAGAGGGATTATTCAAATCCAGTGACCAGGTCGTAATGCAGCGGTTCAGATATGGCCATCACAAAATACTGCACTTTTTAGGCCGGAGCTTTGGCTTTGTAAAAACGCACACATTTGAGTTTCCATTCTGTGCATTTTCACACTAAATAGCAAAATATATTGAAAATGCAATTGATAACCTGTCACTTCCTGGTCATACGTGAAGAAATAAATTAATCATGTAGATTAATTAAAAGATTAAAACGTGATATATCTGGAAAAACAACATTCTTGAAACGTTTGCATGTGTAATTATTCACATATTTACTCTTACTGTGATACTTTAATATCTGCACACACATATTTCATTGACATGCAAAGAAAATACATTGAAATTCTGAGACTGCCTGACCGAGGATGCTCCAATCAAATCCTGGCGTGTCTTTAGCTGAATATTCTCTAATGTTATGTATGGTGGACGGTGACATCATGAATCATTTGTTTGTAGTCTCACTGTTGCATGAAGGGAATATGAGGATGGAGTGTTGTGTTTTCTGAGAAAAACAACGTTCTGCAACAATTATTGAGCTTCGTTCGTTTATATGTTCTAGCTGTAATTATCTCCCATAATAATGCAAAATTGTATGTGTGGCGCAAGCATTTAAAACAGCAAAACGACTTCTGTAAATGGCGGTGAAATGTAAATGAGCCGAGTGATATCAAATGTCTAATTAACTCGCCGTTTGTGTCTCACCCTGAGAACATTCAAAGACGTCACAGCAGTTTGAAATAGACTCGCACAGACGAGCAGTATTTGAATTTGAAGCGACCAGTATATTTGGAGTCACTGTATATTTATGCTGGACTGTTTAGCTTGGCATCTCTCTGCTGATAATTTATGACACATCTGGTGTCAATCTGCCATCACCTTCCTCATAAAAGGTCCCCAAATCATGAATATATTCTTCAGATGGCAAGAAATGCTCGTTATGTAGCCGGGCTTGATTTGTGGAGTCTATCTTTTTCACAGTCGACTGGATATTTGGGTACGAATCAATGTGTCTCACAGCGAGTAAGTGAATTTATATACTTGGGAGTGTCTCCACGGCCCGCGCTGTGGCCAAGTGTGGGACACACGCGGCACCACAACGGAAACCAGGGGAACGGCATTAATTGAGGAGGGGGGAGGGAAAACATCACATGTGAACTTCTTCTCTTGCAGTAATTCAGCATCATGAAACTCTATATTTCCCCCCTTTCCAAGCGAAACTATTTCAGGGCAAATGCAAAGCGAGTCAGGGGCCACCGTGTAGAAAGCACTCGCTCCACATTGTCTTCCTCTGCTGCACCAAAGATTTCAGTTTTCTTTATTTAGTTTTGTTTTCTTAGTTAGAACAGCTGAAAAATTACTCCTTTTCTCTGTGGTCAAGGTAAAATTATACAGTCAGAGCAGCCTCTCATTTGGGCAAACCCAAGTGCTCGAGAACAAAGGCTGAACATACAGAAACTTCACTGTAAATTTCACACAGAAAAATGTGCTTACAATGCATTTTCTCTCCTCCACAGGCCAAGACAAAGACAAGGAATCATCAAGGCAAGTGTTTTTCCTCTCTCCCCTGATCTGAGCTGGACATTGTAACGTCGCGGAGAAAGGATTCAGTCAGAATGTCCTCGATGGAGGAGGCTGGAGCTCGGGCCGGTCAGTGAATGTTTCATTATATCTAATGTTGCCTTCCCTGAAGCGCTCTCCAAAGTAAGCGAGCTGCGTGAGCCGGGCCTCGAAATGCTCAACCCCCTTGTGACCACTTGGAGCAAAGCAACTCTCCACTTTCTTATTTTCGCCCTCAAACGAGAGCCTCTGCATGGATTATGTGTTTGGAAGACAGTGGCGCTTTTTATTTCAGCCGATTTTCACTCGGCATGTTTGAAAGCGTGGGGGTTTTTTCTGCCCGGGTTTCACACACGATTTAAGGGTGATAAACAGCGTAGCACATATTTATGTAAGGGACACCATTTCATTATTATGTGATAAGGTGTCAGACTCCGCAGACAAAACATTGATAAATTCAACTATGTTAAAAAAACGAAGCAGTTGTGTTTTGTAAAAGAAAAAGATCCTCCCTGCAAATTTCAAGAGTGATGTTAATTGCCTCTATCATTTCACTAAATGGTTAATGAGAGGGATTTCATTCACACTGCACTGTGAGCGCCTCAGCTCTGTGTGTGTGTGTGTGTCGTGGTGCTCCGCCGGCTGCCGGGTCTTTTGCTTTGATTTCCCTGCTCCGGCATGTGCGAGGACTTAGCGGGCCGAGCTCCCAGACATCTGTTGAATATTAGGGGCAATAACAGCTGGGCGGACCTCAAACATGGTCACCCACTTCACCTCGCCGTGTCTCTGAGGATAACCCCAGCTGCCTCGCACTCCGCATGACAAGTGCCCGTTCATCGGGCCCGCTGCGTTTTTCGGGGGCCTGCCAATGAGCCGGCGCCCCACCCCCACCCCCAACCCCCACCCTCCCCCAAAGCAATCCATCAGAAAGCCACTTTTACTCTCCGACCGTCTCTTTCCCTCTCAGAGCTTCTCCCGCTGCGCATGGGAACAAAGTGGGTGGTATGTAGTGATTTCACCGTGATAACATCCCACTATGTTTGATTTCCCATAATGTGTCAGCTTGTTGTTGAAGCAGATTTTGGCTCGGCAGCGGTTGTCCGTCAAGCGATTTCTCATGGCCTGGCCCTCAGAAAAAAGATGGAGGGAGCGAGAGAAGCCGTCCATTCAGGCAGATGTTGAGGTCATGCTTTTACAAA
Source organism: Mullus surmuletus (assembly GCA_903171835.1). Taxonomy (NCBI): domain Eukaryota; kingdom Metazoa; phylum Chordata; class Actinopteri; order Syngnathiformes; family Mullidae; genus Mullus; species Mullus surmuletus. The sequence goes on along the minus strand of CAESWR010000511.1, from coordinate 2,056,767 downwards.
TTTCCAGGAAATATTTTTCTAAAGCGCCGCTCGTGCTCGTTTCACAAATCAACTGCACTGTCGAGCGTGCGCGGGAGGGAGCGCGCGCGGGAAGATACAAAACAGTCGACGCTGTCAATCATCAGAGGTTAATTAGAGGAAGTGCTTTCTCACGGCTTCCTGCACAGAAGCTAGACAACTACAGCGCAAAAACACGACAACGGCGGTGACGGTCCAAACACGAGTGTTTACTGTCACCTGGCATAAATAACTCGAAACACGTTCCACCCCATGAACTGGCTCTTACCCAGATGAGCAGAATCAAAAAGGTTTATTATTGTGTCTCTAACCAGCCATTAAATCTGCGCTCGCCGACATATTTAGCTGTTAAGAACGAGGAGTAGAAGAGTGAAATATGGCCGAGGCTCGACCTGAGACTTGATCTCAATGAGAACTGTTCCTCAATATACAATTTTGTTATTCATTAAAGTCTGAATATGAAGACATATCTACATTTATTGTCACTGTAACATCATAAAATTGTGTTTAACCTTTTTAACAGCTATTCATACATCAGCTTTGTGGGCGAAAGTAACGCTGCTGACATTGTTTTTGATCTGCCGGTGCTACAGATGTTTCCCAGCAATTGATTTACTGGATTCTTGAGTAGCTGGGACATCTATTGGGGCAACCTCAACGAGTAAATCAGTAGTATGAAAGTAGCTTGTTGCTACCAGGATCTAAGAGAGTTCTTCATACAGAGAGGCAGCAATGAGTTAAAATTTCTGGTTAATCCTGACAAAAAGTGCATATATTTAATTTTTTTTTTTTGAAAGTTGCATCTCGCTAACACCTTGCAAAGTTTCCAAGAAGCAGCATTAAAAGTGAATTATAACGGGTATTAATAACTAAATCAATAACCACATTCATGTAGCGGCACGGTTCCTCGCCGGGCCGCGCTGCGCCGGGTCCAGCATTTTAAGATGCAGCCCCTCGGCGTTCTGGGTGTCGTTATGGAGTCACATTTTATGACCTTGTGATTAGTGTTTTTATGGCAGTGGGGAGGTCTGCAGATGGTCTATGTAAACTTGTCACACTGAGGGTCTCTTGTCGAGCTGTGAAGGAGAGCTCTGTTATGGTGGCGGGAGTATAAACAGAGGCAGAGTGCCCTCTCCTGGAAGCTTTCACCTTCTACACTTCCCGAGACTCGCCTCCTCCAAGAGGGTGAGAGTTAAAACACCAAAAAAAACCAAACTTGAGGCTCAGGCTTAAAGGAGGAAGACCAAATGAGACAAAGACTCCTTTAGTTGATCAGACATGGCGGACATGCATACATGCCATAGTTTAATTTTAATCAGAATTGTGAAATATTGTAAGGCCAGGTCCCCCAAATCACAAACATAGACTGGTGGAATGTAAAGTTACATTAGAGTAGACTTTCGAGGGGCCATTTGACACTGCTGAGATGTACTTTTTCATTCACACGATCTTTTCTATCTTCTTGCAGAAAACGGGAACAATTCTGAATCATGGTTTTTAGTTAGATTGTTAGATTATTGGATTGTCACAATTTCTCAGAATTGCCACATTGATGCAGGTGATGTGAAGTTGAGGGCACTTTGTTTTATTAATCCAGATGTGCAATGATATTTCTGATGATCACAGTCTTGAAAAATTACATTTAACAATAAATGGCAACATCTAGAGTTACTAATGATTACAGTCTGGCATTGAAATCATTGTTTGAATTACACTGATTGATTAGATTAATCTTAGATTAAGATTAGGATTAGATTAATTAA
>CAESWR010000511.1:2036118-2050193 GCA_903171835.1 Mullus surmuletus | reverse complement strand
CTGAGAGACTCACACATGACAGGCTGTGTTAGTCAGAAGGTGGCTGCACCTCATCCTGCTTTGTCATCTGTTGGACTCCAGATCATTTACTCTATGAACAAATCCCACAATTGAGACCATGAGCACGACAACAAAATAAGTACAAGTAAAAGGGCTGTTTTCTCATAGACGTCTATAGAAAGGTCATTTAGGAACATCTGGTGATGATCCCTATTTGTCATTAGAAGGATGAAAGTCCATCTGACCTTGAATGTATCACATTTTAATGACAGGACGACCACAGAAGGTGATTTACACCTCTTTTTTGGGGGGAAACAACTCGAACGTGATATTTTCAAACATGGAAAACCCCAGATGTTCCTTTTTACTGTTAAATATTTCATGATCAGGTGCGTCCATTCTTGGCCTGGTAAACTCGACCTACAGGAGCGGCGTTACTGCTACGCTCACATCCTACTCACACACACACACCTACACACACACACGCACACTATGCCTCGACATCCAGCGATGTGAGGAAACAGATAAGTTTGGTCCGGAGCAGGGAGAGACTAAACACACGTCATTGTTTTGGAGACTTCAGAGGGGTTTTTATGCACCCAGCTGCTGCACAGCATCAGCGCTTGATTCTCGTGCCATCGTCATTTTCTGCGTTGTTGCACCGTCATGCTCAATCACACGTGAAAGGATGTAACTATTGAGGTAAGGGGTCTATTTTGGGGGGTGTCTGCACTGCACAAAAATGAGATAACAAATAGAAATATTGAGGGAAATTATGTGCATATGTGCCAAAAAACTTCACAAACTGCTTTGGTTGGTGAAGTAATTTAAGTTATTCTTGACAAAGCTCACAGTCATCTGCAGTAATTTAGTTCACACAACACTTTCAATTGTGTTGCCAGACACTCACAATAAAAATAGGCCTACAAAGAACAAACTGTTTTATTTGATACACCAAACTTTGGACAATTCCCTTGCTATGCTTGCATGCAGCTGAAAATAGCATTTGCCAATTACAGCGTTCGTGCATGTTTTGGATGAATTCTGAAAATGATTCTCCCCATTAATCATTGAGATGCAAACACATCGGAAAATAGGGCCCCACTTAGAAAATTCAGGAATGATCCTTTTAATACACTTGTGTTTTTCACTGATACAAGAAGTGTTCATGGGCTGCTGTGTGCAGTTGTCCGCTGTTCTCTGGAGCAAACAACAAAGCTTTAATCAATAATGGAAATCATCATTTTTTGCTCCGAGAACCCCTGACTGCAAATAACCTCTTTTGTTGGCAATAATGATTGGAAATCTGTTCATCGGTGCTTCAACCGCTGTAAGGCTACTTGCACTTACAAAAGGAATGTCATGGTACCATCCTTTATCTGTCTTTTATGCCTTTTATGTGCAGGAGTGCAGGGGTAATCAGAAGGAAAAGGTGACAATGGTCAGTTGTTAGAAACCATAAACAGAGCAAGCGCCTCACTCACTACACTGGGTATCATATTTTAAGGCATTCCATTAAGAAACTGGCTCCCTCTCAATCTTTACGGACGTGTCACATCTGCAAAAAAACACATATCTATTACTTGATGGAGGCATTCTGGATACGGGACCCGTATTAACACACACCAAAAAAATCACCTCGATTTGTTATGGGTGTACGTGCAGGCAAAGGAGATGTGTGCACGGTGAAGAGTCAAACAATGGCACCTTTAGACTCCACGTATTGTAGGAAGTTTGATAAATGTCGCCCTTTGGCATGGCAAATACTGATACGTCCTAAATGCGCTCTTAGCATGCGAGGTATGTCTGCAGCCGCCCCTCCACTTGTGCCGCAAAGGTGCCTGAAACACACCTGCGCCACAAGAAACACCCAACACCTGAGATGTCAGAGCTCCTTTAATGAGCCAATAGGAACCCGTCGGACTGTTTATGATGGAGATGTCAGTGATCTTACAGCTGACCCCCCTCTGCTGCCCCCACGGACACCTCCATGTCTCCGGGGTCTCCACCACTTCCAAGGTCCAGAGCCAGACGTGTGATGTGTGAGTGATATGCGAGCAGAGCGTCGCTCAAGTGTGACAGCCAAAAGAGATGACTGTTTTCCAGCAGCGGAGGGTTTTTTTTTTCTTTGTCGATGGCGCGGCGAGGACCACACAGAAGAAATGGCTCCTCTCCACCGGCTGACTGATGATTAAGCGAGACGTAGTGTATTTTCCTACGGCTCCATAAAGACACAGGCTGGGAGAGCCGTAAAAGACGGTGCAGACAGACAATCGGCTGGAAATAAATAAAGCCGAGTGGACAATATGGGCGAACACTTCTCTTCCCACCAATAAAATGTGAAAACTGGCTCGCGTTTTCGTGGCATGCTTATTTGCTCAAAAGTCTGCGGTTATTCGTCATCTTTTGTCAACCCGGAGTCGGGTTGTTTGAGCGACGCCGATCTTTCACCCCGCTTTTGCATCTGATCACCGAAAAAAGGAGGTGAAATAAGGGAGAAATAAAGGCTTATATTTAAGGGATTATGGACCTTCCTTTACATATTCCAGCAATGATAAAGTGCTTTGAGATATAATGCGCCCCTATGAGCCAGCTCCTTCCAGTTCTTCAGATTAATGGGCCGTGTTGGGAAAAGTGTGCAGCGAGGCATGGAGCATAAATAAGTCTTTAAGTAGGCTGCGATGGCGGCTGTGGGCTCTGTGGACGTCTCAGTCTACACAAAGACAAAGACCCGGCTGTGATTTACTGGCCCTACATTATAGCTCGCCTCATCCAGATAAAAGGGAGACGCGAAGAATGCGGACCGGGACTGCGAGTGATCCGCCAAAGTTACATAAACCTTGGGCAGTGTCAATGGAAAAGTTTCACCTCAAAGTCACTTGAGCACTTGGAGAAGTTTTGATGCTTGCCGAGATGGTGTTTTCTTTGCTGTTTTTTTTTTTTGAAGCTCGCATTTGAAAACAGGCTGTGAAGTGGCTGCTTTGTGAGCTGGATGATCTAGCCTGCCCGGGTCAGAGTTTGGCCTCAGCTGTAACCCAATCTTAACCCGTATTACCCGTTTACTTTCAATTTCGGTGCAGCTGGAGCCTGTGCAACTTAAGTAAAGCGGTAAACGAAAAAAAAATTCCTGCTGTTTCAGAACTCTTCACTGCATTAACGCCCCTGCAGGTCAGATCCACGCAGTGTCAAATTTATGCAACTTTGTGATTATTACTTGTATTGGAATTCCTTCTAGACATTTTTGTACTATTTTTAAAGCAAGTATCATTCTGCTGGCAAACTGACATGCAGATAATGATGGTTTTTTACTTTCATGTTCACTAGATCAAATCTGGTTGAATCTTCCGAAAGAAGTTTGAGATGCTGTCCAATAGTTCCTCTCCCGACTCTTGTATTACTGGAAAATGTCATTTGCCAAATCCCTGTGTTTACCATTTTTGTTTTTTAAAGGGTGCATAAAATGTTAAATCTATTTGCCAACATAAATATTTCTCCATTCACCTGGATTTTTTTTCTTTCAGAAATCTTTACTGCACAGAATCCTATGTTGCCTGTGAATTCAAATATTTTGCAAATGTTTTGCTGAAGGTCAGTTACTCTGTACTTTTGCACCTTTCAGCTCATTGTTTTGGACAAATCCAGCGCGCTCTCAGCACTCCTATCTGGCAGGAAGATCAGTTTAGTGGCTTACACTCTTGAATATCTATATTTTTCTAACTGAATAAGCTGCTTTCAAGTGTGAAGCTCATTCAAGTGGCCAGCAAACATAAGTCAATGCAGGTCTGGAGTCCGATTTCCCTGTGGTGTGTCGTAGCCAGGTGCCGAAAAGCATTCTTATTTGAAATGTTTTTTTGTCGAGAAATAAACTAAGCTCGGGGAACAACACCAGCTGCGCACAGCTGTATAATCTATTATTATTATTATGTAAAATGCACTTCCACTGTTGTTGTGTTCTGCTGGTGATTGATTGCATGTGAGGCTCAGATTGCGTTTCAGTGCTTCAGATTCCTCCGTGAATTCCTCGAGAAGGCGGGTGCAGCGCAGTTAATTTAGCATTAAGAGCAGGTCTCATTTTAAGTAACCCTGAAACTGTTAGAGCAGATGTTCACGGGGTGCCTCAGCAGCTGGCTGCCGAACGCCACGGAGATGTTAAGGGGTGGAGGGATGACTATATTGTAACATACCACAGTGGACAGGAGTCACTGCACTTGATCCATGAATTTACAGGCTGAACACCGAATACCACCCACTGAATACCACACACAGCTGCGCGGCTGCTGTGGAAGTCCAAACCTCCAACATGTCTTTACCAGCAGAGTGATAACAGATGGAGATATGGGAGTCGGTGGCTCCTAATCCAGAGCTGTTATGTGTTGGTGTTGAACTTGTGTAACCCCCCCCCCATTCAGATGACGAGAGAAGATGCCAAGAGGTCTAATCCCCTCTTCAGATGGTAAATACATCACAGCCCAGATACGAAAACCACAGCTGGTTTGCAAACATTAGAGCAGCCGTTCACAAGACGTATAATCATGCCGCGGAGATCTGTAGTTGCGTTAAAACAATCCCTCTTTGTATCACCCTGGAAGTGTGTTAACTAGTGCCAACATCTTTCTCTCAGCAGTGAAATGATTGATGTGAATTTACTTTATATGGGAGTATTCGAGGGATATACACTTACCCCTGCTGCGTGCTAGAGGAGAAAATTGATACCAGCCTCACCTTTGTCGGCTTGTTAGGAGGTTTGCACAGCTCAACACAAGAACGGTTTGTCTTTCTAAACAACCATTAGTCCTTGAGTGAACTCAAGAGGAGACATTCGAGGAAACCTTACCTGACCGTGAAGAACTTCCATGATGGTCTCACACCCATGTTGATGTGTCTTGACTGTTGAAGGTGTTGCGACTGCCAAATATGCACAAAACTCCAAGCTTAACATTAAACAGTTCATCATCAGGAATCTCCGCCATGGGCCAGAGGTGATGTACGATCAGTGGCACCTTTGGCTGTCAGAAGTAAACATGACCTTAGCTAAGGATGGTTGGTCTTAACACATCTGTCAATGGTCAAACAGCTGAGATGGTTATCTCTGCCTTGTAGAGGAACATCTCTGGCTCAGGATCGATGATGTGTTTTGCCACTCCTGGGCTGACAGTCTACGCTGTTCGAAACTCCGATACTAAACAGCGCCGTATTGACCTTCTCATCTAACGCTTGGCAAGAAACTGCGCTCGTTCCCCGAAAACGTTGAAGTAATGCCTCAGAAAATTTTATGCAAAAGTAGACCCTCAAGTGAAGTACCAAAGCCGTCCCACAGAGGTATCAGATAACAGCTGATCTTACTTAAGTAAAACATTGCTATAATTCTTGGCAGCAAAAGCGCCGCAAATGAACCTGCTCAGATTTCATTTTCTACAGCAGTGTCGACGAGTCAGTCATCAGCACCACCGAAGAAGACATCTGCCAACCGAAGTAGGCCTTGATTTAGTAATCAACTGAAATAACAGCGGAGAGCCAAACAGATCTGTGCGTTGATGGATCACTGAAGTGAGCGCCATGATAAATGTATCCAGCGTGGAATGTTGTTAAACTTCTCCGTGATCGGTTGCAGATCGACTGCGCCGTTACAAATGATCTCACTCTTTCGAGGGACAAATATTATCTTTTCAAAGTGGAATGCTTACAGTGCTGCGGCGGAGAAGAGCCTCTCCGCCTCCAACCCTGTTTTCTTTATAAAAGTCTTTGTTAGCGGAGCAAGCTCGAGCGAATGCTGAATGATCCGATGTTGACAAAAGCCGCTGCGGTCAAAATGAATGTTTTCGAGGATATGGAGAGACCATGTACCGTTTTAAAGCATATGTTTAAAATAGATGTGGATCGCGGTGAAGGCCTCCTCAAACTGCTGGATTTTTTTGTGTGTGAAATACACACAACTTTAACCTATTCATTCACATTGTTTTGACATTGAGTCTTTGTTTTCTGGTATTCTGGTATATCTGGTATTTTCCAGCTGCTTTATACAAGAAATACCATAAATAACAGCTCAAAAGTGCTCTAGATATAAAACAAGTAATAATGTTAAAAGGACATAAATAGCCATTTTTAAATAAAGCCTCCAAAGACATGGGCCAGAAAAGAGTCCTGATCACTCCGTTTCCAAGGAAATTTTGTCTGTTAACAGCAGTTTCCCCTCTCAGACACATTTTACACTGTGTGCGATTTAGGGACAGGTAGTAGGGAGATGGGGACAGGACCACCAACCCTTTAATTAATGGCCCACCGGCTCTACCTCAACCACAAGTGTGGTACAGCTGCCCAACAGAGTGTAATATAAATTCATGTCGTTTATGTGTTCAGCGAACGTACAGTGCAGCCATTCAGCCAGAGCTTCGCAGCGACGCAGCCCCCGACCTGTTTTACTTCCATATAGTAAAATCATAGCTGTTTACCCCCGCTTTAATTGCCGTCCACCTATATTTTACATTCCACATTAACTCCTGTGTATCCAAGAGTGTCTTTGCCTCCTTGCACGCGGCGAGCACAGGTTTTTACCGACAAGAGAATATCGGCAAAATGCAGCCGTCCAAGTATTGTTTCTGCAGCCAAAAAGCCGTGAAAATGCCAAGGTGGAGGTTGTCTGCATTCTCCGTCAACTAAATGAGACCTTTATATGATGCCATTAGACAGAATTGAAACTCCTTCAGCTTCCAAGTGCTTTTATGTATTTTCTGTCTGGGCAAAGAAAGCTTTATGTTTCACACTGTGTGTGTGAGGTGGATTACGTAACGGTCCACTAATAGAACAGCAACATAAAGTGGACAGAAATGTGTGAGTTTAAGGAACTACTGTAACAGGTTTATGGCCTTCATTGTGAGAAATTGCAGGGTTGTTTTCTTAACGGTTTACTACCTTTTGGGGGCTTTTTTGGTGCTTTGATGACGATGTTCTCAACTGAGACAATCCGTCGCCACTCACTTAAAATACAATTCAGCTCTTTAGATTCAAAATCTTCAGCTACTACAGATTATATATCTGTACCAGAGGAGCACTTACTGTGAGACTGTGTTTAAAATCATCCTGAAGGCTTCTGAAAATGCATTTAACTAACATGGCTCCACAGATTCAACACACATTATGATATAAATGATAGATGAGCATAATTTTAGGCACCCCGCTCTCTGGGAGCAAGATATTTCAGGGGCAGTGTTGTTTATTGTGATGATGCAATACAGCCACAGGAGGGCACCAAAACACTCTGTTGCAGTCAGGGGGTGAAGTTTTTCATTGATTTGTATAAAAGTGTCTGCTGCACCAAAGGAGACAGAGGCTCTGAAGGGTCTGGACATCACATTCACATCAGAACTGAGAGCAGAATAAGAGATTTGTTTCTGAGCCGAGTGAAAAAAAACTATAATACTGCAATGCATGGAAATATTGCAGATGTATTTTCTCCCTCATTATTTTCCATGCTTGAGTCATCTACATCTAGCTTTGTTTCATACAGGGAAAAAGCGCCATAATTAAAAAAGGTGACTTTCACAGTTGAATGAGTCAACATGCAGCTCATGAAAAATCTCCCTCCGACGTGAGTTTAGCTGCAGTCGGACAGCAGAGGGAGCCAGCGACCGGTAGAATCTCATGTGAACATGACAACTGAATGGCTGAAGCCTTTTTGAAATAGAAATAATATGAAAATGTTAAGCTCTCACCTCTACTGCTCTTTTAGCTTTTTATTGTACATTGTAATCTGATATCTGTGCTTCCCCTGCAAACATTGTAAAATAGGTGCTTACAAATGGGAATATAGCTGTTCCAAAACCTGCCGAACAGTTACTGCCACTTATAACAGGACGGCTACTTCACAGACTACATAATTTCTAAGATTTAAGAGTACGACATATAGTGAGCACTGAGCTTCTACACATAGTTTACTGTTGCAAGAAACCATAACTGCTGCAACTTTACTGCTAACTTTTGCATCTCAGTGCCAGATTATATCCAGAAATATTGCTATTCCAATGACTTTGCTTACCACAGTTCTATTAATGACACTGCTGCGAGGAAAACTGCTCTTTATCAGTACATTGTAAATCATTGGTATGTCTGCTCTATTTCTGATACAAATATACCTGTGCTTGTAACAACAGTAATCCTCTTATATTCAACTAAAACTGATCCCACAAATTATTTTTATTTTAAGATCGGAAAAGAACAACCGGTTTCAGTCATGAAATTCTGAGAACATCCCAGCCATAGACTTCCTCACAACTCGGCATGTACCATGAAACTATATAATCACGGTGCAGAGCCGCAACAATGAAAAAGAAGATGCATTTGCAGTGAGGGATGATATCAGGGTGCACAGAGGCACTTGTAGTTCCCATTTTGCATACAAATGGATCTGATCCAGACAAGGGTGATCAGATAAAGGAGTGATCCGCAGATTAAGAGTTTAAGGAGTAACCCCAAACACTGCTTTTCAAAGCTTGCACACCGCGGGAAGCCACGGGCGAAGACTTGCCCGGAGAGCAGAGGCACCCAGAGGAAACGGCTATCAATTTTGGCAAAAGCGAATCAAACATATCTAACATAGCTCATTAATTGGAGTCTATTATCCGTTGAAAGGTTTTAATATGCTTGAACGCCACACATTGAATTAACAAATGACCTCAACAGCCGGTATGTACACATTCAAATAGAACTGCAAACATTTTGAATAGATGCATTTATTCATTTTAATTTCTCCGGTTTTCCTGATTCTTTGATTCCTCTTGACTGAGCGAGGCTGACCCCCTGCTCCCCCCAAACTCCCAAAATGTCTGACTATTCATTTAAGTGTGCATTATGTATTCAAGTCAACTGTTTCTGTTCTCTCGTGAAATATTCATACAAGAGACCAATTAAAAAATTATAGAATATAACATAGAGGTAATAAAAATAATAGTAGCTATTATAGCTATGATTTATTCATACAGAAGAGTTCACAGTGATGCTTATAAGCACATTACAGCATTACAGAGTGTAATTACTGCATGTATTTAAATATAGAGATGGATTGCATAGATTCCACTGAACTTGACAAGCCAAACAAAAATAGTTTTGTGAAATATGTGTGTATCTAAAATTACTTTTGGAGATATATACTCTGCTAAGTCTTTGTAAAAATAAAGGGAAAGTGTATTGAAGACAGACCCTGTGATCTAAAAGGAATATAAGAGTGAATATATCTAAGTTTATGAGGGTGATAGTGTCCTAAAATTGCCCAGAGATTGGAGGTTTTAGAATAAATTGCTTCCCGCCGGTGAAGGCCAAACCTCCACTGGCTGTTATGTGGGTCAGATGGCTGGAGAGCGGCTCACCTCATCTTGTGTGAAGAAATGTTAGACATGCAGAACCAAAGTGTCTTAGATATTAAAACCCTGTCCTCTGGAGGAGACCTTGAAAACCATCTTTACTGGAATGACAGTAATAATATCTGACTGTTACTTTGCAATATAAAAAAAAAAGAGAAAAAGAAACCCTGCCTTCAGCATCTTTTTGTCTGCGCTGAAAACCTCCACGAGCACTTAGTGTCTATTGAAATGAAAAGGCTGCATTTGCTGTGTAGCCACTCTCTAGATCTTCACCTCTAACTGCAAATTTACCGGGGTAAACAAAAAAGCCACGAAGCTCCGATCTTTTCAGCCGCATCCTCCACGCGACGGCGTTGCAGCAGAATGCTAATGCGCTTCACTGCTAAACGCTGAGAACGCGTAACCGCTTTCACCAAAGCTGCGTCGGCGCTCGTTATCGATTCTGACTGTTGTTTGCCGACTTCACTAATAGAAGAAGTGTTTGCCCGGCTCGGCCGCCCCCCCCGCTGTGTACTACCTGCAGCGGCTGAACTGCAACAGAAAACCCTCCGAGCTTATCAGCACGTTTTCCAGCTGTCTTCCAGTTAAGTGCGCTCTGTAAGATACACCGCCTGTGCGTGTGAACACTTCGGGATACTCATCAGCGCAACCAGCTATTCAGTATTTCCTCCTCCCTCGGAGCTTCTATTGTTGTGATATGCAGCGAGCAGATAAGTGAAAGTTATTTGCATCGACACATTTGATATTTTGATAGAGGGGCCACTTTTCTTTTGTCTTCCGTCTGCAGGGGGATTACGTTTCGGGGGGGGGCAGAATTTTCGCGAAACACCATTTAAGTGGGGCCGATAAGGCCGCCATTGGACGGAGATAACAGCCTATCCGCACGCGTTATTGATCTTCCGCTGACCTGTTTGTGGAAGAAAAGCTGGAAGGGGTAAAGCACTTGTCAAACAGAGGGCTGCACCCAGGAGAGAAGAGGAGGGGAAGGGCAGAGACAAAGGATGCAGAGGAGAGAGGGGAAATAAGAGTAAGAGTTTGTATTTGCATCGATTCGGTTGGTGTGTAAAAGCTCTCTGTGTGAGCAGACTTTTAAATTAAGAGGCTTTGTTCCAGCTGTACCTGTGAGTAAACTTTTATTTTTATCGCCGCAGCTACAAAGACCTGGAAAGCTCGTCATGCCTCATAGTCTGCTTTAGTCAGCAGCAGCAGCACAACTTGCAAAGCAGAAGAGGGTTTATTTATTCATGCGGGCTTTTATTCATTAATTTTGAATGCAGATATTTATTTAAAACACTCCGAGCAGGAAGAAGTGAATGGTCCGTGGGGTCCAGAGAAAACAGTGCAGGCAGCCTCTGTCAGCTTCCCCGTGTGCATAATAGTTGATTACACTGCTTGTGTCTGCATGGACAACTCCTCCCGGGAAGGATTTTGATCCCCCGGAGCAGCCAGTTTGTGCTCACCAGCAGGCTAAATGAGACACTTAGTCATATAAATCTCAACATGTTATAATCCAGCATCAGCCGGACAATTTAAGCTGAATTGCCTGCGTCTCCAGCGCATCCCAAGCGAGCTCCAAACAAGGATATTGGCCCATGGCACTCGGCAAAGCTGGGGGGAGAAAAAAGAGGGGAGAAAAAAAGCGGTGTTGTGGTGTCGTGGCATGCCAACAGCGCACCCTCGCTGCGTGCTAGATGGCAGAAGCAAGCTGGGGGCCGATGCACATGACCTTCTGCTATCAGAGCAGACACGCTCATTTATCACTGCAACCTTGAATCATTGTTTTACTCAGCTTGAGCCCTTATGCTTCTGCTCACGCAAAAATAAAAGAAGAATTCAGGTTGGAGGCAGCAGAGCTGGACCAGCTCACCCTCGGTTTGTCACGACAATCTGCCGCACATCCGCAAAGATGTGGCTCCGTCTTTACCCCCCTCCTCTTCTGGTGTCTTCTTTTAAACTGGGTTTCCTTTGTGTGGCTGAACCAAGAGACTGCTACACCTTCGAGGCTCATTTTTGCTTTGTTTTGAGGAGATTGGATTATTTATGATGCGGCAGAGTTTCAGCTCATAAACCTGATGAGGATTCTCGTGTGTGTTTAGCACATGCGTGTGTGTACGAGAGTGAGCTGCATCCCCGACAAAAGACTCGGAAGGGTCTTTAGAGGCACAAGCTGGCAGATCACCCGCTGTTTTACAGATCTGTTATAGAGTGACGGAGCAAAGAGAACAAAACAGCGCTGACGGGGAGGACAGGCCACTGACGGTCTGTGTGAAGTCGATGGCAGACGGAGCTCTGATTCCTGGTGGAGGAATCGTCGCTTGGAAGATCTGACTTGAATCCTCAAACACACGCCAGGACCTTTGGCGACCTCGACTGCAGAGAGAAGCCAACTTTATAACACTTGTATATTCCCCAAACGCAGTGACACTATGTTGCTGGTTTACACACAAAAACACGCATATTACCCATTAACACACAATTTTAAGCGGCGGCAATAGCTTTTTACTGATTGGATCGAACATTAATCACAAATGCTACAGAGTCCGGCTGCTCGGTCTCTGCATTTTCAGTGTCATCTGAGCGGCGTGACTTGACAGAGCTTATTTATCGCTCTTAAAGGGATAGTTCGGATTTTTTGACATTAAATAGTATGACATCCTGACCATCAGTGTCGTTCATGTGCAGTGACTTTGCCCCCACTGCGTCCCCTGAGCGGAGTTCCGGCCCGATTTCGGTGTTGCAGAAAGTAGTTCCGTCTAGTTGCTGGGGTCACACAGGTAAAGCATATTGCTCCAAAACGCAGTATGCGTTCAAAATAGTAATCCATTTGCATTACGAATTCTTGGCCGCAAAAAAAGTCTGACCTCGCAATCACCCGGCACTATTTTCCCTCCCTTCGTATCACTGCATGCACCGTCATCAGCTGTTTCACGGTGTTTACATGCTCGGAAGAAGACGCGTCGCAACGGTCTCCCTTTCCTCCGTCTGCTGATGGAAAGGTTTGTTGATGGTCAGGATGTCATACAACTTCATGTTAAAAAATCCGAACCTTAACTTGAATTTTCATGTTGACCACACCCGACCAACTGGTGTCTGGTGTCCTGCTGGTTAACGATGAAGGCAACGTCACCCCCCCCATTCCCACATGAATGCTCATTGACGTATGGTCTAGAGAGCTCAACATGATGCATTTCTTTGCAACTGTTTCCTTTTAGTCTGCTCACATTTGTTTTATGTCTTCCTCCCTAACGTCCTCCCGTTTGCTTAATGTCATTTTAAATCATTAGAGCAGCAGGTGTCATCCCAACATGAATTAGTGTTTCATTAATTTCTTCAAACTCTGTCGATTACTGTGGATATTTACTGCAGTAGAGACACAAGGTTCTTGTCCTTGGTATGCTTTTAATTTGAAAGGCACTCATTGAGCCTGGAATTTTATTCAGAGCGCGATTGCGGCTCTTCGGAAACAGTGGGTAGAGAAACTGCTGGAATCCGCGGCTGACTGAATAACAGCGGTTCGACTGAAAAGAGAAGAAAAGATGTACGCTGAAGGAATGCCCCACGTTGAATCAAAGCACTTCCATCACTCAGTGATCATTACAGTCCTTGATGTTTGATTAATCAATAAAACTAGTTTGAAAACAACAGTGGAGAGAATCTATAGTGAACACGTTTTTGTACGAATACCTGTGGAAATGAGTCAAAGGGTAACCTTGGAACAGCTATTAAAAGTCGGAAAGAAACCAACAATTATTTTACTGGGGGGAATTTAAGTGAAATCTTGCTTTGTTCTCTGACATTTTCCTGGAGTTGCCTGGTCGTTTAGATTTGTTTTTTCCTCGTGGCCACAGACATCAGTGGTACTCTCTGAAATCAAGCCCACATCTTTGAGTGCACTTGGCTTTTGTTCTGCGGATGCACTCGTGCCCACTTGAAAAGCGAATTTCTGCTGCCGACAATAACAGAATCTGAGTTTCAACCGCGGGTTTTAATTTATTTATTTTTTATTAATTTACCATTTTTAAGGTGACCAACAAGCAACACGAGGAGAGCTCAATGACGAATCGTGCAGCCCTTGAATTGGTATCCCGGTGTCAGCCGAGTGGACATAAAATGATTGTGTTCCCTCACCCGTTCCTCCCTGAGTGACGGACAAACAGCACACTTCAGTCAATCACACCTGCCTTCCTCCAAAACGCTCCAATTTGTGCACATGATTCACTCAACCCATCACTGCGAGAAAATGCAGAAATTATATTCAAGGTTGCACTTGGCCATGTAAAATGAAAAGGTTTAGTGCCTGTGAGGTGGGGGTGGAGGGGTGGGTTTGGGGGGCTGAGAGAGAGAGAGAGAGAGAGGAGGAGAGAGTGAGTGAGAGAGGAGAGAGAGGGGTGATGGATAGTCCAACTTCCTGCAGGAGAAAGCTTTGATTAATGGCCGTCCACTCGGCAAAACACACCAGCTGTGAGGGGAGATAAGTACCAATACAAAGAGCAAATTACTGTCTGTACTGTAATAATTAACCCCAGAGACCAGCGCGCGCAGGAAGTACAGATTGCCTTCCACAAAAAAAGAAAACCCCAAAAAGAAAATAGCCACACTTCCTCCATGGCAACAATAACAACAGTAACAATAATTTCCCAAAAAGCAAGAAAATGGATCTCCTGTGGCGTCTCATCCGAGTTTTAGCTGCAGGATTTAAGGCTTTTTTTTTTTCTTAACGGC
>CAESWR010000511.1:2006313-2036069 GCA_903171835.1 Mullus surmuletus | reverse complement strand
AGTGCCCATTGTAGATAGGACGCCACAGTGCTGCAAAGGACCAGAAACCTCTCTTTTCAGTGACACGTACGCAGGCTGATAATTATTCCACTTTTTCCTTTAGTTTTTTTGGGTCTCTGGGGGGTTAAACTTACCTTTTTAGCTCAGGATACAAGCAGGTTTGAGCATCCCACCTGCCCTAGCCTCTCACCATATATGTACATAATTATTCCTCGTGCCTGGAGCCCCCCCCACCTCCTTCTCCCGGGTGGCTCCACTAAAGTCAGTCCGATGGCGCCTAATGACTGCGGCAGTGAATTCTTCAACCATAATATTATTTGAAGCCGGGCTGATTAGAAACATGTGCTTTAGTGTGTCGAGTGTCAGAACGATTTATGTGTCCCTCGCTGATGACCTTTCCACTCGCCGTACACGCGTGTCTTACATCGCCCCGCCGGACGCCCCCGCTGAGATCTCGCCCCTATTTTCTACAACACAGCTCAATTACTCGCTGCCCGCCTGCTTGTTCTGCAGCAGAGAAAAAGGAGGTGGCACACGTTCACATGTGCGTTTGTTTATTTACCGTGAAAATGCTGAGAGGAGTTTCTCGGCGAACTGGGGTTAAATATATTTATTGTGCTGTAAAAACCTGCAATGAAACATCGAAGGGTTCTCCTCGAGGAGCCGCTTATCCACTTAACCCTTAAGAGGTCCTTGGGAGGTTTTTTTTGACCATTTAGAGGGTCAAAATCTCTAAAAAATGTTTGATATTTGAAATGTATCTTCCAGGCTGAAGCTGATTAACAAGACTGAGTAATTTTAAGTCGAAAAAAAAAATCAATATGTGATATTTTACAGCACTCTTTTGGAAGGAGAGGCTTTTTGTCCCCAGGAACTAATGAAAGAGTTTGCCATAAAAATCACTGCAGAAAACATAAGAATGCCTCAAATAGTAAGAGAAGTGAATCTGCTCCAACGGCATCATGGGAAGGACAAAAGGGGCTTTTCCAGTCACACATCACAACACACATCTCTTGGAAACACTGCATTTCTTTGGGGGAGCGCATTGTAAAAAAGTCGGTGTATCACTTTTAACGAGCCGTACTGCTTTTAGTATTTACAGCCTGCTAAGTGCGGCCCGAGATTTTCCACTGAAGACTCGGCATGTGGAGTTCCGCTGCCTCTTGAAGCCTGTTG
The DNA here is from genome assembly GCA_903171835.1 of Mullus surmuletus. Taxonomy (NCBI): domain Eukaryota; kingdom Metazoa; phylum Chordata; class Actinopteri; order Syngnathiformes; family Mullidae; genus Mullus; species Mullus surmuletus. The sequence continues at coordinate 2,034,893 of CAESWR010000511.1, read as the reverse complement.
AGTCCGCGGGAAGAACAGCACGCTGAATCACCCACTGTACATTTATTTTAATGGACGTAATTAAGCTTCATTTATCTCCTCAGAGCTCTTATTAGATTTCTTGAGTGAATTCAGTCCTGTGGAATTAATCGGAGTAAATGGATGCACACTGTCCTGAGCAGAGCACGGATAATAAGAGCCCGACGCTGCACTCTGTCACATTAAACGCAGATAAGTGTTTGCTGGATGTCACATCCAAGTGTCATCTCGTTACGCTCCGTCTCCACCTTCGGCCTGACATTTCAACTGGTTTAAGCGCGTGTGTGTGTGTGGGGGGATTCAATTTTCCCCAAACAATCCTTTGAGTGCGAGTATCTGTCATGTGTCGATGATGCGTCACCGTGGGAACATATTGTCCTCTCGGGCTTTGAAGCGCGGGGCAAAAATAATGGCATATTTAAAGAACAAGGCATTCTCATTTGCAAAGGGAGCAGGCGCTCCTCGTTCCTGTTTACAAGAACAGGAAATCGTGACCGTTAGTAATTAAAGTGGCTATCATATATTTTCTTTACTCAGAGATGTTATATATATTTGTAGTTTTTAAAATTGTTTTGTCCTGGCGACCGTAAACTTGTTTGCGCCCATTCTTCTGTGCTTGGTTCTGAGCTCCCTCTCTATATCTACCACCAGTATTTGAGTGAAAGATAATGACCTACATTAGTACTTTATAGAGCCCACAATAAAACAAAAGACATGAAAAATTCACACAACAAAAAAGATAATTGCAAAATTTAACAGTTCCCTCTGTGAGAACAAATCTCCTTTTATAATAAAAAGAACATCTCTGGTGAACCTAATAAAAATAAGGCACCATGTTGAGTTGTGACATTTGAATTGGCATTTCTTGCCATTTCAATCATTCCACTGGTAGTAATAATTTACCCCGAGGCGGAAAATTAAACATAAGAATGTGGGCAAGGTGTAGCACTTTTTTTTTTTTGCAGTCGACTGTTACAATAAGATAACAGGCTGACCATGAGCAGATTCCTATTTAAGGTAATAGGAACCTTTTTTCACTGTACTTCATCAATATTGTAATTGTACACGTTCCAGTACGAGCATGCTTGGAGAGGTCAGCACAGAGGGAGGGGGGAACTACGATTAATAGTTGCGGCTATCTGACGCTGACATATGGCAGCCGAGCCGCGGGGTGACGTAAAAGCGGAACTGAGCGCCGATGTTGACGCCGGATGTTTGAAGCGGGTGCGCCTCTTAAATCTTGACCTTTTGCTGCAGCCCACCAACTGCTCTGTGCGCTCCCCGTTTTTTCCCTGCGTTCACAGAGATAATCACCTCACAAACACGCGTCCGGCCCCCGAGCCGGCGCTTTCCCTTTGGATCGCAGCGGCGCCGCACACGTGTGATAAATGATAAGCCTCATTTCACTTCATTAGCTCACCGAGAGACTCTGGGAATGTTTTTTTTTTTCTCCCCTGCCTGTTTCCGCATGTTAGAGGTTTTTCTCACCTCAAACTGGGTTGGGGATATTATGGAGGGATGTGGTGGAGGTGGGGGGCCTCCTCTCCACGCTGCTTTCCTTACAGTCCTCTCTTATTAATGAGAGCCTCTAAACAGCAGCCTTAGTGGGAGGGGAATAGATTTCAGCGATGCCCCAGCAACTCACAACAGCGCTCCATCAGGAGGAAGACACGAGGCAAATGGAGATAGACGAACGGCATTACGGCTAAAAATAGAGCGGCGCCTCTCTCCCAAAGCGGCGCCGAATTGGGTTTCGGCGCCGCGGCGGAGCGTGGTGACGATGCAGAGTATGCAAAGCGCCGCCGTTTGGGTAAAAGGAGTTGTTTCGGAGAGGCAGGCGTCGGGGGCCCGCGCCGTCGCCGCCGCAGAAGCCGAGATGTCCCTTTGTTTGTTTAAAGGGCAGCAGAATCGATGGCCCCGTTTTTTGAGGCATGGCTCTGACCTCTCGCGGTGGCACCTGTATCAATCACTGCGGCCGGCTTCGGTCTCCGCCTGGCTGCTCGTCACATTTGTCTCCCGTGCCCGCGACCGCCGAGGGAGGCCGTCTATCTACTCTCAAATGTCAGTCGACACTTCATGCCAGCTGTCAGGCGACACCAAGCAATACATAAACACTGTTAAAATGTACCGAGGAGAGATCTGTCGAAAAAAGGGAGAAGGAAAATCAAGTGAAATTAGTGTTTCCGTGTGGCCGGCACAAGGAAAAAGAGACGCCCGGCTGCTCTTTGTCGAATAAATTTGAAACCCTTTCACGTTACTCTGACAGCTCTTTCTAATGAAATTCAAAAATCACCTGGAAATATATTCACATGTGGTATCGGCCAGTGCTGTTTCTGTTATCTTGGGAAATGCAGGCTGAAATTCATTGATTTTGCCGAATGAAAATCCAATTTCCACAAGAGCACGATAGTTCGCATTGATCGACGTGTCTTTCTGAGGTTGAAACACCTGCACATTATCCAGCTGATATGATTATCTGACAGATGTTTGTATCAATGTTTCTGTCTGGTGAGCAGGATTCCATTCCGCAGATCTAGATGTTTCTTGACATGTCCATTAGCTGATTGAAAAGTTGCCCGGGAGCCAATTTTAGCATCTGTATTCTGTTTGGTATTGGCTGGAATGAAACGCTTAAACAAAAAAAATGTAAAAATCCAGCTCACGTGTCACCGGGATTGTTTAAGAGAGGGGATGCGGATCATTCAGCCCGCTCACTGCCCACGGAAATGAATGTATCAAAGATGAAAAAGTTGTAGAAAAACGTGTCCCCGTCCCACTCAGATCTAAAGACTGTTGAATATTTATTACCATATGTAGGCGCCGCCGCTCTCACCCTCACGAAAACAAAGTCAGACCAGACAAAACGGACCGAGGGAGCATTTCGCTCCCTAACTCGCCATGGTAACAACCAGCCCCTCTGTTTTGATGGATTGGGCTGCAGTTAATCTGTATGTATGGCTGCTGCTTATGAGGCCACATTGTAATCACCCAGCCAGTTCTGGGCGATGCAGGACTCCTGTCTGGGCCTGAAAGAGAGGGATGATTCCCATTATGGAGTAATTAGTCTTGTTGTCACTGCCGGACCTTGACAGTGAATCCGCTTTCTGGGGGCTCTAAAGGGATTTGGGTGTTTGCTACTGCTGAATCATAATCAGCAGCGCCTTTACTTGCCAAGGACGATGCCTTCAATTTCCGCTCGGCTGCAGCTCGGGCGCAGCAGCACAGATGTCACGGTTGTCACCCATGACGGGGGCTGTGTTTTATGTTCCCCCACTGTGATACTTTTCACTGTCTTGGCTTACCAGTACTGCAGTATTGCTCTGCCAGTACTGCTGTCTCGCGAATACTTTCTAAAGTATGGATCCGCCAGCAGTGGGTCGGCAACACCGACAAATCAAGCAGCTTTTATCGGAGTTTGGGTCGTTTTTACAGTTTGTCCTACAGTTTGTGAAGGCAGGATGCTGCTCTCATACATCACCGCAGGAGCTAAATCTCCGCCGCTGCACGCTCCATCAGTTACGATAGCCTCAATATGTTTGATTCAATTTAAATAGGACAGGAGGGGGGCTCAGCTAGCACCGCGGCCAGACCCGGGGTCCGACAGTGATCCCTCGCCCCCGCAGTTTGCTTTAAGTCGAGGTGTGGTCAGCACACGTAACTGTGAGGTTCACCAGCACAACTGGCGACCAGTGCGATTTGTAATGGTAAAGGTTAAGTGACAAGGAGAACAGATTAAACATCCTTTTGAAGGCTATTAAATACTTGATATGCTATTAAGATTGATGAATGAAAAACAGCTTATTTGTCCCGCTATAAGCAGTAGGGCTATCCCAATCCGATATTGATATTAGCAAAAAAAAAAAAGTATTGGATTATATCGGCCTGCATTTCATACTACAAAATAAGTCATACAATTATGTATGATTCGTGCTGATATTGCATCAGATCGATACTGGTATCGACCAGTACTCAGACTGCAATATCAGTATCTTATCTAAAGCGAAAAAGTTGTATTTGGACACCGTTAGTGAGAACAACCATTTAGTTGAGAGGTGCACTTTTCTTTTCAAGCATCTTACACACAATTTGCTGCCCTTAAGAGCAGACTTTCCCCAAATCGCTCTGTTAACATTTAACATTTTTCACTGCACGTTGCAGTGAAACTCTGCCAAAGAAGGCCGCTAACACATCAGTGCGTTTGCCCCTCAGCGAGATGTGTCTGTGTTTTTTTTTCTCCAAGTGAATCGTTCTGCTATGTCTTGCGCGAGTCAGATAAGTCCAAAAAAGTTTCTTGTGCGTCGTTCTTTCCTCTAGTTGCAAAATCTTGAAATGCTTTGATTGGCTCGTGCTGCAGTGTGTGTGTGTGTGTGTGTGTGTCTATGAAGACAGCCAGTCCTCAGCTAACTCCCTCGACCTCCACAGTGCCAGTGTCTTATGGAGGCGATATCGCAAGTCGGAGTGTTTGCTCTTCATCTGGCACAGAGCTGTGTTCACATTCCAAAGGGCGTATTAAGCAGCTCTAATAACAGGCCGGCGTCTCCACGTTACCTGCTGCACACTTTGCATTTTACGTTGGAACGATGTAGAGGTCGAACGCCGGGATCATCACAAACCACGTCATTGTTGTGCTACTTCAACAGCAAAAGGAGCGGAAACACAACCACCGAAGCTGTGTGATTGGCGTTTGAAAGTGTGTGTTTGCTGTGGATTTCGCCAAATTTCGCTCCCCTCGTCCTTCAGTAAGCCCGCAATAATCTCCTTTGTCTTCCTTCCTGCCTCTCACAGGATGTCACAATGTTTTCTGTCTTTAACAATCATCGATATTACCATTCTTGAACAGTGAAGAGGCATTGAGAGGCCGGTAAAAGTTACATTCTAATTATTTGTCCTTTTGCTATGCATTTTATCCTCTCGCTGCGCCTCTGAAGTTGTTGAATAAGACGTTCACTGCTCTTATTGAAGACTTCGGCTCCTCCTCGGAAGCGACTGTAATTGCCGCGCTGAAGCTGTAGAGCGGTATCTGAGATTATGCCTCTCGGAGGATGAAGTCAATTACCCTACAGGGTCGTCACGGAGCGGAGATAAGGATTTTTTTTTGCAGCAGGAACACTTTACAGCTAATGTACTGTAGGTTTCAGTTTCACCTCTGTAATTCTACTATTGATTTCAACTTAATTATTCCTCTCCTGTGAGACTAAATCCATCTGGTGTTTAATGAAGGTGCTCCATTGGCAAATCTTACTCAGAGAAAGACATGTGACCGCCTGTGACGTCACCAAAAATATGTCTATTCGTTCCTGACGCGCTCAGGCCTGTGGCCTCCGCTAATGACGGGAGGTGGTTTTCTTATGATTGCGGTAAATGCGAACAAATTGCTTTGACTTCTCTCTCCGCGTCGCGCTAAATCGTCAAAGGCACAGACGAGGCACGACGCAGAACTTGTAACCAAGTGGCGTCTCGGCAAAAAAAACAAAAAAAAAAAGCCTCCTTTGAGCTGATGTCTTGCATTTCCCACATATCACTCTGTGTCACCACAGCTTTCTGCTGAAGCTGCTTGCACAGTTCGAGGCGCCGGCTGACAGAAACGCTGACGTTCTTCTCCGGGCTTTCTCTATTTTTGTTTTCTCCAACCCCCCACACACCCCTTTACAAAAAGCTGCAACTTTTAATGTATTTTTTGCTGTTATACAACACTGATTTATAGCTTTGCCCCTCTTACGGGCCTTAATGTCCCTAAATTAGAAGGTAATTCAAAGATAACAGTAACAGTGCAGCTGGCAGGACGACCAACATCGTTGCCGTTTGTTACAACAAGTCGGGGTCATTATGTGGGGGGTCATTGATTCCCGCTCGGTGCAGGACTCACCGCGGCGGCTGCAGCCCTTAACGCTCTCTAATTGCCTCTAGGTGCTACTTAATAAGCGTCGCCATCTGTCTTTTTAAATTAGTTTAAGAATGGAGCAAAAGAACATCTCGCTCCGTGTCTGTCCACATCTTTACATCGGCACGTCAGTCAGGTTGCAGCGGCGACTGACCGTCGGTAGCCTCTTCCTGCCTCTCGAGTCTCTAAAAGCGCAAAGATGCAAATTGGCTGTGAAAGCAGGTCGACCACGGAGACGCCGCGCAACGTCGCCGTTTTGAGGCGTGACACCATTTCGAATCAAATTGAAGCTTTTGAAACGGCTTCATCAGATAATTTCCACAGCGAGCGGAGAACAAAGTGCAGAAACCATCAGATCAGAATGAGAACACTGCCATCAACACAGCTGTCACAGATAAGAGCTTAAAAGCGGGTGGAATATCTATATTTCCCAATGATTTAATACGTAGGCTAAGGTCATGGAGAGTTCAGCGTTTTGGAGGCGACGCGCCCAGTGCAGCAATGATTGAATAAACCCACTCGATTATCACCTGACTGCAGCGGCGGGCTCTAATGAACCCACTGTACGCTTTACCTGCTCGGCACCAAACGCCTGACAGACAAACTTGCTAGTGGAACATTTATCTGCTGAAGTGCCAGAAATTTCCCCCAGGAATCATTGGAGAGCAGAACCTGAGCAAAAACGAGCGTGGATATTGGACTCGGTGCCTTTAAATGGATGATAATGTCGCCGCGTGTCTGCCGGATATGTAAATAAGATTAGATAATGTGTCAGTGTTGTGTTTACAGCTTGTTGTGTTGCACCCAAGTGGCACAAAAAAAAGAAAAAAAATCTATTGATGCAGGGATGAAGCTGGAGCCACAAGGATAGAAATTCATAATTTTGGATTCCTTGTTTTTGGGGGAGTTTTTCTAATTCACACACAGGCAAAAAAGAAAATTACCTGCTGCAACCCAAACAGGATCTCGGTTCACATAGTTCACAGACTGCAGAGAAACAAACACAGAGCTGACCGATGAACTGCCAAGAAAAAGTTCCCAAAATGGTTTAAATTAGTGTTTTTAGAAATAAGAGTTCTATGGTATTGTGTATTTTTAATGTAGTTTTGTGGCTTCCATATCCTTTGAATTGCATCTTCAGCGCGCAGGGATGGATAATGAAGGTACGGAGCCGGGCTCGGGGCTAATTGTAGACAGACTGGAGATCTGATAAGCTCCGACATCGCTGCTTCTGCTGTCGATGAGGGAAAAATTAAGAAATCAGATTCCCTGTTTATTTAGGCTGCATAAACATATCTCGCACCCCCATCTCATCAAGCGAGATTCTGTTTCTTATCTGCAGTAAGATTAAGACATTCGTCATACGCACGCACGCGCACACACACACACAAAAACAGCTGTTAGTGAGTGTGGAGGACCGCTACATACCCAAAAGTTTTGTTTTGTTTCACTAGATCTGATTCTTTATGCGTGTGTGTGTGTGTGTGTGTGTGTGTGTGTGTGTATGTGTGTGTGTTGCCAAATCCACAGTGAACTGGTCGAAGCATCACCTGGACACCTCACTCACGGGTTGTTTTTAAAATGTTGCTTAAAAGAAAAAAAAGTAGTTTTTACGATCCATCAGTTTATTTAAGGATGGCGTGACGTCACCGTGGGCGCCATGGCAGTGCTCGGCACAGTTGCCCGGCAGCGAGAGGGCTTGTTGTTTGACTCCCCCTCACCTTTCCGTGTGAAGTTCGGCTCGCTCGTTCCCGTGTGGGGTTTCCTCCGAGGGCTCCGGTTTCCTCCCACAGATCAGAAAAGAACAGTGGGTTTTTTCCTCCCGGGTGGGGGTGTGAGTGTGTCTGTTAGCAGGTTTTCGTCCTACCGAATTGCTGTTTGGCGATTATCGGGAGAAGAAGAGTGCGCCATGAGATGATGTCATAAGAGAGCGTCTGAGCGTTCCGAACCAAAAAAACACAACAAAGAAGAATTTAATGTTGAGACTACCGTCGGAAATAGCTGGAAGGAGGACACTGCGTCGTTCTCTGTGTGTATGGGATCGTAGGTGCGTGAAGGACATTTCGTGTTTCTTTGCTGTTTTCCATCAAGTATCCCATTAATGTTCGCTTATTTTAATGATTGGAGAAAAAATGCAGTTTCTTCCTCCCCTTATACACGTTACAATTTCCTCCACCGCCATTTTTTGACATCACAGTGAAGAAATGTGACACGATATCTGATCCAGTCATTGTTTATCCGCAAAACCTGTCTATAGCAAAAAGTTGCATTTTGCGTTGACAAATCCACCCCCTCCAAGCATAAATTTTTTGGGGCGAATTTTCGGCCTTTTTTCCCTTCCCTTTTTTTGTTACAAGTTTTGAAGATGCGAATAAGAATAGGTGGATGGACAATTCTATTTAACAATTCTTTTATGAATTATTTTATATAGGAAATAGTGAGTAGATCAAAAGTTACAAAGTATTATGAAGAAGTAATATAATAATAATAATAATAATAATAATAATAATAATAATAATAATAATGATGATAAAATGTATTATGATTGTGTGTAATGACTGTGTAATTATGTGTTGATTCTGCCTAGAGGTGGAATCATTAGAGGACCCTCGCTCCCCCTCCCCCACACACTCTTGTCACTAATTAGACAACACAGCGATGAGCACCTGTTTCTCCACAAACGAGCTGCAGCACAGTGAGAAAACGCCACAAAAACATCCCACAATGTCGCCGGCAACACAACATTATTCGACCTGACAGCTTTACAAGTCTAATGCGTTATTATTCAAGCTCTTTCCTTCCATCTTTCAATTGTCTCTTTGTTGCTCTCTATTTGAGTGTTGTTTTGCCCCGCGCCTACTTCAATTATTCATGATTTCTGCTGGATTTTAATCTTTTATAGATTAGAAGTCAATTTAAAAGCAAACGTGAAGGCATAAAACACAGACCGCCACTTGCTTATTTCTTTACTTTTTAAAAACTTTTTCCCGGCGCTTCAAAAAAAGGGGGCACGCACTCTTTTTCTGAAGTTTGTGTACATGAAAAAAATGACGATCCGCTATCGTAAAGCGAATGCGCAGCAGATGTTCGGTCGCTGAAAGCACTCCGGTGATCCAGGGAGCATCCTGAGCGCGGAGCAGAGAGAAGAAGCAACCTTCCAGCCTGGTTTTGGCGTGTTGTGAGGAGTGTTTCCGAGGGCCGCAGAACACGCTGTCGGCTCATGATTAATAAAACAAAATTCACTTGATCGCAGCTTTTTCATCTTTAATACCAAAGAGGAACAGTGACACTCTGCTGTGACAGCAGATGAGAGACAAAGAAGGAAATGGGCCTCATCGCAGCGGGAGGCACAGGAGCGTCTCTCCGTGTGTGTCACTGGAAAATGTCAGAGCTGCTTGGCGCACATTCTCCATACGGAACCGCTGATGCTCAAAGGCTCGGCAATATTTGCGTCCTGCCTTTGATGGTACAGAATCGACACTAGGTTATCATGCAGCCGTGGTTTGCGGAACGGTGCATTTATTTTTCCATGAGGACCTCCTGGAACCACTTCAACAAAAATAACCCTGAAAAACCTGATCTAAAAGACAACCAGAGCAATGAGAAGAACACATAGATTTAAAGGGATAATTCAGATTTTTTTACATGAAGGTTGTATGAGATCCTCACCATCAGTGTCGTTCATCAGTAGTAAATTTCCCCCCACTGTGTCCCATAAGCGGAGTTCCGGCCCAGTTTCGGTGTTGCAGAAAGTAGTTCCGTCGAGTTGCTGGGGACACACGGTTAAAGAGCTTTGCTCCAAAAAACAATATGCGTTCAAAAAGGTAATCCGTTTGCATCATGAATTCCTGGGCCCAAAAAAGTCCGACCTCGCAATCACCCGGCCCTATTTTCTGCTGATGAGCGACACTGATGGTGAGGGGCTCATACAATTTCATGTCAAAAAATCCAAACTATCCATTTAGAGTACATTTATTTGCACTTTTATATAATACTAACAATAAATAATTTAATATGATACTGTAATATAATATAATACGATCTACTCTGCTTCAGCATCCACTCTTCAGACGCTCCCTTGTGCTTTCAGGTCACCTCCCAATCTGCGCCGGGAAATTATTCGCTGTTAGACTAGAGACAAATGACCAGCGTGTCACGCATCATAAAGCAGAGATGATTACACAGAGAGGTGCGACCGCGGTGTGTTCCCGCTCTTCCAACGTGTATTGATTCATTCTTTTTTTTGGTGGTTATCAGATGTTTAGAAAGGCAATTTCTATGTAAGTATGAGCATCATCTACTCGTGCAGGGATCACTCTGAGCTGAGGGCTCGGCTTGGTGGAGCTCACAGATAAAGCGCCCATCACCCTGAGAGATGATGGGAGATGATACAGTGTGTGTGAGGCACAAAGGTAAATAAAAGGCTCTTTAAGTGATTTGCCCTCCATTTACTCCCTATAGAACTTCACTTTAGGTCGGATGCTCAGGCACAATGACGCCGGTTCCTCTGCTATTACGTGGCCTTTGTCAAAGTTGCCGCGATTAAACGGTTGAGGAGCACAAAAGCCACGATCGCCGCCCAGCTTTCCGCCGCGTTCCAGACGTATGTGCCGCGTTATGTCGCCGCCGTGAAGGTCAGCGGTGTCTGGAAAAAGGCTACAAAGTGCACACCTCCGTTCGCCCCGAGGGTCCGTAAAGAGAAAATCACCCGACATCTCGCGTTATACCATTCATCAAGAAGCACTTGCGCAGGCATTTATTCAAGTATTTACCCTCGGATGCCATTTCCGAAAGGTCAAAGAGGGTTTCTGTTTTCCCTTTTGCTTCCGTCTGCCGGCGATGATGAGATCCAAAGCCGCGCTGTGATAGAGGGCAAAGCGCGATGTTTCATCAAAAGCGCCGGGACGGGCATTTTTCCTTCTGTCGTCAAGGAGTCTGTGTTTGGCTTATCGTCGCGCCGAGTTGTTTAAGATGAAGGCATACGTCTCACAGCGGTGGCAAAACAGGAGGGGAAGGTCACAAGACGTTGAATGTTTTATGGCCATCCCCTCCCACCTCCCCGCTCCCCCCCCTCCTCGCTGACGTCCCCTTTGTTAAGATGCCTTTGACACTTTTTGAAAACATGAGACTCCTGTCTGCAAATGTTCAGGAACCCGTCTTCCATTTTTAATATTCCCATGTCACGTTTTCTCCCCAATGGGAAAGAAAAAACGCTCTTCGTCTCAGCAGGGAGTGTTTGACGGCGGATTTCTCCAGCTTTGTTTCTATATTTCTGACGTTCTGCTCCCCACGCAGAAATGTAAGGAGCTGCTCGCCTCCTTCCTGGCAGGTCTGCGCCGTTCCAGTACGCTCTCATAGACTCGAAATCGGTGGAATTGTTGGGTTTGTTAATGGATGTCCTTTCCCAGCCTTCGTCGCCCCATTTGGACGTGGACCAGCGGCTCTTTGAACAAAGTGTGGGGCTCACAGGTTGCGGCCGCACGCTGGGCGTCTTCGCTGCTCGAGCGAGTGTGAAAGATCACATTTTATTCATCCACGGGCAAGAAAAGACGTATTGTTCCTGCCGGTGAGCGACCTCTGAATGTTCCCGGCCCCCCGTTTCTCACCATGGTGACAACATGGTTAAATGTGGCTCGTATTGTTTGCTCTCCACATATAACTGTACTATCACGAATCTAGCAAGAACAATTCCCTATTCTGCATTCAAAGACAAAATGAGTCAGTCTTGGGCGTCCAATTCTCGAGAAACATTTAGTTCTTTTTTTGTTTTTGTTTTTTGTTTCAAAAGGCATCTTTCGTAAAAAAGCAATTCTGATGTAACATGTTTATGCTACTTTTGGAGGGAAAAACAACAATATATGCAACGCACAACATGCAGCAGGTTCTTCATGGAACCCCTTCCTTACAAATGCGAGTTCCTCCCCTAAAAGTTTCTGCTTAAACTAGATATTTTCACATGTAAACAACTTTAGGGTACATTGTTTTTTTGTATCAAATACACCAGGGCTGTGTTCATTCGATTGTAAAGTCATGTATATCTTCAAGGGACACCAGGCAGCTTATAAATATCAGAGAAAATAATAAGGTACAGTTAAGGAAAGCATCAAAGAAGCTTTGAAGTTTGGTTTTCTTCATTGTGTAGTTGTAGGAGATTATGGCAGTTTTGAGAGAGAAACTCACCCCGCTGTAAGGCTTTTCACAACAACTGAATGGAATATTTGTCATTATTTCGATGCAGAGACCCAAGCTGACCACATCTGGAGTCTCTGAACACTCCAGCAACTCTCAAATCTCAGCTTCAGCTCTCCAGCTTCTCTTGCTTTGTTTATCTCAGAGCCATTTTCTGCCTCTGCCGAGCAACTCGCATTTCAACCAAGAGAAAGTTAGCTTTGTAATGCAGGAAAAATTCATCAAAGGATTTGTTTCCCAGGGAACCTAAAGAGCTAAACAGAGTTACCATTCAGCTAACTGCCTCCATTTCCAAAGTAATCATTTTTATTTTACTCAAACGTCCTCAGGTATCCGAAGCAGGAGTGCCACAGGAATGCTAATATTAAAGAAACCCGCAGGCCTTTCATTTTCTAAGATTATAGTCCTCAGTTAGCTCTAAATGAGTTTCTCTCAGGGCTTCTTTTTTTTGTGTTATTTCTGAAGTCTGGAGTGTTGAACAAGGCGCTGCAGCACCCCGGTTATTATTTCAGCCGCTGCTAACGCAGACCCGGCGAATAACAATGCAACCAAAATTCACATCATCCTCCTTCCATCTGCCAGACTCTCCGACTGTCAGCCTCTCATTGTCCACCTCTTGCTATAATAACAAAATGAGGCATTTAATTATCTCAATAAGAATGATCAGAGTATCTAAAGTCCTCTCTATAATAGTCCTGCAGCCCTTTTTTTCCCCCTTTTTTTGCCAAAGACCTCGGTGCCATTTACCGAAGGGCGTGCGTGAAATTGCTTCCTCTTTATTTTACCCATTTATTGTGCTGTTGCGGCTATTGAAAGTCTCCCCAAAGGAGGAGATTCATCCATTTTGGTGGGTTGAATAGCCACGTCGCCATTAGGCAGCCGCAGGTATTTATGTGCTCGACACAAAAGTTCACCTTTTGTCACAGCGCGGCTGATGGACACGATGAATGACACTTGCATGAAGTGTCAGTCATCCCCTGTTTTCTTTAAAGGTTAGACTCTGGAGATAAGATGAGGTGCGTAAATCATGACAGACGTCTTTTAGCTTCTTGTTTTCCCGCCACAGGGTCAAAATATCGTTGTTGGAGCTAAGCAGTTTCTCTACTGCATAAAGAAAAAATGAGCATGGTGGTTGCCCTAAAGGTTCAGCAGGTAACACGCTTGCAATTGATCAAATGCTAGAAAAGATTTCAGTTAAAGGTAAATTCCACCAATTGCGTTGCGTTATGTCTGCGGTTGGCAGAAACAGATAAATTCAGCTCACGATGCTTGAGTGTCAGCGGAAGTTGGATGCAGCAACAAAACTAAACATCCGGTTACTCAAAAAACTCACTCATTTCTTCCACGATGAAGCTCCTCAACAGCATCATGCAAATGTTTTAACTGTCTTTTCGTATTTATTGCATTTTGTGTGTGCTCTTCTCTCATAATTGTCACTGCTGGTTGTAAGAAGAATCGCCCCTCGTAGATGATAAAATTACCTTCACCTTTACTTTTACTTTTCAAAAATAAACAAAAAAAGTTGTTTTTCAGGTGGTCTGTTAGTAGCTGTGGAAAATCATCAGCCAGGACAAGGACAAAACAATAGTTAACTTGTTTCCACGGTGACCGCTTTCCAAAAACGACATTCATGCATCATGTCATTCACCATCACTTGAATATAGAATCATGAGAGACATCGGCGCTGCCACGGTTGATTGTTTGTCACAATTGCAGCACCTGCACACACACACACACACACAAACACACAAACCTCCCACTAAACACACAGAGGGTGAGATGATTTCAGGAAAAGAAGAAGCAGCTTGTTTTAGATTGAGTAGGGCCGTGATATTTCTTTGCGTTGCGTCTCTGTACCAGCAGCGAGAAGCCAAACGTTGGGATTAGCCGACCCAATCTACATCGCCGCCGCGCATTCCTCGTACATCCAGGGTGCTTATATGAGGCTGCGACAATGTTTACAAAGTATTAATGGAGCATGCTCCTGCAAAATTAAGAGACACCACGGCGTCGACATACTGCTGCTCAATAAGAGCCGGCGCTGGCTCATTTAGCCCGAACAGCCGACGACGCAGCGAGACACAATGTCAGCACAAAGCTTCTTTTTTTTTTTTAATAAGTAATAAGTCATTTTAGAAAGTTTGGAGTTACAGACTCTTGTTCACACTTGGTATAATGTCCTATTATGGAGCCAAATAGCCATGGGAATTATATTACTAACGACTCTGATTTCTGCATCCTGTGCAGGGAGTGGGTGGGCCTGCTGGTGAGTTCATGTTTTCCATCCCAAACTGTTCGGCATTAAGGGGTCTTGAACTCACCACCAACAGCTTCACAACTTTTGGTTGAGAACTCAGGGATGCAGATAATTGCTTTGAGACCGGCACTGGAATCCCCATCTTGTCGTGAAGGTGTGCTTTCGCTGCTTTAGCTTCACGATCCATCACCATAAGCAAACATAAATCATATAATAATTAATAAGTGCAAATATTATACAAGCAAATCTTTTTAAGGAGCATTGGGAACATAATCTGGGCTCTTTGCACGACCATCCATCATGGCAGGAAATACAGCAAACGCAGCTGAGCGTCTGATTAAATGCGGCTTTGGTTTAATTAAAGGATAAAACAGTGTAAGAAAACATCATTCTTCTTAAATGCTCACACGATGCAAACGCGCAGACAAAGAGAAAGTGCCTTTTTCGCAGCCGTATATTCAGCTCGATGATCTATGCGGAGTCGCTACCCGAATGAGCCGGGAGCTCTGAACGTGTGACATAGATAACAATCAGCTGTCGTCTCGTGTCCAATTAGAATGTTTTGCTAAATGTATAATTCATGAGTGAATCCCTGTGACAGATTGACACTGGTCGTTTAGAATCTGCAAATTATTGTGGTGCGAATTTGACCAAACGGCGCAGCTCGCAGCAAATTCGCCGGCTGGTTCGACATTTTGCATGGTGATGCAGGCAGTGCTTTTTTTGCTCAAAAATATTGTGTTTATGACATTTGTGACATTTGACAAATGTGTTAAATCCACATGTTTTGGCTAGAATCGACACCTGGCACCCTGCTTCCTTTTTATCATTTTTTCTCCAGCAGCCATCAGGTCAGCATGTTCTTTCGATAAGATGCAGCTGAAAAACCTTGATGCTTGTTTTTCCTTCTATCTTGATGTTTTAACATTTATTTTCATTTTTTTTTTTCAGTCAGTGAGCTCCGTGGGTGAGCGAGCGACCTTCGCAGTAGCACTTTTCTGTCACGGAAAGTGAACTGCTTTGAAATGTTCCTTTGAGAGCGCGTAACTATAAATCGCTATTTATCAGGTGGACATTTCTTATTATTGTTGCAGCGGCTTTTATGTCTATGCGGGAAAGACAGAAAGCTGCACAACACTCGTACAAACTGACAGACACAATTTATGAACTTTGGGGGAAAAAAAAAATCTATTCTCAAAACATCCACTGCAGTTCGACTTGACTTTCCATCAAAGGAGTTCTCAGAGTGATGAATCGAGGTCTGAGCGTGAAAACTCCCCATTTCTAGTCGCTGTGCAAATTCATTTCATGGGTAGTTTTACTGTCGCTGGCCTGCACTTGGTGTTTGTGACCCAAACATCAAAGGCCATTTTGCTCCATATTTATTGGGAAACTCCACTCTGGGCCTCAGCGTCTCTGACACCCTCCTTATATCAGTCACGGTAATGAATGACACGAATGAGACACTTGACGTGAAATGAAAATCAAATCATCTCGATCCTTGCTGAAGCATGGTGGCATCTCTGGGTAAAAATAACTAATTCCAGGCAAATGTCAATCTGACAGCGAAAAAAAAAAAAAACCAGTTCAGCGGGAAATAACCACAGACGGAGAAAAAAAGCAGAAAGTTGACTGTATGCAAAGCAGGTTTGGTGCATGAAATTGAACACTTTGCAGGCACTACATTCAATTCTCACAAGATACATTGGCAATCAAAGCCTAACAGTGGAAACAACCCCGCAATATCAATCTTGATTTGCACAAGCTGTGTCCTCCACCCTCTAAATTGTGCCCCAACTGGACTTGTTTGATTGAGCGCATATTGTGTTAGCAGCAACGCGGCCGGCGGATTTGTTTCTCACCTTCTCAACTTAATGGCATGTGAAGCAAGCTGATTCAATTCCCGCTTGCCCACACCTCGCTGACTGCGCCACAAAGGGACAAGCGCCGAAAGATTTATTGGACACGAGCGCGTCGTGAAAGTTTGCCGGCGGCTCGATGCGAAAACATTTAAGGCGCGCCGACGGAGGGTGCACGCGAGGTGAGAGGATGGAGATTGTCCCGAGAAATATTTTTGTTTTGGGGGTTGCAGGAGGAGGAAGTTTGGAGAAAATAATAAAAATGCAGATTTGCCACGCAGTCGTAAATTAAGTGTGGAAAATTAGGGAAGCGGCTCGACACCAAAGCTAATACAAATACGGGCAACCGCATCAACATAAAACTGCAGAAGTCGATTCCCTGACAGCTGCTGTGACGACTAAATGCATTTGAATTAGTTTTATTTTGATGTTTTCTCAGCAAACAAATACCAACAAAGCTACTTCATCACATTTGCATAAACACACCTTAAAAAGGTTCCCGCAGCTGCAGGAACCGGTGAACAGGTCCTTAAACAGCCTCTTGGTGTTGATGTCCGCATGACTCCTGAGTGGCATTTCAGACAGAGGAAAAAAAAAAAAAAGAAACATTCCAGTGGCGCCATTCTCTGCGGTTTATGATAACGGACCTTAAGAGCATTTAAAAATCATTTATAGCCTTCTCGCCACACAAATCACAAGTGTCAGACGAATGACAGCCACGGCGGAAATGTGCTTTGTGGTGATTAACGCTCCCCCTGATTCAATGCGATGTCTTTGCCACCATGTTGAACTCTCGCATGCCATGTCTCATTATCCCCTCCCCACTAATGGAAGGAGGAGACAAATAATTCATCTGCCCTGATGGTGACACAGAGCATCGTGGGTCTCCTCAGGGGAGACTTGTCAGTCAGAGGATGGAGGTGCAAAAAATAGGATAATCAGAAAGACACTTATTCGAATCCCGGCTAATAAAAGCTCTTCTAATCAGCATTTTTCACCTGTTGTAGAGAGTTTGTTTGAAGATTTACAGCGAAACAGACAACCAGCAAGCCAAAATTTCATATTTCTATGTAAAAAAAGTGGCAAAAATAGAAGCCCCCTTATTTCTGTCAGGTGCATTTGAATTGGTAATGTCGGGAAATTGCAGTTGTCTGAGTGCTTTGTCTGCTTCTGGAGGAACAGATGTTACCTGGGCAGCAACTAATGCTGAGACAAATAAATAATAACCCGAATGGAGATGCAGCAGCTGTCAAATTGGCTGAGGAACAAATGCAAATACAAACAGAGGAGAGACATTTCCATTGCAAACGCATTCTACTACAAATCCAGACCACATATTCTGGGATCAACGTCATGTTAACCGAGATGTTAAGATGGCAAAAATGACTAAGCAGGACTACTATGTCCGACTCATCTTCACTCCTGGACTCCCCACACTGCACGGCGGCCTTGTGTTGCCAAAGAGTAATGGAAGTTTTCACCACTTAACCTTGTCAGAGTAAAGGTCAGGAGAAATGTTGCTGCCTGGAGGCGCGCCATCATCGCTGATGAGTTCACGCAGTAAGCAGGAGAGGAAGAGGTCGGGGCGGTCGGTCGGCACGAGGAGCGCAACTACTCTAAATGAGATGAAGTGTGTCGTCTTGTTTTATTTTGAATTAAGCATTGTTTTCTGATCTTTTGATATCTATTTAGTGGTGTCATATATAGAGTTATAGCAAACGGATGTCGTTTTTCTTGTGGAAAATATTACGGGTGTGCCGATCGGATATTGATATCAGATATTGTTCTAATATCAGCAAAAAAAGTATAAAGGAGTATCGGATTATAGACTTCGCTCCAGCATTTCTAGTTCTATTTTACACTTGCGCTAGTTTTTATTAGATGTATTGAGCTTATTTTCAGGGTCTTCCAATTCATTTTTATTTATTTTTTTGAACTGTAGAATATTCTTATGTTAAAGGTTAAAATCTATGTAATAATAAATACCCACTGTTGCTGACTCTTTGAGTAATATCATTTGATCAAGCCTTTTCTAGCATTCCATACTACAAAATAAGTAATAAAAAAGTATGTATGATTCGTCCTGATATCTTATCGGCTCCATATCAGTATCGGCCACTTTATTTGGGAAACCCCTAGAAAATATCTGCAATTAATACATTTAAAGGATTCAAAGAAAATAATGGATTAATGAAAAAAGTGCTCATCTGACGCAAAATCAGGCCCATGCCAGTGCTGGACATCAATGCTTGGCCGATGTGATCGTCAGCAAACACACAGAGCAGCGGCGCCGTTATAGTCGGCGAAGCAAATGTAATTCATCAGCAGGGAAATTAGCCATGAACAATAAATAGCTGGCAATGATCTTCAGCGGCTGACCTTTGCAGAGCGCAGTCCCGTCCCCGCAGCACTAAAGTATCGAATGCTGTTGAGAAAGAGATGGTTCTATTTCTGACAGCGAAGCAGCTCGCGGCGCAAACGGCAGCGATTTGATGGAAGGAGGATGCGCGCGGAAGTGCTTTCCTCTTCAGACTGTTAAAAAGTTTCCACGACCGAACGAGCTAATTTATTTTCACAGGCTTAAAGACAATTACTTTGTGAGCTCGTTGTCGTGTTGCTCAGTATGTGTGTGTGTGTGTGTGCGTGTGTGTGTGCACACTCGTTCACATACAATCTCATTAATAACCTTCGAAAACGTTTGTAGTTACTTCAAATTAACTGTGTTTGTGTGTGTGTGTGTGTGTGTGTGTGTGTGTGTACGTGTCCTGAGGATCATAATTTGAGAATTAAAGGGTGATATCATAGCATTGGAAACATGCCAGCAGCTACTAAATCACAATAATGGCAAATAAGAGAGAGAAATTAATTAAAAAATCTCAGACTGTGTAAAACCAACACGCAAAACTTTCTATTCCAAAAAATGAGGCCGGCGATTAAATCCATTGCGTACTACTTGTGACCAACAGGGGCCGACACTTTTGGCTGTAAAAAGTAAAAAAGAAAACGCTCCTTTTTTTTTTTTTACTTAGTCAGTGTGGTTTCTTCTCCAGTACAGAAAGTTCATTTTTCAAACTCATGCTCCCATTTAGAGTAAAGTAGATGATAAAGCTCTTAAGGCAACTCGCCACCGCCGCGGGCTCATTCAGGGATCAGGATGGAGGCGCTCGTCGGCATTAAAATGGGAATCGACAAACCATTTGCCGTCACCGCCGCAGCTCCGTCCCCAGTGGCCGTGACCGAGACCGTCCCAAATTATTTCCACAGCTCATTAATTCCACTCTGCAAACCCCACGGATGGTGAACCAGCTTTTTTTCTGGCCGAAAGACGACTTAGCGGTAAGACTTCTTCTGGATCTGCTGCTTTTTGTTTGTTTTCCAGCCCAGTTTGCCTGAGATCCAAACGAAGACGCAGCCCGTCAAGTATTAGAAATGATGTTTTTTTGACCATTTAGAGGGTCAAAATCCCTGAAAAATATTTGACATTTGATGTGTCTTCCAGGCTGAAGCTGAGTAATAAGACTGACAAATTTAAAGCTGCAAAGAATATTAATATATCTTTTACAGAATTGATTTGAATTGGATTTCATGGAAATTATTTGAGTTTTTGCATGTTTTTTGATTAAAATACTGTGGAGTTACGTAAACAATTTTAAAATCCCCCCAAATAATTAACATTTGATAGATGTAAAAGTTAATCAAAAAGATGGACTCATTTAAAGTGGAAAAAATATTTTTGCAGCAGTTTGTAGGGAGGGATGTTTTTTGTTCTGAGGGATGTTTTTTTCAGTAACTCTTAAGGGTTTATGCCTACACGCGATTTTTTAACACTTTTGGGCTTATAGATGCCGTTTTTTTGTAAGAGCTGTGAGGTGTCCTCTGTTTCTACATGAGTGCTGCTCTAACTAGGGCACAGCGTGAAGCCTTTTAAGTTTTACCTCACCTGGATTATCGAGGGAGCCTCTGCACACATTCCTGCATAACATAAAAAAAAAAAGAAGGAAAGAAGGAGGGGAAAAAAAATCAGAAGCAGGACCGTAGTTGTTTGGATTTGGGACGGATGTTTGCTGAAGGAAGAGTTTGCCCAGAGGATAGAGACACGAGGTGGGCCGCGCCCCGCCTCCCCCGCTGCTGCGCAAACTTTCATGCTAATTAAACAGTAATTCTCGTGGTAATAATAAATCAGAGGCTTTTAAGGAATAAAACCGCCGTCTGTCTCCTCTCCCGGGGTTTTTGCATAGAGATCCTCGGGAAACGCGAGGTGTCGCCTCCCTCCGAAAAAAAAAAAAAAAGAAGTCACATCTGTTGGAGGAGATAAGAAAAGTGCGGGAGAGAGTGTGTTTGAGAGAGCCGAGAGGAGGCGGAGGTGTGTGAGTAAACAAATTAGCTCGTTAATGTTGCTGATGAAGTTTAATTTGGCAGAATTCTCTGTTATCGCATCGAGAGCTCAAAACACACCTGTCTCACTTACAGTTGCAGCAGCAGATTCATTACACTTCAAATCTAATTATTTCACTACACCAGTCACCAGTTGATTTGTTAGGGTTTTGGGGGGATTTTGGGGGATTTTTGGTCTGATTTAAAATATAACTTGTAATTATATGTGAATGTACAGCTCTCTCCGAGAACAGCTTTTTTTTATTTTTTATTTTTTATTCTGGTTCCGTCCTTAACTAGAAGAATGGGAACATAGTGCTGCAGAAAAATAAGACTGGAACCCCTTTAGCTGAAAATACGTGTTAGGTCTCAGACAGCAATCCAGAGCTACACGAATTTTGTGCTACTTCACGGGTGTGATTTGCTACAAGAAGGTGCTGGTTCAGTAGTGTGAACCACTGCAGACTGTGTGTGTGTGTGGGGGGGGGGGGGCATGAGGAGACATGCACCGCCCGCGAGTGACCCTTTGGAAATAATGACCATTGCCTTGTTTCTGATTTGCAGCAGCTGCCACCCTGCCTGAAACTCGGGCCAGAAAAGCCGCCTGCGGTGTAGATTTAACAAAAAATAACATAATCAGACACCGTGTTATATTTCCAGCACGTCGACGACTTTATTTGCCGTATTTTGGCAGTCTAATATAACTTCTCAGCAGTGCTCAGACTGATGCTCCAACACCGCAACGTCCGCAGGGAATGTCTGTAAGTGTTTGTGGTTCTACTATTCATGACTGCGATACAAAATGTATGAGGCTCTGCTTGTTTCATTGATTACTCATTCATGTGTGCAAAGTCAAAAGAATGCAGCAACAGTAAACAAGACAATGCAGATCTCCGCTCATCCAAAAAACCCAAAGTAAGGAATCTGTGTGCGAGTGTGTTTTCGGGGTGTTCTCATCATCAACTCCCAGTCGACTCCCATCACCAGGCAGCCGTGTGGACGCAGTGATGCTGAGTCATTTGGACGAGCCTCTCTCATTTTTTTTAGGGAGAGGTCAGTGAGTAGAAACCTGACATGCACATCAACCCTCTGGAGCCCTAGGTTATCATTTTGCTCAGCCAAACAAGCAGATATTTGCAAAAAAAAACGAGTATTGGATTATATCGACCTGCATGTAAAATCTCAGATGAGGTTATTTTTCAGGGTGTTCTAATTTATTTTCTATTTATTTTATTCACTTGTAGAATATTCTTATGTTTAAGGTTCAAATGTATGTAACCCATTGGTTAATAGTAAATGGGTCAGTTTTTCTCATAGCTAGCGTTGCCGGCTATTGTTCTCTGTTTGTAATATCCCTTGATCAAGATTTTTCCAACATTCCATACTTCAAAATAAGTAATAAAGGTGTGTATATATGTATGTATGAATGTATTTGTACCAGTATCAGATTGATACTAGTATTTGCTTCAATAGTATTGGTAGTGAAAAAGTTGTATCAGGACCCCCCTAATCATTATGTGGTAATTGCACTAATTATGAGTCTCTGAGCCTTAACAACACTGTGTAAGACACGTTTGCCTTACATGTTGTGGCTGTGAGTAATAGGAAAACTTCTAAACTTCACACTCCAAAGGCTCAACACACACTCCAAAATAAAAAGCCATCCTCCGCTCCAATTTCAACCAAAGGCCTGAGAGAGGTGGCTTATCATCATGTTCAGATAAAGTCCGTGCAGGGGAGGCAGCTGCTCTGAGACGAGGCTTGACGGCACAAATTTTGAATAAACTTGAAGCCATTGTTCCATTAGAGGCCACTCGATGTGTGAGGAGAGAAAAACGCCTTAGCAACAATGATCGGATGTAGAAGATGTTGGCTGAGCTCTCTGATGCTCATTGCCTCAGTCTGTCGCTCTACTGTATAACTCGCCTTTGAAATGTTGAACATTCGCAGTAAGGGGTGTCCCAATACAAATTTTTCACTTCCGATACGATTGCCGATATATTGCAGCCTTGAGTATTGTATCCCGATCCGGTATGGTAACAGCGCGACTCATACATACTTTTATTACTTATTTTGTCGTATGGAATGTTATAAAAGGCTTGATCATTACTCTACTCTAACAGAAAACGCAGAGTCTGGATGAATTTTTTTTGCAGATATCAGACCGATATCCGATATCAGTATGGGAACACCCCTAGGCTGATGGTGAAGAACAACAACCAGTGGAAGAAACAAAAACGCATTCTCGTCACGTGTTGTGCGCGTCACTATACGGCGTCTGATGAGAGGCGATCTCTGGCTCCGGTGCGACGGCCTTCGGCATCTGAAGCAATCTGCTCTCCCCGACACAGCTCTGCCCCCCATCAGAGTCCGAGCCACCTCTGCAACCTGCTGCAGTACTTAGTGCCAGAACTATAAACCCGCTGGAAGCCCCAGCCAGTGAACTGCAGTTATCGATTGTTCGGTGGGACTACTGCAGGTCTGAGGTGGGTAATTGCATGATGGGCTGCTCTGCCAGCGGGGACGGACGGAGGCCACGGGGGGAAACGGCCACATTGTGTCCGTAATGAACATCAGCGGGAAGCCTCAGAACTTTGATAGCTCAGGCCGGAGCAGCGGCAGACCTGTCTGCTTTGATAAGAGATTTAAAGAGTCAATCCGGGATGTTTATTGGAGCAAATAAAGTGCGACACGGGTTTATCTTTTAATACGCAGGCAGACTTCAAACACGGGGTCACTGCCTTCTGGAGTAGAAATTCAGATTTGGCTTCATCGCTGGAGGATCTCGGGAAGCCTCAGGCAGGGATGCAACCTCCAAATATAACCCAGTTAGGCCTCTTTTGTACACAGGTATGTTCAGCACATGTATTTGGGTTGATGTTTGCGCAAAAAGCTGCAATCATACAAAGCTGCCGGGCAGGAAACGGCGAACGATGAGGCACAAACACGGCCGCGCAACAACAGCGAACGCCGCCAGCTCTCAAAGTCGCCATTACACCAGTTTAAAAGCTCATTTATCTGCCTGACAATCTGCCAGACTGCAGTTCCTTTGACTGCAGGCAGCTAAATGAGTAAACAGTTAAGTGCAAATGAATCAATGACCCTTTGTTTTCCGCAGTCTCTTAACTTCACTCGCGATGACATCTGGAGAAAAGAAAAAAAACAAGCCCATTGGAGGTTCTCATCAGCCAGCCTTTTCTGCCAGGGAAATACTTTCTGCACAGCTCACCAGTTCCACCATCACCTGCAGATTAGCTTTGTCTGTCGGGCGATTTTCCTTTCATGTAACCTACTTTGAAGGAGAAAGGAGGCGAGGCAAAGTGCCACCGCTGCATTGTCTCTGTAGATATGAGGGGGGCTAGTGGCCTTTGTCCTGTGAAAGTGCTGAGGTGGGTCAATGATAGAAGGGGCAGGGGTCTACTTCCCAGAGGCCAAAACATTGCCTGCCCTGTCATTCTGTTCTCTGAGTATTTATTCTCAAAGAAGAGAGGCTTTTTTTCTACTCCCTTCATTTATTGTCACTTCAAATTTGAGTAAAATCCCTCCCATAGGTGCTGCTCATGACTGCAGTCTTCAGACGAAAAAGAGATTTTTTGAGTTAAAAGCAAAATAACGGTTATCTTTCTGTAATTCCGCCCAGAGTGAATTTAAATCCACCATGTTTTGGTGAACAGAGGGCTTCTACGCTATCAGACAGGAGCCATTGAAGCAGGGAGCGGCCTCTGAGTAGAAAAATGCCTGTTAACAATTGTAATCGCCATAATGCCAGACACAAAGCCCGTCCCGAACTCCTGCGATTCTCCAGAATATCAATTTAGCGCCGAGCCCTCGAGTGAAGGCACTCTGATGGCAGTGAGCGAGACAGATGGACTCTGTGAGGGAGCGTGTGTGTGTGTGTGTGTGTGTGTTGGGAGGAGGTTGCACGACTGACGTAAACTAACCTGTGATTTGGGATTTGATGGTTGAAAGGATTGTTGGCTTGCATCGGTCTGGAGAGAAGTGTACGGAGGCATGAACCGCAGGCGCAACAGACCGGAAGAATGCGAGCGGTTGAGGAGTTGAGCCCCCTCGTCCGCGTAAACCCACAACTCTGACTCCCCGCAAACGGCTCGTAGCTTGAAGTCTAACATTTGCTCTCACCCAGACACAACAATTCTTCAGCAGATTTGCTATTTTTTGACTCGCATTTACGTACGTGCAGAAGAGGCACGCAGAAATATAACGTGGAGTGTATGTTTATATGTAAACGCACATTTTTGAGCAGTAGGTGGAAGGAGTTTTGACATATTAAGCAAAGATTTGTCAAGTGACCCATAATTACAATGTCCTCTATTGTCCCACAATGAGGAAATTTGCATTGTTACAATAAACAATAAATATAAAGAACTTAGTAAATTTGAGAATAAGCTACCTGATAATAATAACTCTACAGGGACACTCAACATTGCCGAGGTTGTCCGTTTTTAGCAGATTTTTTAATCACAAGATGGAGCGCTGACCTCCACCAATGCCACTGTAACAAAAATGCGCTGTTGATTACTACGCTGAAGAGATTCATTCCAGAATTCAAGGGGTTGCCTGAAATGCTCCCTCTCAACCCCATCCATGCTTTGTTGGGACAGTGGAACTCAGGGAGAACAGCAAATTGTATTTCCTAAGCGCTTGTTTAAGGTGGAGGTCCTGCGTTGTGGGGATTCTTACCAAAAAAAAGCTAAAATCCTGTCCGTGAACTGTTACGCCCTCAGAATCCAAAGTGCAGTTAGTAGGAATTTAAGTGGTTATGCTCGGTGCGAAGTGTTTAAATGCCATATACTAATAAAAAACAGGGCATCTGCAGGGTCTTAAAAAGTATTAAAGGTCGATAAATCAATTTTGGAGAAATGAAGACCCTTAAAAGTATTAAAAAGTCTTATCACCACAGTATGAGGTCTTACATTTTTGGAGGCATTTTTCTGAATTAGCTGTCAAAAGAGTTTGATTCCAAAAAAACATTGTAAAGTGTATGTTTATTCATTTATGCATTATTCATTTTTATTTAAAAACCAGACTGTTTCAGGTGCATTCGTAAACTGTCTCTGATAGAATCCAGAATTATTCCAATATGTCTTGAAAAAGTCTTAAAAATGCATTGAAATTTCCTTCAAGATTCCCGTACACCATGAAAAAGTCTTCACGGAATACAAGTGCAATATGCTGCATGTGAATTAACTCTGTCTCATTTGACAGCAGCGGAGGTTTGACCTATTTGAATAGCGAGGTGAGTTTGAGACAGAGGCCGACGCCGCACAGACTATCGGAGAAGGTTTCCAGGCAGTGAGCTGATTTCACCAGAAAAGCAAATGAGGCAGAGTAACAAGCATGTTAAGATGTGAGATGCAGGGAGCAGGCAGACAGGAGCGGCTATTACATTCGGTTAAACGCTTTTGATAGATTCCCTCTCGCTCGGCAGCCCACGCTTTTCTCTTTTCTTTTTTTTTTTTATTATGCAGGTGCACATGTACACATGCATGAGCACAGAGCGCGCCGGCATGAAGACACTCGAGCATAAACGCACACCTGGGGAGCTGCGGCTCTGCGCCGGAAGGTACATCGTGTTATTATTCCAAATGTGGCGTAAGTGAATCTAATCCACATGATTACATGCGGCTGATTCGTGTAAAACGAGGCTGCAGGCTCACGCGCCAATGCTCGCTTTCCCGTGTAGCTTGTGCCGAAAGATTCGAGTCGTGATGATGCGGTCGCTAGTCGATGTATCCTGAGAATTCGGGGTCAAAAGATCATGAATCTTTGTGTACGGACTCAAGGCCCTCGTGGTGAAATATGGCCTATAATTGTCTCACAGACGAAGTATCCGATCTCATGATGTGCTCCATCCTTGACACCTGATCTATGATGCTCTCTGATGGGACAAGCTTTGTGAAGGACCTCATAAATCACGCTCAGCATTTTCTCCGAGACACATTAAGGTGGAGGCCTCTTGGCCTGACACGGCACAGTCCCTCCGGCCGGCGCTGCATCTCAAACCCCGACTGCCCTTTATGAGGCTTTGACAAGGCTTCTAAAACTTCTTCTTATTCCTGAAATGTTTATTGCTCCGCCGTCGCCGTGTTCGCGGAGAGTAAAATAAAAGTTTATGGTTTTCGGTAAAAAATGTAGCGCTTCCATCTGAGTGAGGCGGAGGTTTCTGTGTCGCGCGGTAAAATTCCTGCAGTCAAAGTTAATTATCGCCGAGAGCAGCGGACGGAGCTCGATGCACGCCCAGCGATTCTGCTGCCCCTTCATCTCCGTCCAAACAGAGACTCGTCCTTTTATCTCCTCGCTGTACAGTACGACGTCGCCCCCGCTGAGACGGCAGCCAAGTTATCTTCGGGAAGAAAGCCATCTTTTGTCGTGACTCCTCTGAAGCTCCTCCAGAAAACGCTTGGTCCGACACGAATATGAGTTGATGTATCGGAGAAAAATGCTGAAAACTAGACACAGATCTGTTATTACACAAGCAACTGAAATTACCTGTTAAATGTGAAAAATGATCTCCAATAAAAAAAAGAAAGAAAAATCATAAATGACTTACAAAGTGGAGGATGTGAGAGACCCTGGAGGCGAAAACACCATCATGACTGAGTTACAGCAGCCGCCCTCAGATGGAGACAGGAAGTGTTTGCGTGGAGAAAAGGCGGCCGCTCTGCCACCGAGCTGCCCTTTTCTTATTTACACCGTAATTTCCATGAGGCACATCGCTCCCGAAGCACCGTGGTCAAAGTAACACAAGGTTGAATGAGCTGCTCCACTCAGCACAAGTTCATTCCGGTTGTGATTTACTCCTCCTGCCATCTGGTGGATCTTCATTTTAGCGGCTGCTACTTGGCCACCGTTCAGATCGTGACCTTCGTCCCTCTGGAATCCATCATGCACCTGTAATCCATCCATACGTACGCACACGGGACGCCCGCTGTGAATGGAGAAGCGTGAGGCCGAGAGGACTCCTCACCTTGTTACGTGATCTATTTAAAAAGCGCCGCGAGCAGATGCTCCGGCAGGCTGATTAAATGATGGCTGATATGTTCAGCCAATGCTCCGCTCTCCCACGAGAGGACGTCTGTTCCAGGCGGCGTCTCGGCAGCAAAGCAAAAGCTCCTCACTGCAACGCCGGGGAGCGAGAATCAAGCTGTGTCATCCATCTGTCTGTCAAACACGCTTCCACGGACACAAAGCGATTTGAAAGTGACGTCAAATCCAGCTTCACACATTTCACACAAAATGAAGTCTTGGTGGGAACATCATCGCAGTGGACGGGGATTGTAATCTCCTCTACATACTTTGTGGAAAACACACACTCTGTAGGTGTATGATGAAGCGTTCGCAGCTTTCTTCGCAAGTTTGAAAATAGGTTGGTGGCCTCCTTCCCTCCCTCTGCGCCGCGGCAAAGATCGCAACCTTTGTGGGCGAGAGATGGTAATTGTGGCGACTACGAGGGCGTCAAGAGCACTCAGACTGGAAAGTGTCAGCAGCGAAGCACATGCACAGACACAACACATTATTGCCATTGAACCGTTTTTGCACAGTTGTATACACAATTTGTGCTAAATAACATACACACTTAAGGAGCAGACGTTATGATGTCAGTGACCCTTTAATTGTATATTCAGAGATATCGCCCAGCTCGCCATCAGCCCTTATGTCCTCTTGTACTTCCACTCTTCACCTGAGGAGGCGACAGGGAGTCACTGCACTGACCATCAAGACTGAGAAGTACGGGTGTAAGAAAATGTCGATACACCAATCAATATATTGCGATATTTCACAATGCGATACAGTATCGATTTTGTTGAAACACTGCAATTTTGTATTTTATATCTCATCAGATGTTTGCGTGGTGACGGTGGCTTGGTGTTTTATTTATACCTCCAACCGACATTTTACTGTATGCAGTTTTTACTTATTGAGGTAGATGTTGTAGGAATTTATTTGTCTGTGCTTATGTTTATGTATAATGAAAAAATAC
>CAESWR010000511.1:1978273-2001125 GCA_903171835.1 Mullus surmuletus | reverse complement strand
TTTTTGTTCCCTGCGAGTTGAGAGGATGAAGAAATCTGCTCCACGCCACACTTTTTTTTTTTTCTCCCTGTGTTCTCCCGCGAAGCACTTTGATCTCGGCGCAACTTTTTGCTCCCTTAAAGCTCTCGAGGACGGGAATCTTAAATGAAAACGGTCTGTTCCGGGGCGGCTTATCGTCTTTGAGGCCTCGCGAGGGTGTCGGCGCCGTTAATGTGTTGTGGCAAATGACAAACGGCGGCGGTGGGAGAAATCGGCAGCTGAGAATTAGTGACATGTTTCAGGGGCAAAAAAAGCATCAGATGTGGCGCATTGAAGACGCATCAAAGCCGCCGCCGCTTTGTCTTCGAACGTGTTGTTTGAGCTATTTATCACCTCCTTGGGGCAAAATGTATTTATAGTCCTTAAGTGCGCGACATGAAATTAAATTCCAATCGGCATGTCCGCTGCAGCATGTATTTATAAATCCGAGTACATGTTTCAGAAATGATTTGCAACTTCTTTCACTGGTTGCTGTTGCCAAATCCCCGTTTGACATTGAATTTGCCGCTAATTCTCCTCCCAGAGCTAAAACCAATTTCTCATACTTGTAATCCCCCGCAGAATGGTCGTGTATGTACCATAATCCCGGGATACGAGATGAAAAATACCCGTTTTCTGGACTTTTTATTCTGGAGACTGAAGAAATCCCACTTTTTTTTTGCAGTCAGGTCGACCACAACGACTTTTGCTCGGCAGTTGGGGAGTTTGCCAGACACTTGAAATCAGCCTTTAAGCTTTGTGTACTTCAGGTGGATTAAGGCTTCTTATGGGCTTTATTTCTATCTTTTTCTTTTTTTTTTATTCTAGCTTTGTTTTCAGGTAAAAAGCCACAACTGGGGAATTTTCTTGTAGCAACTTTTTATTATTATTTTTTTCCGCCCAAGGTCACGCAGCGCAAACAGAGCTCAGAGCGCAGGAAGCCGACTGCATTTCAACTCATTTCAACATTTCTAGCCACAGACAGAGTGGAAATAACGCACGCCGCTCGGGTCCAAAGTCCCAGCGTCCCACACGTGCATCTGCTCACGTCCAGCTGGGCCCGTGTTACTCAACAATTTAATGAAAAACAAAAATGAGATGCACCCTTGGCAAAGCAAAAATAACATTTGATGAGAGGAGCTCGGACTAAGACTAGTGTTTTTCTTCACGCTCAGGAACAACCGGGAGCCGTGAGCTGTAAAATGCTTCGCGCAGCTTAGAAGAGGAGCCCGGGCTACAGAAATCCGCGACGGTTTCCTACCTCATAATTACCACGTCAAACTTGACGTGTGTTTCTTCGCCTCATTTCCTCCATGTAATATTTTGAGCAGAGCGGCATTTGCATTTAGAAAAACCGCCGCTCATTTCTCGCAGGAACATGAAAACAGAGACACGAAAAGAAACGCGCCCACTTATGAATACAAAGGTCCTAAATTATTATCGAATGTTTTTTTCTCTGGTGCCGTTCTTAATCTCTGCTGAATGTTTTGCACGCGACGTCTCTGCTGCAATGAAAGAAGCCGGTTTAATGGAGCCGCAGGACAAATATTCATGGCTCATTAAAATGATGCCATTGATGTAATATGCTATTGATCATGCGGCTGACGCTTCCCGGCTCAAAGCAATTTGGGGAGGTTTGCAGGAAGGCAACATGTTATCAATAAGTCATTACAGAGTGCCAATTTACAATTATAGACTGAATTATCTATTTTGTAAATCCCTGATTTGTCGAAGAGGCTCCTATCGATGGCGCTTCCACTTGCGGTCAAAATGACCCAGAGGAAATCGATGGTGCAAACTTTGCGCGGCCATAACGTATCGACGGTGTCATTTCCAGAGAATAAGAGGGAATCAATCATCGGGCCGACGAGAGCTTCGCGTCGTCCAAGCTCCTCTGACGCCTCTCATTCCGAGGCTCTCTGCAACTAGTCTCCAAGCAACAGGTTTGTTCTTTTGGATTGCAGCACTGGGAGAGAGAGACATCGGACAAGTTTGAGCTCTAACGGAAAACACAATATTTGTAATATTTAATGTGTAAGGTTTGTTTTTTGGGTCATTTCAGCTGTGCAAGTGCATGAGCGAGTGCATCCATTCTTTGTATTTTTATTTTGTGTGTAATTGTGTTTGTGTTATATGAACCTTGAATCGCAACCCTGAGAATCTTTTGAATAAATAGTTACAAAAAATAACCAAAACCAATACAGAAACTACAACCCTACCTACCACAGTTCTCCGCAATAAGCTCGCAGGAATGCAGCGGTGGTCTCGGCCACGCTACTTTCCCCAGGAGCTTCTTTTTAATCTTGTTTTCAGCCACTCCAGCACCAAAATCAACCGTCCTGATGAAGCGCGTGA
This sequence comes from Mullus surmuletus, assembly GCA_903171835.1. Taxonomy (NCBI): domain Eukaryota; kingdom Metazoa; phylum Chordata; class Actinopteri; order Syngnathiformes; family Mullidae; genus Mullus; species Mullus surmuletus. Next base: position 1,998,752 of record CAESWR010000511.1, on the reverse strand, counting down.
TAAAAGGTTGCGGGGTCACATGAGAGAAATTGTGCAGCGCATCCTGATGATCATTCCAACCCTTGAATGTCAACACGATGGCAGCGCGGTGGTTCAGGAGAGGATACAGATGTGCAGGAGGTCTCTTTGGAGTATCTGGTCACATGTGCAGAAAAAGTGGATCGACCGAGGCCTGTCACGATAACAAATTTGTCCCACAAATTATTGCCGATAAACGATATTATTGTCACCATTATTTTGAAATCATTTTTCAGCTAATTCAATGATAACATGGCATAATAATGCAAGTAAAGTACACCCTTTAAAAAGCACTAAACTATCATTTCTAAAAAAACTTTTCATGAGGCTCACTGTGTGTGTGTGAATGCTAGCGGCCCGGCCTCCGCCAATGACACAAAGATACTGGATGACTGACAGGAGGGTTCACTCTGTTCATTCCGCTATGAGCAACATGTGCTGAGACCGATGCACAGAGTGAACCCTCTTGACATCCAGCCTGTTTAGTAGCGTGGGACGAGGAAAACAAGACACGCATGCATATGGCGATATATTGAGGCCAGCAAAATGATCGGGTTCGTTGGCATTTATCGGGCGATTAATTGATTATTGTGACAGGCCCAGACGGACGGAAAAGTTTGGGAGAAGCTGTGATTTTGCTGCTGTCGTGAGAGAAGAGATGAAGCCTGCCACTTGTTGCTTTAGAAAAGGTACGTCTGGTCTTTGAAAGCTGCTAATTGAAACCGTTTTCTCCATTTTCGGAAAACACTCCTGAAAAAAAGAGACAAACTTTAAAAAATGAAGGGAGGGAAAAAAAAAACTCTGCTGAGGAAGATTTAAAGTTGACAGCAACTCTTATTGCCTGACATGAGCGGATTACACGATCCCAGGACGGCGGGATCAAAGTGCCTGCAGATGGAGACGGAGCCAGAAGCAGTCAGCGGTTTGGATGAGTCTGCACCTTCCCTGGAGCTAATCGGAAAAAAGCGGGCGAGCGAGTCGAGCCGAACGCCGGCGAACGGAACAGACAAGATTACCGTCTGGGAAGGCTTCAGACTCAGACGCCGACCTTATCACCCATCTGTCATTTACACAAACACAACCTGGGAGACTTCCGACCTGGCTGGCGATGAGTTGGTCTGACATGAGCGCGCCCTCGTGGAGCCCCCCCCACAGACGCACCAAAGATTAGATGCTGTTTAATTGCCGTCAGTGTTGCAAAGGGGCGGAAAATTCTCTGTAAATTTCCAGGTTAAGTTAAAATGGGAATTTTGGAAATATTCCAAATTGGAAACTAAAGGGAAATAACTGGAAATTTGGGGTAATTTAAACAAACTATCACATCCAAATATAAACATTTTGGTTGAGTCACATCCATGCAAATAACGTGTTTTCAACGGATTTGTTGTATTGTATTGACAAAGACTTTCCTCCCACATTAGCTTGAGCGAAATACCTCCCTCCCTTTTCCAAAAAATCTTATAAAAACACTAATGCAAGTTAAACATTACTACCTTAGATCAATATATTCACCCCATAATATTATCAAAATGTACTTGACTTTATGTAGTCTGCAAGCGCAAATGTATGTGTTAAAAGTGAATTTGGGCTTCTACGGTGTGGCTTCAATAGCGTGATGGAGGAATAGCAAAGATATTCAAGTGTGCTTGCATTAAATCTGCTTGTTTTAGTGAAGACAATGCTACAGTATATTTTCCCCAACTATATTTGCCTTTTACATTTCCAGTTTATTTCTATTTTTTCCCGTTAGTTCCTATATATTCCCATTAATTCCCTTATATTCCCATTAATTCCCATTAATTCCCTTATATTCCCCTTAATTCCCATGGAAAGTTTCCAACTTTGAAAATTCCCAGAATTCTGCAACCCTAATTGCCGTCCTCTCGGCTCTTATAATAGAATAAAAAAAAATCACTGCAAAGTCTGAGCAACACACTTGTTTGCATGCTCACTTGCAAAGACTTTTTCTTCAACTCTAATTGGCTGCCTGTGTGCATACAGCAAACACACGCACACACACACACACACACAATCACACAGCCTGTCGTATAAATACTGTATGTTTACATGGCACCGTAAACCTCTCCATTACACCACTGATAAGGTTGAGTGTATGCAAACAGGCAGGAGCGTCAGCCGAGGTGTGCGTCCTTCCCGACGCAGCGAGCCAAAAATGGAACAAGGGTGACAAGGGACAGCTAGCGCTATGTCGGAATTTATTTTTTCATGGGGGGAGGGGGGGGGGGGCGGTGAGTATTTTTCTCTTGTAATGAAGCACAGGAGATGAAAAGTGTATCTTTTTTGGGGGAGAGAGAAGCTCTTGAGCCCGCCGAGGTGCGAGGTAATAACGAAGTGCTTCATTTGAGAATAATTCAATTGAGTTCGAAAGTTCAGCGCCTGGAGTTATTTAAAACTTATTTATTATTGCGGTGTTTAGATCTTTGTTTAGTCGAGGAGTTTGACGAGATTTTGAGAGAAGTTTGCTCGCAGATGTTTGAGGCGGATCCTGCGGGTTCGTTTGATTGACTGCGGAGACGCAGCGAGCGGAGGCCGACCGCGCAGCCCGCCGCTTTCTCTCATTGGGCCGCTCGTGTTCGCGTGTGCGTCCCTGATAAGAGCCGTGTTGAAAGGTCTCAGCCGCTCACTCCCACCAAAGCACTTCTCACACAAACACACACACAGAAACACATTCAAACATGCCAACATAGGCTAAACAAACACGCCCATACACTCCACAGCTGCACCTACTGATAGTCCTTTTCCAAAATAAATACATTTTAATATGAAACGGAAAGAAAAAAAAACCCCAAGCGCTTCACAATAAAGTGCAAATTCTTCCGTTCGGCTGCACTTCTCCTCTGATAAAAAAATTAAAACGTATCACCGACGAACATTCTGTGCGGGGATTGCAAATGAGATGTCAAATCTGGCTGGCAGGCAACTCCGAAAGGGAAAAAAAAGGCACGCTTTTCGCGAAAATAAGCTGAAAGGAATTTGAAAAACAAACTCCCTGAACAAATTTGCTCACAAATTGTGCATTCCCGGCGAGAGAGGAGGACGTTTTTTGCATTAACTCTGAGAACGGCAGGTTCGAAAAAGAGACGCTCAACAAGAGTGAGTCCTTGGAAAAAGTCCTTGAACGTCTCTTTGTTTCCCGCTTTTGGTGATTTTTAAGTGCAGTGTGTTAGAAATTCCACGTGCCATCAAAACACAGAACACAAGGCCATTGCTGCTTTAATGATGCTTTAAGAAAAACATTTTAAAAGCTTGAAATGAAGTATTGAAATTTGAAAATATNNNCCCCCTCCCACAGAGGACAAAGAGGACGTAAGTGTTTCTCCCGGATGAAGCGGCTGAGTCAAGCTTTTGGCAAATCGGTGACTTAACTCTTTCCTTTTGGCCCCGAGGACGGATTAGCGCTTAACAGGATGGCAGAGGCTCCGTTCCTCCTTACAGGCAACATAAATCACCGTCAGTCACTCTGAAAAGCATTGTTGTCGGTGACGAGGCTGCAGACACATAATAAACGCTCATTTACTCTTAATGTGATTTGACAGCCGGGCGGCTCTGTCATGAATTGGCAGTTTTGAATATTAGGAAACATCAGCTCGTCTTTGGCTGCTTAAAAGCTCTTTAAAGGCTCACCGGGTGTGGATAATGAATTTACCCTGTGACGCCGCAGATCAGACACGCTCCTATGAAACAACGGTTATACTTTGGGACGCGAGTCATTAATCATTTTCCTAATTGATTAATCAAACTGATGATTGTGTTCTTCCTTTTAAATAAGTGATCACTTGGTTGTGAAGAGGAAAATGCCTGTCAGATTCCCAACTTGTGAGAGAGGCTTGTTATTAGCGTTCTTCTTGATTTTCCTGATAGAAAGAAAGATAATTTCCCTCAGTATTAATGAAGGAGCCACCAGTGTGATAATAACTGACATGACAGCGCATGTGCAACTTATCTATAGATTCTCTATGTGACATTTCGTGCCATTAGGGGGCGCGTGGGAGCAGCTCAGACCAAAACAGACACAGAAAAACAAGAAAAGGTGGGATTATTTGATCTCATTCAAAGATGCAGACACGCACTTTCTGCTTTCTAGGTGCTTGCGATAAAAATCTAATTTCAAATGATTCACAAGATTCCGTCGCAGTCAGGCACGTCCTCCCCTGCTGAAGATGCCGCTTATTAGTTGTTGAGCCTTTCATGTGCAGTGATAATGTAAATGTGAAGGCAAAGTAAACAAGTGGCAATTGTGTTTGATAAATAAAGTTGGTAACACATTACAATTATGGTGCACCAATTAATTAAGTGGAAAGCAAATAAGGTGTTAATTATTCATTTGCTAATGCTCCTCATGCTACGTTCGCTAACGTCTTGATTGAGCGTGATTATTGTCCATTGTATGCGCCGTTCTGTTGACTCACGCCAGAAGTTGCTTTCATCCAAACTCCCTCCCTCCTCCGACTTGATCTTATTGACCTACTTAATAAGTTAATTACTGCATAAGCCAATGTTAATTAATGTACCCTTATTGAAAAGCATTAACATTAAAACGTATCCAATGATGAACAAAAGTCATTCTTATCAGTGGCATTATGAATAAAAGCGACTTCCTTTCGGCGCATAATTGTGTTGGGAGGCGGCCGCTATTCATCAACACTGTGACATTTCCTGCTTTCAAATGGAAGTTTCCCGTTTGATAAAACAATTTTTAATCAAGCCAAATGGTTGTTGTGCAAAGATGGATTGGACATCATTCGTCAGCGCGGCCGGCGTGCCAGCCTGCAGGTGCCGTCCTCAACCGTTTCCTTCTCTCGGTCTCTCACACACACTCTCACACTCTGCACCGGCAAAGTTTACTCACCCAAACGAGACAAGACGCAGAATTATTGGAAAATTCTATTTGACCTCCCGTCTGGTCGATAGCCGGTGAGGGAGATAAGAGGAGACTGCTGAAACAACAATATGGGAAGCCGTTACGCGCACAAGGAAAACATTGACACTCCTCCAGCGCCGGATCGAAGGCGCAGACGTTGCGGCGCTGGTTGTCGGCGGCCCGTTGGAGGCAGACGCTCTCACTTACGACGAATAATAAATCAGTTCACACGTGTGTTGAAATCTCACCGGAAGACGTTTGCACGAAAATGGCGTTCTCTATTCTTTATTTCACTTTATTTCAGGCTACAGCTATTCACCATTAACTAGTAGTTTATTGTTAGTGACTAATTGGCTCACTCATTATAAAAGGTACTTATTAATGCCTTATTCTGCATGGCCATTTTCTCCAACCACTAAGCCATTAACTAAGGGTTTCCCCTCAATAACCTAAATCACTCTAAATTACTGTTTATTAATAGTACAGAGGGACGTTAAAGGTAAGTTAATTTATTTCATACATTCTTGACAAATGCAATTTTGTTGACAAAAAGAAATTTCATGTTTGGCTGTTTAGTTTTTAAAATGCTGTTTTATACAATGCAGTGTTTTGTGCAATAGATATATCATCTTAGTCTTTAAAATTTTGGCTTTAACTTATAACTTTCAAGGCCCCAAATTACATTTTAGAGTTATTAACCCCTATATGTGCCTACTTGCAACCTGAGGTCCTCACTAACCTGCTGGCCGTCCCTATATCAAAGTTAGGAACTATTAATAAGCAGTAATTCAGAGCTGATTGAGGGAAAACGCTTAGTTAATGTCTTGGTGGTTGTAGAATACGGCCATGCGGAATAAAACATTAAGTACCTTATAATGAGTAACACAGAGACAATTTTTCAATAACTCGCATGCTAATAAACAACTAATGGTGAATAGCTGTGACCTAAAATGAAGTGTTATCTTTTTTTTTTTTTCAGCCACTGGAAGGAAATGTGGTGGGTGACCTCTGCCCCAACCTCATCAGCGGGATTCTTTCCAAGTATCGGTGTGTGAGGATCACCGAGTCCACCTTTTTGTTGTTTTATCGGGAGACGGATCGACTTGTTCTGTAGCTGCGGGTGTCGACCACCTAATTGAATTAGCAGCCGAGCGAACCCGAGTCCGCCGGCTTTGAAGTTGTTGTGTGGAAAGAGCAGGAGTCGAGGTCGCGGGGGTCACCTTGGCAACACTCTCCCCGAGCCCTGTTTTTGCTTTTAGCGGGTATAAATAACACCGTGACTGTGTGATTTAATGGCGTACAGTCTGCCACCATGGTGATATGAGATACAATAATGTGCCAGAGGTTTTTCCATTAGTCAAGATGCGTCTGTGGTGAAAAGCTTGATACGCTGAGCCCACTTTGCCAGACTCGCACCTCGACCCCGCGTCAGAGGACACGAAGCCAGATATAATGTAATCTCTTAAATGGATCTGAAACAAAAGAGAATGCCATCGCTCTCCTCGCGCGTGGGCTTTTATCGAAAAAACTCCCCGTCAAAACCATCTTTTCACTTCCCACGAGCTCGTCGGATGGGTTTTCAAAACCCCGTACCGACGCTTCCTCAAAAAGGTCTTTCATTCCGAATTAACCTTTGGTGAACTTTGAGGCTCGGCTTTTGTCGAGGAGGCGTTTGAGAATGTGCGGGAGGAAGCCTAAGCCTTTGCACAGGATACAGTAGGTGTTCACTCCTACAACATCCTCTGGTGGACGCCGGCCAGCGAGGAAAACGCTGATATCCAGGAACAATCAAAGCCCCGCCGAGACGACATGCAAACAGTCGCAAAGAAGCACATGTTTATTTATGTGCCGGACCCGCACAGAGGAAATTAGAAATGTTTCCAGCGAAACACATCGCGGCGGCTGGTAGACGGAGATGATGATGAAGTCTGGTGGGGGGGGGGGTTTATGAGTTGTGATTTGGAGCAGCTTTCTCACACTTTTCCACACTGAGGATCCAAACAGACTTCTTCTTTTTTTTTTTTTTTTAAATGAAGTTACACCAAACAGACACATTACGTGATCTTGGCACAGCTGCTCTTGGATCAGATAACATCATCGTGAGTAAACAGTGAGACTTCCTGCCACACTTTTCCCAAATCGGAGATGTGTTCAAACAGCTCATTAGATCCTAATGAATTGGTTTGTGGTGTAATTATTCCACGTGTCAGATTGTGTAACTCAAATCGTTTCTTTACTGAATTAAGCAGGTGGAATATGAGGAAACGTGATTAGATTAATAAATCAACATGCACATATCAATATCCGTAATAAACAGATATATCTTGAATATTATATATTTTGTTTCCCTTTAAACCGACCGAAACAACCCAGTATCAAGTAGTATCATAGCTGCTCCTCTCAGACGATACCTACAATCAGTTGTTTTTCTGTCCAGATCTAGAAAAAAAGGACTGTTTCTGTGTTTTTACTCGCAGCGAATCACCACAAGTGTATTTTGAGCACTTTTGAAAATGTATACGTGTAAAAATCTTTTGAATGGGAGGAGTGGTGACATTTACACAACTGATAGCTTTCTATTTGCATGATTGATATTGTGTGAAATAACAAAAAGTATCAAATGAAGAACTCAATTGGTATCAGTATTGTTTTAAGGGTACTGGTATCGGTACGTGTATCGAAATCTAAAAGACTGTAGAGGAACTGAATGTTACACAGCAGCTATAATGGAGGGGAAAAAACCCTATAATGATTTATAATGACTTGTGTTTCACAGCTGCCGGTGGGTCAGGGGGGCTTCGGCAACCAGGAAGTGCTGCACTTCATATTCTCCCTCTCATCATGAATGGACCCTGCAGATTCATTATCAGGTCTCGTGTTTGGTCACTGATGGAACATTTTTCACCGCTGCAAATGATCAAACGACTGACATCCACTTCATCAATGTTGCAGGATGCGCTGGTGAAAATGTACCTTTTTTTCACCCTCTCTCTCTGTCTCTCTCTCTTTCTCTCTCTCTCTTATCTTCGAGCCCGTTAATGGCAGACAGACTTGAAAATGAGCGTGCCTTTTAAAAAGAAGGTGTTGCTTCCTGGCATTTCCCTAAAGATCAAATAAAGACCTTTGAATTATGATGAATTATCAAACCAAGATGTCTGTTTCAACCCAGAAGAAGATTCTCTGCGATCTTTGAAATGCCTGATAAAAAAAATAAAAAAACGGCGGCTCCTTTCTCGTTTGTATGATCTTTCCTCCAATCATTAGGCAGCGAGGCTGATAAAAATGTTTCCCTCACTTCAAAACTAATGCTCTATTTCCTCGCCACTCCATGTCGACCTCTCTCTCCTTCTGCAGCCTTTCATTAAATGGTCATGTAACTCGCTCACCCCTCGCTAGCAGCCCGGTGCTAATTACAATGGGTCTTGTTTGCTTGGCCTGTTTACTATAAAAAGATCATAGCCGAGGTAATGCGAATGCATTGCGTGCTCTGTTTTTGGATGTAAATGTGCAAATGACCTAATTATGGCTGATATTATCTGGAGTGCTTATGTGCAGTTCTTTATGCTGCTCTGAATTTTTTTCCTATCTTCAGTGTTTTGGTCAGCGTCGCAACAAGCTGCATGTCATTTGAAGTAACAGCTTTTCTTCCATAAAGCTTCTCGTGCAGAGGTTGTATTTACACCCAAACTGAGTCAGTATGAGCTTGAATTTGAAAACAACAATTCAGATCCAAAGTCACTGATCTGACCAATAAAAATAGCTGGATATTTTTTAATGATCAACTTTATATCCGTCAGTGAATCCTCTGTCCAAACTTTCAGAAGTATTTCTTAAAAGCTAGCCAGTTATTAGGGAATGTTTAAATATTAGGAGATTGGAAGCAAATTATTTTTAGATTGACTAACTAAAACGATAACGATATTTTTCTCTTTTTGCAGATTAATTACATTCAAAAAACCGCTCCAAGGAGGTATAAAGACAACATGAAAACACTAACTTTACAACTGCATTCAAAAAGTAGGCATTTTTCAAGTGGCCCTGGATCATGATATTATCATATTGTGTGCATTTTGAAAACAATATTGAAATGCAATTTTTTAATACCACGATTATCGTCAATGCCTGTCTATCGTGACATCCCTGTTTGTAATTATAGAGATTGTGTAAAAAATCTGACTTGAAATGCTAAAGTACAAAGATGGCCATGAAAGCAGAAGCATTTCAGAAAAGCATTAATGATTTTTTCTTACTCTGTCGGTCCATGTAAAATGCCCAGTGAACCCACTTAGACCAAACAGACAGACAGAAATAGTACCGAAACAGATAAATCTCCACAATCCCGAAGTCTGAGTCAAGAGTCCGACCTCAGCCTCCTTGGTGAAAGTCCTGTGTTTGACCCACTCATCCACCACAACCTGCACCCACAGCGGACTTTACCACTATTTATACTTCATCACTTGACTTCCTAAAAGCCTTCCAGGCAAATTTCTCCCAAAGCCAGAAATATCCACCTTTTTAGCAGCCAAACGCTCCGCTGTGCTCACCAGCAAACTCTCTAACTTTAACTTGGAAAAGTAGCGCACTGACTTTTGCGCTCACATTCGCTTCCAGCCCCTGCAGGAAGCGACTGATAACAACACTCACACGCTCCAACAGGCTGAAAACATTTGAAGTCGGGAGATAATTCTCCGCGGGTTTGTCATTATGAGCGACTCCTTTCACAAGTGGACGTGTGATCCCGTGTTTATTGCAAAATATTGATCTTTTAATTATAGTTGAGCGGTGTAACAAACAGAGGTGAAATGAAACTCGGTGCCCCGGGTGTCTGTAATGAGGTCAGCTGAGTGCAGCATCAAAGCATATTAAATCCATATTTTTCTCCGCTGAAGCACATTGGGATGGCGAAATGTAATCTTAAGAAAACACACCTGGTGAGTCATTCCCACAGTGGGTGACAATGAGGCTCCAAACTGCCAGATTTAATACCAGTTCAATAAAACGAGAAATTTTAATGTCTCCGTTTCCCTCTTTAGTTTCCGAATTATATAAAGCGTCGATTGTAACTCTCGGAGTAGCTGGAGCAGCAGTTTGTTTCCCAACAAAGAGATACAAGCTTGTATACGCGCAAAACAGATGGCGGCGTCCCGGGCGCTGCTCTGCAGACGCGGCGCCGCAACCTGTTTGGCGGCGTCTCTACAGGGAGACAAATGATCCGGTGTCGTGTGAGATTCTTCATGTGGCGCCGTGACATGTTTATCAAGTTCAGTCTGCGACACAATTTCCTTTAAAAGCTACAGAAACGATGCGCAGCGCGACTATCGAGAGGCTCCTCCATCGTTAAGTTATGGAGCCCCAAACATGACATGGTCAAAATGAAAATTAAACCGTGGCCACATTAAAGCTATAATAACATTTAATTTGTGTCCATGAAGAAGGTATGATGTGCGACAAAAACACTTACAGTATCCGAAGGCACTTTGGCACAGAGCAGCCCCCATGAGCAGCACGTCGTAAACAAACTCCCTTTGACAGCTGAAACCTCTGAGGATGACCTTGACTCAGGTTAAAAAGGTTGAAAAACACAATTATTGATATTGTTCCTGGACAGGTAAGCAAATCAAGCGCACCTTCTCTGCAATACCCTCCATACGGAGCCACGCTACGTGATGTCCTTATGGTGAGTGACTTTTCTTATTATGTTCTAGTCCATATATTGTTATCCCACATTTAGGCAGTTGTTTAATTAGAATGACTCATTATTCTGATTATATTTGATTATAATTATTAGTTATTGTTATTGTGAGAGAAAGTGCACATACACAGGTGCCCAGGAACAATATTTATATAATTGATTAGTATTTTGTACACACATTATACCTACTGTTATTTGTGGCCACAAATTAGTATTTCGTGGCCACAAAATAGCTTTAACGTGCACACAAATTTGTATTTCGTATGCACAAATCTGTCTGTTGTTATAGTTCTATGTGGCCATGATTTGATTTGATTTTGATTTTGTATTAAGTCACCATATTAGCAGAATGTTGTGAAATTTTTAGCAGTAAAAATGTATCTCATAATTCTGTGATTTAGTTTTACTCCTAAAAAAATCTAATTTCTTCCAAACAAGGAGAACATTTTGTATGGACTTTCGTTTCCTTCAATCTACTACAAAGCTCCATTCTTTGGATTTCAGCTTGGTCTTTGTTGCACTCACACAGTGTGGCGTAATGGTCCCCGAAGTAAAACAAGTGAGCGTCTTTGCTGGATATTCTACCAAACAAATATGCGCACAATCTGGAGCGTGCAAAAAAAGACAGCTGTAGACAAAACAATCTCTCAAAGCCCATTAATTCCCGCCTCAGACTGCAGGAGTTTAACGGTCTGAACCGATTTTGTCAGGTTGCATCTTGCACATAAAGAGAAACTTGACAGATGTTCTCTGTCTCAAGCACACACAAACACACACTCACAAACTTCAGGGGAAGAAAAGCACTTGAAACAAAGAGTGTGAATGATTGGGAGGGAGAGTTGGAAATGTTATGTATTATAAATAATAGTTTGCACACACGGTTTTCCACTACAGGATCTGAAGCGTGGATGATTGAAAATATGGTTTGCCATCAGAGAATTATATGTATGAAGAAACCACCTTAAAGGGATAGTTCAGATTTTTTGACATGAAGTTGTATGAGATTCTCACCATCAGTGTTGTTCATCAGCAGTGACTTTTCCCCCACTGCGTCCCGTGAGCGGAGTTCCAGCCCGGTTTCGGTGTTGCAGAAAGTAGTTCCGTCTAGTTGCTGGGGTCACTCGGATAAAGCGTTTTGCTCCCAAAAAACAACATGCGTTCAAAGGAGTAATCCATTTGCATCAGGAATTCTTTGCCGTGAAAAAATACGACCTCGCAATCACTCTGTACTATTTTTCTTCCGTTCGTATCACTGCGCACACCTTTCCATCAGCCGGAAGGAGGCAGAAGGCAGGTAAACGCAGTGAAACAGCTGCGAACAGTGATACGAATGGGGGGAACCCCAGCAACTAGACGGAACTACTTTCTGCAACACCGAATCCGGGCCGGAACTCCGCTTAGGTGACGCTGGGGGAAAAGTCACTGCTGATGAACGACACTATGTACTATCCCTTTAATATCGACGTCTATAGAAGTTTCAAAAATAAAAATCTTTTATGAGTCAATCACTACAACGCATAAGCAAAGATTTCAAAGGTTTAACCTTCAGAGGAAAGAGCATCATTTTTCCGTGAGATGCACCTGCAGCCGTTATAGAATCAGGATCGGCGTGAGGAAAAAAAGAATTAAAAAAGGTAAATCCACCACAGCAAATTGCCCGCAGATACAGAAGCGTGCACGGGATTCACGTTTGGGAAGGTTTTGTTTCTCTGCACCGAAAGCCTGTAAACACGCTGCTAGTGAATAATGAGCAAACATGTTGCCAAATGAAACAAGTGCCGGGGATTTTTGAGGATTATGTACAATTTGCGACGGCTGCCTCCTTTCATCTTCGCGAGCAGAGAAGCTTCGGCTCTGGAGCGAGTTGCCGTCGTTTAAGAGGAGCGTTTTCCCTTCGTTAGGCCGACAAAAGGTGGCCGTGTACCTTTTGTTGATGGAGTCGATGTACGCTGTGAGTTGGTTGTATTCGGTGGAATCGAAGGAGTTTCTGGGACGGTGGCACTTTTCGAATTAGCAGCATTGAGGTGGAAATTACATAATTAATCGGTCGTGTTTGAACTCCTATGAAATAAACAGCGAGGCGCGAGCGTTTCCCGTGTTTTCCCCCGCGCGCTGTGTGATTTATGTCCGTTTTTTCCCGCAAACAATCACCGAGCTTTGATCCACAGGTCCGGTTTACTCTTTAGGTGCCTTTGGAGAGCAGTCATAATCCCAAATAAAACAGCCGGCAATTATTCCTGTGCTGTAAAAGTTTATGGTCGAACACATCTTTAATCACAGAAGACGCTCGGTGCAGCTCGTAAAAACCCAGTGTGCCCCCCACCGGCCCACCCCCCTATGCATAAAAGCTGTTTTATATCAGTCGGCCACAACAAACAGACCCCCCACCTCCGCGCATCATATCCGTAAATAGCATGATTTAAAGCCCCGGCCCGCTCGGCCACGTAAAGTCAAATGATGGTCCGGCTCTGGATATATATCAGATAATGAGTACATGGGGGGCAAGAGGGTATTATTCAAAAGCTCCCTCTGCAGCCGGACCCCCACCCCCACAGTGGAGAAAATGACTCCCTCCTGTTCGTGCAGCCACAGAAGCGCCGTCTATCTGAGACGCCGGCGTATCAAATGATCTATCATCCTTTTATCTTCTGAGTGAGGGAATGGCTACCTCTGCTGAGGGAACGGAATTGCTCGGCTGTTACCTGGTCGCTCTTCAACCCCCCCACCCACACACACACACACACACACATCCCCCCAACTATGCCGTTTTCTTCTTCTTCTCTCTCTAAGCGGGCTCTGTGTGATATCAGATGTCTTTGTTGATCGCCGCACGACGCGTCCAGCTCAGCGTCCCCGCCCTCTTCATCCGGCTCCTGTTCAAATTGTGATTTTAAATGGATGCCAGCGAAAAATGTCCCCCTTTGTGTGAGATCGGTTGTTTATGTCTGTGGAGAAAAGCAGGCTCCCGGAACTGGAGGCACATTACCACCGCTTTATTTTTCTTTAAATACATCAAATACAGTCCTAATATTCATCAACTTGGAGTTTAATTAAGGCCCCTGGATCAAATTAGTATGACAACACAATATATTCTCCTTTCATGAAGATATAATTGTAAGTGTTTCTTGATGATTATATATTTCAATGGTTGTTTTTCTCCAACTGAACAAACATATCAGATCTCTTCTATCCAGGTTCAAGAAAAGTTCAACCTTTTCCCTATTTGGAGACGTATTTCCTATATTTTAACTTCATTTTCCTATATTTTAACTTCAGTGAACATCGCCGAGACATGTTTAGGTCCCGTAGTCGTCACGTTCTTGCACACCTCTGGGAAAACATGATAGTGATCTTTTAATGCAGGAAGCTCCTACAATAAGATCAGCCGCCATGACAGCCGAGCAGCTGGGTTACGATTGTTCTGTCGAGTAAACATTTGTGTAAAGTTTGGCTAATTCATGACGTGGAAACATACACACGCGCCGGTGCGGCTCAGGCTGAGAGCAAGTGCAGATTTGAAGTGATGCAAAGTTTTCAGCTTTCAGATCAGCACAAGCAGACTCCTGAGTTGAACCCGAGTCCGTGTCAGGAGTTAGAAAGTGGAATTTACCGTTTGAAAAAAATCAATACAACTGACAGAAGAAATCAGTTGTATTGATTCAGAAGTGTTTGTGTGTGTCTGTGTGTGTTTGGCTGATTCCAACTGAAAATTAAAAGTAGAACAAAGAAATATGCTATGGTACAGATAACTGATTACTCTAACTATGTCAAGTTCATTCAATAAATCTTGATTTATTGATAAACACATAAACGTTCTCTCCAGGTCGTGACCCCGTATTGAACCAATGTCGACCCCGATGTGAACCCTCAGATCCCCCCCCGGTATAAAATTCTCCCCACTGTGCAATTATCACCATAACTTCCACCCCCAAAAAACTCTGAGTAAGATTTTTGTCTTAAATTAGCAACTGCGCAGTTGCCTTTTTTCAAGTATCGCCTCGGTGGAGGATATAAATTGAGTTGCAAATGAAGAGGAAAACACCTGAGGCGTCAGCGGAAAGCTAATTTGCTGTTTCTCACCCATTGTTCCCAGAATACAACACTGAGCCGAGACGCGTGGCATTTCCATCCCCCGAGCGATTTCACCTCGTATCGTCGAGGAAAAGCTGCAAACAGACTCAACAGGTGAGCCGCCTGTTGATTCGCAAGCGCGTTTGGCGTCATTTTTGCTCAGAAGAGGCGATTATGAAATCTAGAACCGCAATTCTTTGGGAAATCAAAGACAGAATCGGTCTTGATGCAGCTGAAATCTTTTTGGATTTGCGGGATGGGATGGGATGGGAGGAGTGGAGATGCTGATGCGGAGCCGAGGGCGACGGCGAAGCGCGGCGGCGGCGGTGGGTGAAAAGAAAAGAAAAGCGCTGACAGTTGAGAGTGAGCCGTCAGCCAAATTGAGTAAAGCTGATTTGACGCCTGTAGACGAGTCCTCAGCAGGAGGATCCGTGCACTGCTGCCTCACACACACACACACACACACACAAAAGAGGGAGGGGGAGGGAACAATAACTGAGATGAGAGAGTGTGGATTTAGAAAGAGATCACAAAGTCTCTGAGTTTGAAGAAGAGATTAAAAAAAAAATGTTTTAAAGGTGACAAAAAGGCGGAGTAAAGCCCGGCTCAGCCACACACCACTGTGAGACAGCACCGCCTGGCCCATGCGCTCCCTTTTGATCCCATTCCACATATATCATCTGTGTAGGAACCAACCGCAACCCCCCGTTTTAGACAACTTTGCTCAAATCCCTGGATGCTGTGGTGCAGGCTGTCGCCCCCCCCCCGCCCCCCCCCCTGCCCGCGTTTGAGCTGGACAGCTGCCATAGCAAACCCCGGCCAGCCATAGATTCCCCCGGAGGAGAGCAGACGCAAAGAAAGATCTGTACCAGCAACCACCTGTGCGGGGCGAAGATAGGAACAAACCAAATGGCGCCCCACCGGATGCTTTGATCTGCTAGTAGACGGCCCTCAAAGACACCATTCGCTCCCTCCCCTCCCTCCCTCCCTCCCCTCCCCTCCCTCGCCCTCCTCCCATAAACTGCAGTTTCTCGCTGCCAGAGTGAGGAAAAAAACGACTTTTCCCCGGACCAATTCTCCCGCTCTAATCTCACAGACGAGGTGACCGGCCTCGCCGCCTTATAGGGGACGCGACTGAGAGAGATGGCCTGTCGTGCTGCCGGTGCGTTGGCGCTGATGGGGGCGAACCGGGTCGTGGAACTGCAGCATCTGGAGTTTTTCCCGCAGAATCGGCTTTAAAAGTGTAGAGATGCTCTCAACCCCCAAAAACGTAATAATCTGTAAGTCATAACCCTAAGGCGAGGAGGAACACTCATTTATCCCTTCATATTACTGTCGCCTCGCAAATAGCATCCTTTTCTTTACCTCCTCTGCGGAGGGGAGCGGGCTTTTATTACAGAGAGGCCTTTATTTTTAATTTCCTGCGTTTGATATTTCCCCATATTTACTATGAAGCCGCCTTGTTTTCTCATATGCCCCCCCCCCTACAGAAACACACACATTCTTTTTCACTGAAAAGCTTGCAGCATAAATTAGCACCCCTTTTTTTTTGTGTGTTATAAGAAATCCTGGTCTCGCAGGGTTTTTGAAAATGTCAGGGAAATTATGCCAGGGCTCTTTTGTGGGACAAAAATCAATGGGAGAAAACAGACAGAAAATTTCATGAAAAGCACAAAAACACATATATATCTTTTACATGAAACTGATTTGCAACCAACCCAATTAACTATTCTCTTAATCTAAGAACTAGTTGAACAAATCAGTGGCGGTTTCAGTCGAGCTTCTGTCACGTTGGAGGCAGAGCTGAACCGAAAACGCATTTCCACCCAAAGTAAAACACTGACATTTGTTTGGGTTAATCCTGGTTGGCAGCCGCTCCCCTGCAGCATATAAAGCTCCTCTGTGCAAACATGGACGTTACTCGCTCTTAAAACACGAGTATGAAATCTGTTGTGACGCATGCTTTTTGGGGGGGGGGTATCAGCACGCAGCTCCGGCCCGGCTTCCGCAGTCTGGATGCGGCGGTGCTGAATGATGAATGAAGTTCATAGGTCCGCGTGTCGCCGCGATAATGCGAGTGTGAGACTTGAATGACAAGGAGCCGCGCCGCCTCCTTCCACCTTCTTGTAAAAGCTAAACAAGCCTGACGGCGGCCGGGACACACTGTTTTCGCTTCAGCTGGCGACGTAGCCCGGGAGTCAGATCGGTGCAGGAGGGGGAGCAGGTTGGCTTCGAGCTGCTTTGAGGATAGAAAAACACCTTCAAACATATTGTGTGTTTTGACAAACTTAAGTTCAGTCAGGATGACTTTGTCAAAATAGGGAACTCTAATCCAAATAGGAGCTAGGAGGAAATCAGCTGAGCCATCAGCTGATTGAGGTAGCTGCTTGCCATCGACGTTGTGATCTGCCAGAACTAACGCTATGCTCGATTCTGTAAAATATTAATTAAGTAAAGCAACAGGTCGTTTCTCCCAACATCTCACAAATCACAGCAACTGAATCTAATCGCATACTTAAAGCGATAGTTCAGACTTTTTGACATGAAGTTGCATGAGATCCTCACCATCAGTGTCGTTCATCAGCAGGGACTTTTCCCCCACTCACACAAAAAATCTGAACTGTCCCTTTAATGGTCAGTGATGACAATAATATAAAGTGTTGTGAATCTAAAGTTCAAATAGACAAACACCAGAATTAGAGATTCGGAGCACATCAGATCAGGAACAATAACAGTCAGATGTGATCTTTCTCTCCTCCAGCGTCAACATATTCTGTGAGATTATTCAGCCAAAAATCTGCTGCTTGTCTGATGTCGCATGGCTGCTTCATAAAAATGTGTTTCTACATCACATCAATGGTATTTCTGCAAAAAAGTCAACTCCATAGAATCAACCGAGAGCCTGTCACATGTCTTGTTTTTGCTCATTTTCCAAAATAATGAGTCTTTAGTAGCAGGAAACTTAAAAACACACACCATCACACTTGAAAACAACAAAGATGCGGTTTAAAGTGGTCGAGCCTGCCCCGCTGAACTGTGCTCTCTCTCTGTCCGGGGGCAATCAAAATATAATAGCAATATTTATTATTTCTTTGCCAGGCTTCACTCCACAGTGTCTTGTCAAATCACTGCCAGAGAGGAAGAGTTATACGCCAAACTGTTGTCTGCAAGGCACTCGGAAAATGTAATCAGCTTTGACATGAAAATAAATAAATAAAAAGCGGAGCTCTGACAGCCCCGCTGACTGATATATCAGCGGCATGTTGGCAGAAGTGGGTAAACGTTGCTCGAGCCGGAGGATCGCAGGCAGTTATCTCAATCCTGCCTGTCACTCTTGTTGTCCGAGGCAATTCGCTGTGTGGTAACAGTTTGTGTTTAACCTCACCGGGAAATCGAAGGCTTCTCATTGGGGGCTCTCCATGCCGCCGCCCACTGCAGACAGGGATCAATACGTGGAGCCTTACATCTAATCAAGCGCTGATTACTTTCCTAACATTGATTGCAATTGGCGAGCATGTTCTCTGGTTTCCTGGAGCGCGTTGCGTGCACCTAGGCGGTCGCCGGGTGAACGTTGACCTTTCTTTTTGAAGGTGGCTCTATTAGAATCTCTGCAGCCGCCTGTTTTAAATAAATATGCGATACGGAAACATTTGAAGAAAGTCTTCATCATCTTGACCTGCTCTGCGTGAAGGGCGGAACCCCCGGACCGTGTGTCGCAATCGGTAACAAGAGTCGCTGCTAATGACGTACGAATATATTTGCAGTGTTTCCCGTGTTTGCTGTGATTTGCCTCGTGGAATGCGAGTGGAAGCTTTTGCTGCGCTGGAACATTTTGACGCCTCCTTTGTGCGTGAAGCTGCAGGTGGTGCTGCTGGCGTTCCCATAGTGACTCCTCGTCGCTTCTAGATGTGCGTCTGAAGATTAGTGGCTCCATCTTTCACCGCTGTGTCACCGGCGCACATTTTTGCATTGGAAATGTTCGGCGGCGTCTCTCTGTTCTAAAAGCCAAATTTATTCCTGTGTTAAAGTAGCAGGTGTTTCATGGTACAGCGGCTTTGCAGCGACGCAGGTCATCTTAATTAACCTTTACTCCTTTTCTAAGGTTAAACAGCGAGGCATTGTGACTCTTTCAGATTAAAGGAACGACACAAGTTGATTATGTGATGTAATCACAGAAATCAGATTAGCTATCTCATCAAAAATCCATCTAAGAAACAACTGTCTGTCTCAGTGTTTTTTGACAACAGATCAGTTGTTCATCAATTGAATGAGGACCGGCAGCTGAAGCAAACTGTTAGATAAAGAGCTCAGAGACTGATGGGAAAAAACCTTATCAGACTTTGTGTGTTTATCTGCCACACTTCATTCTGTGGATCGCAGTATAAACCCATAGCCGCTGTTACCACCAGTGACCACAGGAGTCCCCAGTGAGTTGGAACGTACATCTTGAAGGGAACATTCACTGGAAAATAAAAATGCAACCCACCGTTCCACTGGAGGGGTGGGTGACACACCTGAGTGCAAAAAAAACCCCACTTCTTGAGTTCCAAGAGTCTAAATAAAAGTGCAGCTGAATCCAATACAACACGTTTGGTGGTCATGTCGACTCACCCTGCGCTTTTTAATCCTGAAATTTCACAAGTCTGTCACATGGAAATCTCCAACAGCTATCAGCAAAGGTGTTGCTAAGCAGAATTCCGGTGTTGATTTGTCCGCTGCAGTGTCGCAATCCCAACAGGAACGCTCTACTTACTGAGCGGGGGTTAAGCTCCTTCCTGCCGCCGCACACAAAGGTCAACTGTGATTTAAGCTTTTTATATGCATCAGTGAGAAACAGCGGCGGTCTGCGCTGTGACAGCAGACTTATGCAGCTTTGTTTTTTTTTCTAATTTACTGACTGCGAACAAGGAGAAGTCGAGGGCATGTCGCGCATTCCGCCGCAGTGTGGTAATCGCTCACGCCGCATCGCCGGGGAAACCGACGTGACAAAATCCAACTTAAGGTTTTGCGACGCCCTTGTTTGTCATTGAGACGCTGCACACTGTCGCCACAGCAGTCACACACACACACACACACACACTCCGCAAACACTATGTACACACGTGTTAAGGGGTAACACATCTATTGTCTCAGCCATGCAGAAACGCACTCCCCCAATGGACGGGCGGGTAATTATGGATACATCCAGCCGAGGCGTGAGTCACTTCCACCTCAGTGCTTCCTCACAAGTATCTCTCAAGGCAAACAACCATCTAGTTTCATCCTGTTTTTGAGGTATTTGACTCCCTTTGTACGTGATTCTAATATTAAATAGGGCTGCTTTGATTTAAAACTGCATGGACAGCAACACAATTGCATCTTATATTAGATTTTTTATTGATACAGTTACTGCATAATAGCGCACAGCGTGTTCAAGCAAATTTGTATTTCTAAGAGCTGCTTCCCTTTGCGAATCTGTTACGTTCGCAAAGTGAGCAGGTCACGTTTTTTGTTTTTAAGCATTTGAAAGGCATGTTTTTTCTAGCAGTGCGCGCTTTCTGAGCTTCTCCCAGCAAGCGAAGCAAGAGGGCCTCTGCACCGCTCGCGTCTTTGAAAAGAGCCCGCCAATTACAGCTTTAAAAGTCAAAGTTAAGAAAAGAAATGTCATCCTGTCCTGCAGAGCGCCATCACTGGAAAAAACGAGACCGAAAAAAAATGGTCATGTTTTTTAGCTGTTGCGCCAAGAGAACACTTCAATCTGAGGATAACTGCACCCGGCGACCGGTATCACCGCCTTCTAATCTAATGATTAATTAGGGCAAAACAAAACAAGAAGC
>CAESWR010000511.1:1956283-1966822 GCA_903171835.1 Mullus surmuletus | reverse complement strand
GGAGGAGGGGAGGAGGGGAGGAGGGGGCGTGGCTCGGCGCGCGTCACCCGCGGCGGGCGTGTCGCGCGCATCAGCTGACGCTCAAAACTCCGGAGGTCCGTCCGGAGCCGCCGGAGCTCAGAGGAGGCGATCCACGGAGAAGCTGCTCCGCGGACGCACGGAGAGCGAGAGGAGGGACACGCCGCGGCTCGTGGAAGCGCCGCTGCTGCTGCCGCTGCTGCTGCCGCTGCACGGCATGAACGCTGCCACGCGTGGAGGATTCTAGTTCACAGGTGAGGATTTTTAATTTGTAGTTTTTCCTGTTGTTGGTCCAAAGTGAGGTGATGGACAGCTGGAGCAGATGTGTGTTATTGCCTCGTGTCGGTGTGTGTGTCGGTGTGTGTGTCCCTCTGCCTGCCGTCTCTGTCCTTCCTTTCTCTTTCTTTATCGGTGTTTGCTTTGCCTTTATTGCTGTGATGTTTATGCTTTGGTTAAAGATTGACTCAGGTGGATTTTTTTCTTTATTTGTCCTCCTAACTGCACTGATAACACCATTTATTTCCTGTTTCACCGGCGCTGAAGTTCCCTGCCCTTTATATCAAAGAGGAGAAACTTGTACCTGCGGCCGATGTTCCCTCTCTGCCACACAAACAGCAGCTTCCCTCCAGTCACAGCTGTTTTCTCCCCCTGCAGTTGCCGCCGCCGCCAAGAAGAGGCTGCTCTTTTTGCTTTTCCAGTCGGACCCCCGTCTCCAGGCAGCTGCTCTTTCGATGTGGGATACAGTTTTGCTGCTCTCGCCAGGCTGAAATCCTCCAGGATCAGGACCTCCCTCATGGCAGCCTTACTCCTCGGGCTGCTGCTTTTCGCGATGCAGTCCCCACCGGTGCCCTCCAGGCCGGCGGCCTCACCTCCCACCTCGTCGCCCACCGCCGGCGCCCCCACCGGCCACCCCAACGGCACGCTGCAGCAGCTGCCGCACATCATCATCATCGGCGTGCGCAAGGGAGGCACGCGCGCGCTGATCGAGATGCTGAGCCTGCACAGCGCCGTGGCGGCGGCGCAGAACGAAGTGCACTTCTTCGACTGGGAGAGCCACTTCCAGCGCGGGCTGCCGTGGTACCTCAGCCAGATGCCGTACGCCTTCCCCGACCAGCTGACGGTGGAGAAGACGCCGGCCTACTTCACCTCCAGCAAGGTCCCCAAGCGCATCCACCAGATGAACCCCAACATCAAGCTGCTGCTCATCCTCCGAGACCCCACCGAGCGGGTGCTCTCGGACTACACGCAGGTCTTCTACAACCGCCTGCAGAAGCACAAGCGCTACCAGCCCATCGAGTCGGTGCTGGTGAAGGACGGCGAGATCAATCTGGGATACAAAGCGCTCAACCGCAGCCTCTACTACGTGCACATGCAGAACTGGCTGCAGTACTTTCCCCCGGAGAGCATCCACGTGGTGGACGGGGACCAGCTCATCCGGGACCCCTTCCCCGAGATGAAAAAGGTGGAGAGGTTCCTGAGGCTGGAGCCGCAGATCAACGCCTCCAATTTTTACTTCAACAAAACCAAGGGATTCTATTGTTTGAGAGACCACGGGCGCGAGCGCTGTTTACACGACTCCAAGGGCAGGGCGCACCCCCACGTGGCCCCCGCCATCCTGCAGAAACTCTACCAGTTCTTTCACGAACCCAACAAGAAGTTCTTTGAGCTGGTGGGTCGAACGTTCAGCTGGAAATGAGCCCGGCGGTCGATGACGGCGTGGATTATCACCGTGGGCCATGACTTTTTTTTTTTTCCTCCCTCTAACAGAGTAGACGAAGAGGCGTAAAAGCTAATGTAAATTCCCACTAAATCTATTTTTGTACTAGTGTGTTTGTATGATCGAGCCAAATATCAGGGCAAGACTGCGGTGGATGACGCGCTCTGTCATGCCGTTTCTTTTGTTTTCTTTCCTTTGGGTTGTCAAACATGCATTTTTCCGACCGTTAGAGACACACGGCGCCGTTCAGCTGGCCGCATGATCAAAGCAGACCCCTTAATACGGCAGAGAGGCGCACACAGTGCCAGTGTTGCATAAGGATAAACAGTTTAGTATTGTCACACCTCCCCGTGTCGCCTAATATAATAGAACATGATTAACGTCTTAACTGTATCTCTCCAGTTCTGAAGGATATTCACCTGCTGCTATGAATGATTTTTTTTCCCCTCAGCCACTTTCAGGCAAAAGCTGTACCGAATATATATTTGTTCCTTTAGATACTCCCAAGTGTTTCTTTATGTAAGAGTCAGTTCCGTATTATATAAAAGCTCCTGTGCACATGCATATATTGCCGATTATTACAGCGCACTGTAAATACATTTTCTTTTTTTTTTTCCAAGTGGAGAATTAATACCATAATAAAGATGTATTTTATTTTTAATACGTCTGATGTTTGTTTTTTGTTTTTTGCACCGGGATGCTGTGACTCGATTCGCGGGTTCCCCGGGTGAGGCAGGCGTCGCTGTGCCCGTATCGGTGTTCTGGGCACATTTACATTTATGGAAAGTTTATTTTCATTGTTGCGTATGTGATGACTGTCACATGCGCGTTAAGCAAATTGTCACTGTGTGATTTTTCAGCCACTGCAACCTTGGATTTCCGGTTGTGGTCTGAAGTCTGTCTGTCAAAGCAGACTGCAGTGCTATCTGTGAAGAAACACATTGTGCAGCTGTTGGGGAAGTGGCTGCCTGATGCATCCTCCAACCATTAATCTCTGTATTAATTGTCAGTGTCGGGGGGTCTTTGCACATTTATGGGGAAATTACAGCTTTATGAATTGGTAGGGAAGCACACACAAGTGGGGCCAATAGGTAAACTTCCGCTCCACCGTAAGAAATCAAAAGCGAAGTTGTTTATGCCCAAGGGTCCAATCTCGCTCAGTGTTTTTTTTTTTTTTGAGAGAGAGAGAGGCAAAGGATTATTTATTCAAATCTCATTGCCACTTTCAAAAACATCAGCAGCGACGACATTCAGCTCCAAAAACCCTCAGTAGCTGTTTGAAATTTGAATGTGGCCTAGATTTTAGAGAAGGGCTTGCTGGTGCCGTGCAGGCTGCGTGTTAACCTCACTGCCCCGTAAATTCATTTTTTGTCCTCATTTACATGTGTGTGTTGCTTTTTTTTGGGCTGTTTTGTTTTCCTCCAGTCGGGAGAGTGTTGAGTAAGACTATCAGCAGGGCTGGTTTAGCTGCAGGCTGGAGGAGATTATGAGGAGGTGCGAGTTGTAAGATTGCTAGATAGCCCACGTGCGTCATTCGCCATGCGCGGCGATAACAGAGAGCCGGCGCGTTCCTGCTTTTAGCACCCGGGGTGTCGGGTCTCCAGATGGTGCCGACGAGCGGCCGCATCTGGAAGAACGTGCCGGACTGCCGGGTTTTTTCCTCCTCTGCCTCGAAATCACGAGTGGCGCGCACAGTGTCCATGTCGCGCGCAGTGTCAATGTCACCTTCTCTCCGAGTCAGAGATGGATTGATGCAATTTCCAGATAAACCGGTTTACCCCTCAACAACAACACGCACTGCAGTCACTGGGAGAACAAGCTGGAAAAAGCAACAGCAAATATGTTACAATAACTGCACCTTTTTTTTTTTAAAGTCCTCCCACCTGAATTTTTTGTTGTTGTTTTTGAAAAACAAACCAAGAGATGAAAAATTGCAATCAAAGCACAAACGCGTAAAGCGAATTTCCTTGGCTCACTCTGGATTCGTGACTGAAGCAGACCCTGTTCTTGTCATATTCCGGCGTTTTTTTTGTTTGTTTGTTTTCACCGAGGCAGATGGTTTCATTTAAATGCGGAACAAAAGGTAGATGTTGTTGATTTGTTTATTCTCTTACAGACGCATCCAGTGTAAGAATGAGCGGGCGGTTCTCTGCAGTTACCTTTCATCTGCCGTATTTGAATATCTCTCCGCATCATGCGTCGGTGCTTTTGGCAAATGGTCTGAAATTCCTCCTCGGTGTGTCTGTGTGTGTGCGCACGACTT
Organism: Mullus surmuletus; assembly: GCA_903171835.1. Taxonomy (NCBI): domain Eukaryota; kingdom Metazoa; phylum Chordata; class Actinopteri; order Syngnathiformes; family Mullidae; genus Mullus; species Mullus surmuletus. Next base: position 1,962,824 of record CAESWR010000511.1, on the reverse strand, counting down.
TAATCCAGGTGCTTCTGAATGAAAGACGCGCCCCCGCCTCGGTCGCCGCGCTCCGCTCGCCCGCCTCTCCCCATCAGAGCTGCATCTATTAAGAGTTCATGAACGCCCCATTAGTCTAGTCAGCTGTGCAGCCCTCTAAAGTTTTACAGTCACAGATTTCCCTTAACATCACCTAATTAATCTCAGCCACATAATTAATTTGCCTCCTCGCCCCACGCGGAGTGGGGGCGGTAAACCGGGGGCACAACCAGGATAAATGGTCCTGCCCTCCTTCCTCCCTGTGCTCCCTGCTTCCCTCCCAACACCAGTCTGTGGAACTTTCTGGTCAAACATTCTGCCAACATCACCCCTCCCCTCGCCCCCTCTTCTCCACCAGCCCACCCGCCCTCCTCGCCGCCGCCTGCCCACGCTAGTTGTTCCTGAAGGGGCCTGTTTCCTCCAAATCACAATTACCCATTCTGGGGGTTTTCAAAGGATGATGTGATCCGATGGAGCACAGCCCCGTCTGCAGTCACCAGCACTGCAGCTCGCTTTAATTGGAATAGATTGTTTGTCCACTCAATGTGTGAACCCCGGCAGAAATAACACACACACACACACTCTTTCTCTCTCCTTCCTCCGCGAAACAGCCACAAATAGGACGGCGAGTTGGCCGGTTTCACTCCCTCTCATGTTTTCCCATTCATGCGAGTTTGTGGCACGTACATTTCCTAAAGACATTGCAGCCTTATATTAGTTTCTTTCCCTTAAGCGGATTAGCTTTATGAAGAAAAAATGGGGTTTCTTATAGTATAAACGAAAGAAACCCAAAATGCAGACGTACTGTCGGGCTCCACTCTGCAGGGTTTGAGCCACCACAGAGCCAAACAATGTGAAATTTGAACCGTATTTCAAAGGCGTGTTGATGTTTACCTGTAAATTACGGCGTATGAGTCATTGACGGGCCGAGACGTCCTCTCAGCTGTCACCCACCACTTACAGAAGATAAAAGAATAATAGATTGCGCCATTGTTGTGCGTGTGCAGGAAGCTCTTATTCAATGTTGACATGCTCTCCAACTACCCGGATAAAGCTTCCACTTTGCGCCAGAGGTGACCTTCAAACCAAGCCTCGCCAGACAAATGAAGAGGTTCCAGGAAATCTGTATATTTTATCCGCGGCCTTGAAAAGCATCTTTGATTAAACCGTGATGGGGGAGCAGCAGTCAATCGAAGAATCTCTGATTGGATCAAAGTAATGTCTCTCTGGCCCATGTTGAATGCAGCTGTGAGTGCTCCATTTTAACCAGGATGCTTCTGACAGCACAGACAGATCTTCATAGTGGGGGAAGATTTGTGAGCTTGCTTGTTGTGAGTCCTGAGAAATGTTTCATCCAATCCTTTGATGTTACTTCATTTGCTTACCGAACGTCCAAATCCTCGATTGAATCGTTTCTGCTACAGACTTTCCTGTACTGATGGAAATTCACTTTCTCACTATTTGGCGACCCCAACCACCAAAATGGTGGGCGTCGGCCCCCTCTGCAGACCAGCTCATTGCTCCGGTTGATATTCTGTGCTTAGTGCATTATGTGTATGGAGTGGCGAAGTCCCGCCTTTCCGTTTCCAGTACATGGGTCCCAAAAACAAAAATTATTTTCTGGCCCAAACTGGGCCATGGATTTCACATATATTGTTTGTAGTTTTTAAAGTTAATTTTCCATGCAAAGGAGACCACAATTTAGTGCGAAGAAGTTTGATAAAGTTTTGCACGAAGCCATTTTTTGAACTACAGCTCTTTTCTGCTCTCGACGCAAATGATAGACGTCACCACCCGCACTGAGAACGATCTCTCCGCTCCACTTCACCGCCATTTCCCGCATGGTGGAAATCATTATAATCAGGGCATGTGGAGAGTTTCAGTTATGCCGATGGCGAGAAGTGGAGGGAAAGAGCGTAGACGTGCATGTGACGTAAGCGACATGTAGTCTTTATCATAGTGTTTCCTCAAGAACCTTTAACTGAAGCAATTGCACGATAAATGGTCAAACTCTTGACATGAAAATGTATCATTCAAATCCACAAGAAACATGTGTAATCCTGGGCATTTAACGACTGAGACCAGAAAATAATCATTTTCTCTCCATTGAAACCCATTCGGATCTCATTGGTCCCATGGGAGTCTACAGGAAGGGGCGGGACTTTGCCACTTCATCTTTGCGTCATCATATGGAAGTTTGTCATTTCAGCCGTAACCCCATTTCCCACCGGTGCAACAAAACAAAAAAAAGGAAGGAAAGTTCCCTCGGGTGATTATAATACAGAAAGATTTATGGGGACATTTCCCCTCATATAGGGGCTTTATATTGCCGCTTTCCTTGTAATTACCAAGCAGATAAACTGTATTTTCATTTGCCTGTTGGGAGATCTCTTCTTCAGATCAGTTGCAAAAAAACAAAACAAAAGGAAGAGTGCATTTGCTTCTCCTGGACATGGAGGAGGTCTGCTGTCTCCGAGCACGCCTCTTATCACTCATGAGTTCAGGCAGTTCGCCGTCCTCTCCTGTAGCTCCGAGGAGACTGCGAGCCGCCAAGGCCTCTCCATAATGCTCGCTATTGTGTGAATCCGCTGCTCATTAACTCTCTGATAACCCGAGTGTCTGGCTCGGGAGCAGTCACAACACCGGCGCCCCTCAGGGTCGGAGACGACACAAATCGCATGATGTGACTTCGAGTTGTCCAATGTATTGTTTAGATTTGACAACCAATGCCGTCGTTACGTGCGCTGAATATTGTCTCACCTGGTTCTCAGAGAATCCTCAGAGTTTTTCTATCGCTTTTCTTCTCGAGTTTTCAAAAAGAAAATTCAGGTGCAGGCATTGCCTCCCCTCAAACATATTCAGTCACTTAGTATGGCAGCATTTCCTTTACGCGGACGGAGTTGAGTGTATTCTGCATTTTTGCATTTAGTTAGAAGAGAAGACACCGTCCCACAATCTCTTCTAATGCAGTATAACTGGATTAGAGGCTTTTCACCACCGCATACGAAGCTTAACACCTTCTGTGATTATATTTGAGGTTGCAGAGTCATTGCAAAAATCAAACAGGAGAGGATTTTAAGACCACTGTTAATAAAAAAAAAAAAGTCAGGTTAAGCTGCTAAGTGGTTTCTAATATTCTAAATCACCGTCATTGTCGCTTGGCTGAGGCTGCGGGGCAAACTGCTGTTTACCGCTCATTTCTTTGCTTGCTTTGGGCTGTCGACGCAGGTATTAAATTACTTGCGGAATATAAAGCCCGGTCTGCGTTGCTCTTCATGAATTCAAATTAAACCTCTTACGCGGCGTCTCCAGTTCCAAATTTTTTTTTTAAAAAGAGGAGCCTCTTCACTGTCCCTCAGCTGTCAGGAAACGTGAAGGATCTGAAGACGTCCCAGTTTCTCCCGCAGACAGAACATGCTCTGGCAGCGGATGAAAGCACCGCAGACGGCAAATTGAATCACCTCAAGTAAATAGTCCCCACATATGACTCAAAGTTACGATTCTCTCGGAGGCAATCACATAAATCAGCAATTTTCTCCCGCGCTTGTAATATCTTTGAGCAGCTTGATGTTGCAGCTCGACATAACAGCAAATAACATTTAGATGTTAGACTGCAAAATGCACTTTTTCCTCTGAGTGAGCGGCCTCTTCAATCCTGTTTTCAGAGCTAATGGGATGTATACACGTGATTAGCTTTTTTTTTTCTTTCCAAAGAGAGGCAGGGAGAGAGAGAGGCAATGCCTGGCTGTCCGAGGCCGTGTGATGTATTTGCACATATTTCCGTCATCCCTTCATCTCGGCCGGGGTCTACAGGCGCTGCCGTTTGGCGAGCCGGTCGTCGCTGTGCTCTGTTATCAGTCATTTCCTGGCACGGCCTCCGCTGGCACAGGAATAAGCCCCCATTGCCAGTGATAACTCCCACTGCTAACAGACACCTCTGCATGGGTGAAGCATGAGTGGGTCCACAGATAGCCCTCAATCCCTCCGTGTGTGTGCGCGCGCGTGCATAGCGGCGCCATGTGTGTTTTTCCCGCATATGATGTGAATCTGCGTGCAGGAGGCCGGCGGAGGGGGGTGTGTGTGTGTGAGGATTATTATGTGTGTGTCCGTCCACGGAGAGCAGTGAACCGTATGGATTTTGATACTGAGCAGGATTTATAAGCATCGGGCTTCAGACCCAGATACTCCCCAAGGAGCAACACCCCCCCCCCCCCCCGACACACACTCACACACACACACTCACTCAGAAATAACTCCAAACGCTGCTCGGAATAGTTTTGTTCTTCGTGTCATCCAGCTAATTTGGAAGCTTTGGGAGCTGAACGTTGTATCGCAGTGTTGCTCTGCTTGTTAAACACTGCTCGTCTTGTCCAAAAATCCATCGCTACAGCGCTGCGGCAAAATGCTCCCAGTGTTCATATGGTTCGAATCAAAGCAAACCGACATGCGAGATTACTCAAGTATCGCATTACAACAGAGTTTTTTTTTTTTCTCCGGCGCGTTTCCTTGATTAAAATGAGTAGAAGTGCCGCGTATTGGAACCATGTGTTGGCTCGTCTCCGGGTGCTGTTGTCATGCTGCCGTGCGTTGCTGGAAAACAACATAAGGCCTGTTTTTTGGACGGGTCGATTGATTTCAGAGGGAGGTTCTTGACATCTGAGTGCGTTCCAACATGCGGCATGCTCCTCATGACGCTCCATCCATCCTTACCACAGGAGTTAAACTCTTCCAACCGCTCGTCCCCACCCCCCTCCTTCCTTTTTCAGATATTTCATAAACATCCCTCACAATCCGCCGTACGTCGACCCGAGAAAATAGGAAACAGGTGGCAAGTGAGCTCGTGTGTAAGGACAAAATTACATTCAATCGGCGTGCCCAGGGAGGGAAATTTCCCTCTGCCTCGCGCCGAGCTCTCCAAATAAAGAGAGGAAAATCAATTGTCTGTTTCGTGATTGACCAAATCCCTTCACCCGCGAGTCTTGAAATTCAATGACCTGCACGGCTGATATATTGCTGTGCACCCACACAGTGATAATGCAATCTTTTCCCTAATTGACACATCCGCATTGCAATGCTCTTCTCTTTCCTGTTGTTTTTTGTTTTTTTTCCACAAATATGTTTTTGGGGCTTTTTTGCTCGTTATTCAAACATGATTCAAAGATGATTTAGGATTTTATGTGAGTTATCTCAGTTCTATTAGTGACATTTAATTCAGCAAAATGCAGTGTTTTTACACCGGCTTTGGTGGATATCTGCGCTATCTGAGCACCCATAGAGGTTTAACTAAAGAACTACTTAAAGGGGCTGACATGTCCTTAAATAAAGAAGATCAAAATCCAATCCTTTCATTAGCGTAGCCGACTCCGTCCACCTCGGCCCACCAGAGAGCGGCGCCGCTCTGCTCTGCTCCGCCACGGCCGACTGCGAGCGCTCCTCTGTGAGAGTGAGTGAAAATTAAGTGTGAATGTGGAAAAATTATCTGGACGCAGCAGAGCGTGACCGGCTCAGACACCGGGGCCGGGAAAGTGGCGGTGGTTTGGAAGCTGCACTCAGGTAGAACCTTCTCAGCTAATTGCTAATTAATGGGAACTCGGCAAGTTAATATGTGCGAAAAGTGGCACCTGCACTTTTTTAAGTTTATCAGTATTCTAACCATGATTCGGTGTCCAATCACACAAAATATCTCATGCTTTTTTTCTTTCATCCAACATCCTTCTGGAAAAAGTCCCCATCTGCTTCCGTCCTCTACTGATAATCTGTGATTGGAGAACATCCTTTCTCATATTAATGTGGAGTTTTTACTCAACAAGCAGAGGAGATGCAAAGAGCTTGTTTTTCAAGAAGCCCTTTTGAACTTTATGGATTTATCAGGCCAAATGTTATTACTGAATCCTTGCAAACCCAGTGAAATCCCAGTCGGCACGGAGTTTGTCAGCATCATTAGCATTTAACTGGAGTCATGAGAAAATGCATCACAAGTTGTTATGCTCTTAAAGAGACCAATTATTGGACCCAATGAAACAAGGTGAGAGGAAAGGTCAAACATCAGATCTGACTGCAACCGTTTTTTTTACTCTCTTTATTAGATTAGGTCAAAAGAGAAATGATGTTAAACTGATATCCCATATACCTACCACCGTTCAAATTATGTCATTCCTGATTGGCACATTTGCTCCTTTTCAAAGGTGATTGTGGCTCTTTTTCGCCACAGCAGGTCTGAAACACCAGCACATCCCTGCCTTGTCTGATGTAAGTCGGGGGATTTTGACCGACACGCTTAAACATCTCAGAATCACAAATCAGCCAGAGGGATTCAATCAGATATTTTCGACTGCTGACCTTGGTCACAGAACATAAAGGCGGCGCGTCAACAGCATGAATACAAAATGTCTCCCGGAGAAAGCGAGAGCGCAGCAGAGATGCAGGATCTTTCACATCACAGAATCTCTTTATTTCTTGCATTCCCTCTGAAGTCGGAGGAGGAATATACAACAAGAGCCCCCCCCCCCCCCCCCCCCCCCCC
>CAESWR010000511.1:1886421-1898824 GCA_903171835.1 Mullus surmuletus | reverse complement strand
CTCCCCCTCCCCTCCCTTAAACCCCCACTATTAGTCTTCGGTGCGCTATTGAGTGAAGGGACATTTTGTGCAGCCATGCAACCACCTATGCCGCCTCCCTTCCTCTCTCAAAGCCGCCTTTTTCCTCTCAATGATCTCTTTGCAGGTGCAAGAAGCAGCCATTCCGGGGGGCGCGCCGCGGCGGACGCGCGCATCGCCGTCCACCATCTCCAGCATCCTCCTCCTCCTCCTCCTCCATCACCTCCAATGCTCTTCGCTTTTAGCCTCTTTACAGTGCTGCCTTGTCTAATCATGTTCAAGCAGCATTGTACAGGGCTATGACAGCGCAGAGAGCCGTTCTGCTGTGCCCCCCCTCAACACACACACACACACACACACACCGCTGGATAGACGCCAGATGACATCATCCCTTCAAAAAAAAGAGCATCAAACGCCAAGGATTGCTGCTAGATTTGAATGTTTTTTGTTAAGGGGTGTTTTGTTTAAGGTATTAAATACTCCTGTGTTATCAATTATTCAATGCAAACCTAAATCCTTAAGCAGCTAATCCATTATTGAACCAATTGGTGGAAATGTGTTGCTTCAAATTGTCTGTAAGAGTGGAAATATATAAAGTCTCCTTAAAATCATGACGTCTGTTTTTCTTTCGCACGTGTGAGTGCATCTGCGTTTTTTTCCAATGATGTCTGATGCTTTGCGAGAAGTAAAAGCTCCAGTTTCTTGCTTTCTAGCGGCTGCAAGTTGAGCCCTTGACTTTCCCTCTCTGTCCCGTGTCTCCGCTATCCTTAACTCGGTCTGATACGGGATTAGTAATCAGAGCTTCGTTAACCAAGCTCCTCCAGCTCAGAGGTGAACCCGCTTCGTGACTTCTCTCCTGGACAGTTTGTACTCTGTAAGACTTTGTGATGGACTTAAGGATAGAAACCCACGACGACGGCACCAGAATAGTCGCATAAAGAAGAAGTAGGAATACGTGAATTTGCAGGTTTTATTAGAAATGGGTCTTTACTAACAATGGCCGTGGAAGAGGAGTCCTGCAGCGTGGCCCTTCGCTCCCCGCGTTGCCGTTGCACTTCAGGGCCGCGCGAGGAAGGAGGGTGTTGGTTCAGGCACTTGTGACATCCTCACTGGCTGCAGCTCACGCAGGGCTGCAGGCCGTTCTCGTTGCAGGAAGTGCACTTGAGGGCTTTGAAGGAGTCCGTGAAGCAGTTGCGGAACACGGACATCTTGCTTCCATGGCACATCGGGCACGGTATGAAGGCAAAGCCCCCACAGGTCTGGCACGTCTGGGGTTGCTGCACCCTCTGGAGAAGGGAAGCACATTTTGCGAGTTAGACGGTCAACATTTAATGTAGAAACGCCTGCAGGACGACACAAATCACAGTTCATTTCCCTTTCTTTTTTTTGTCTTCCAACATGTAAGTCAGTTTTAAATCAGCCGTACTGTATTAAAGGCACCGTACGTAACATATGATGTAATCAACATCAACAAAACCTGAAAAAAACAAAAGAAACAGAAAGCCATCAGCTTGGAAAAATAGCAATATCACGTTAAAAGTACAAGTTGCAAAGTGCTCACAAAGCCTTAATTATGCAGCTGCCCAGCAAACACAAATAGCCTCAATTTACTTAATGGAAAACAATGCGTTTATGGATTAACTCTTCTAATTCTGCTTTATTTGAGGTCATTTTATAGTCTCATGGGTTATATTCATTAACGAGGGATGATTATTTGTGCAATGAATCGCTTAAGTCTAGATAAGCTACAGATAAAGACACAGTAAAACCATGTTTCCTCCGGACTCGTGTGTGTGACCTTTCAAAGCTGTATACTTTTTTAAATTGCCTGCAGTGGCTGCAAGACATGACTTAAATGTCATCACACTGCTTTGTATTCACTTATGAATATTTTTGTCAGGCCCGAACTCAAAATCGTAAGCAGCAGTTCTGGGAAAAGGCCAACATGTGTGTGTGTGTGTGTGTGTGTGTGTGTGTGTCTGTGTAAGACAGAAATAGCTTAATCGAGCTCAGTTTCTAACTCAGAGCCAAGTACTCGTTGCTGTGTTTGAACAAATGTGTTGGAAGAAGAATCAATAACAGGTCATCGATTATTGATGGTCACTTATTGATGTACACGCATCTATTTTACGCTGCCGTTTGCTCATATTTAATGGATGACATCATCTCAGCGGCTTAGGCGTTAATTTATTATGACTTTTTCAATTACCTTATGCTTTTCTATGACACGTTCTGCGAGGTAAACACGATATTGCACACTAAGCCCAACAGGAAACATGCATAATTAAACGTCGTTGTGTGTGAAATCAGCTCCACCTCATGGTGAACGTCATCCGTTTGGTGCTCATCACTTATTTATTTTGTGATTTATTCAAAGGAAAACAACCGAAAAAGACCAACCTCAATTTTGGTCAGAAGATCTTGAAGCTCCCCCGACTCGTTCATGTGCAGTATTTTCTCGGCACCCTGTCGGACACACTCAGAGTTTAACATCTGCATTTGGCAGGTGCAGCTTTCAAAAGGCCTAGAGATGACGACGGCGGCGGCGAGCACCGACCCCGAGGTAGTGTCCGTCTATGAACACCACAGGCAGCGACGGCGGCTCTCCCACTCGCTTGCAGCGCTCCTCCAGCTCCTTGCCGTACTCGCTGTCCAGGGCGATGTTCCTCTCCACGAACCTCACCCGGTGGTTCTGGAAGATCTTGCGGACCAACTCGCAGCGCTCAAAGGTGGTCCTGACCACGCGGAAGCTGGTGGTGTAGATCACGATGCGCCCAAACTCAAGAAATGAGTCCATCTGGAGGGGAATGGAGAATGGGAATCACGTCAACATTTAGTGTTGTTATGTGCTGCAAACGACACAAGAAACAGGACAGGAGGATCTTTATACTTGTAGACTTTTTGGGTACTTTCACTTGTTCACCTTGCTGATTTGGTATCTGTTGAAAGGTTTATCAGTGCTGTAATGTTTAGTTGGAGAGAAAAAGTCCCTCAGGAGGCCAATGTGTCAGTTAAAAGGTTCAATCTCGGCTGCCGCTGGGCAACAGAGTCAACCACTGAACAACTTTTACAACATTTAGCAAAGTGATTTTGTGTTTCAGTGCAGTCAAACCTGACTTCTTGTTTTCTCAATAGTGGTCAAAGTGAACGCAAAAATGAGCAATCCAATACTAAGAGTTATAATGATGTTGAAGTCAGTACCTGTCATGTCACGAAAGATTTTTAAAGCTTTTTAAAGACCACAGATTTGTACATTGTCTATTAGCAACAGCACAGAGTGTGGCTTGAAATAAACTAGGGATAATTAGGCCATAATCTCAAATGTCACCACTTTTTTAAGATTTTACTAAACAGTTAAGATTTCTATACAAACAATAAACAAAAGGGAAAGGTGCTTTTTAATGGAAGTCCAACTATGAGTCATTAATAATTTAACAAATATTGTCTTAACGTCATAACATTGTCATACTAAAGGGTTTTCTTATATATTATACTGTAACTCAACCATCCACTATCATTGAATCATAAAGTGGGTGTGTGCGTCTTTATAGATGAGCAATGAAAGATTTAAAGACGCCTGAATCCCCTAAGAGGTCGGAGCTGTCACATCACACACTTCACCTGTTGAGTATTTAAACTTCAACCTTAAACAAAAGATTATCTCGCATTGTCGCGTGGAGAAGCTTTAAAGCCGTCTCGGCGCACCGTCGGCTCAGCCCACGAAAATCCCTCCTTTGATACGACCTTCTATTTTGCAAGAGTTACCTCATGGGTCACAAACGGTATCTTTGCGCGGGGACACTCGAAAGCGATGTGCTCAGAATTCATTGACCTGATTAGTTTCTCTTGAAACATTTAACGAAATGTATCATTAATCATTAATTGCCGTGCGACCTTGTCCTCTGTTGTCCGCTTTTATCGCAGTCATACACCAACACGCCGCTGCTTCCTGTAACTGGACGTGGGTCCGACAACCACGGAAATACTAAAACATGGCGATGTGACTTTGTGGAGTTGGTTATAGAGCCGTGCGGGAGCCGCTGTCCGTTGTACTCACACTGGTGGAATTGGGCAGGTTCTCAAACAGCGTCTGACCCGCGCTGACCTTGTGCTTGACCCCCCTCACCGTCCCGTTCTTGCTGAGTATGTTGACCCTCTTGGTGGTGAACATCCAGTCCTTGTTGGTCCCGGCGTAGAGGAGCAGCTCGTCCGGCTCGCCCTCGCTGTCGTCCAGCAGCTCCGGGCCCGGGAACCCGTAGAGGAGCCCGTGGGCGTCCCCGCCGGTGGACGGCGTGCTGGCCCGCTCGGGGTCCGAGCTGCTGGTGCAGTCCGAGTCCAGGGAGTCGGAGGGCCCCTCATCTTTGAACATCTCCTTCAGCACTCGCCCGCTGTTCCCCGAGGCCACGCGGAACCTCACCCGCTTCTGTGGCTTCTCCTGCCCCGGCGCCAGCATCGTCCCCTCCATCGACAGCCCTCTGCCGCATTACATGCTCCGCAGCCCTGCAGCGCCGCTCCTTCCCTCGCATTCAGAGGCACTATTTTGATTCCCGTGGATTACAACCGCGTTTAATCCTCACAGTTTGAACTGTTCTAAAAGCGACTGCAAGCCTAAGCTGCCTTTCAGTCTGACCAACACCGCCATTAAATAATACATGCATCTCTGCCATGGCAACCTGGCAAGCTGAGTAAAGTGATAGTCAGCCCTGAATTATTCATCACAGTTTACACAGTTTTCTCCAAAGCTTTGACAGAAGACTTTTAATGGCATGACTTCATATGCTTTAATCAAACAAACAAACAAACATCTCCTCTGGCTGGAGTGAGAGGACTGTCACCGCCGCCGCTGTGTGCGAAAAACAACTTCTCTATGCAAAAATAGTTCCAGATTTCCAAGAGCAATTTTTTTGTTTGTTTTTTTTGTTTCAGTTTTCTGCAAGTTTGGTTTGCATTTAATAGTCTTGGTGTCAGACTGGCACAAACATGATTTATTTTGCACCTTTCAACATATCTTTTGTCTGTTTTTATAATGTTTATGTATTGTTCTTGTGTGATATGAGATTCGTTGGGGGTGGTGGGTGAATCAGGGTCAAAAAAGTGTTTAAATACAAAGTATATCCAGAATTTAATCCCATTTTGCTGCAATGAAAATGACTTATAGATGGGAAACTTTGACATTCAACACAAAAAATGCTGAGAATGTTTTTCTTGAGGATGAACCTTTGGATTTAAAAAAAGAGAATAAAATCCAAGATATCAGAAAAGGAAGTACAGAAGGCGAAAGGAAATCCAGACACTTCTAAAATACAAAAATAAAAAGTAATTGAGGGAGAAAGTAATTCAAAATTGTTTATTATAATGAAGAGTGCATCTGAGTTGTAAGCACCATTTTGCTTGATGCTTTTCCCATTCATCTCATTGATACTTTTCATTTTCAATTGAATAAAAACTTAGATGCCCCTAAATTCCCATGAAATACTTTCTCCGAAACAAAATATTTCCCTTTTATACTGTATCTTTTGCTCAAACTGTATCCTTTCAGTGTGATGTCACATAACATTGAAGTGTAAGTGGATATTCCCTGGCCGCTTACAGTGCAGCTGTTCACTAATACAACACAAGTGGACCAAACCGTCTAAAATGTCAGATAGGCAGAGCATGGCGGCCGCGTCCGCAGAGATGCTCCGGCCGGTCTTCATCACCGTCTTCATGTCGCAGGTGATGAAGCAGCACCCTAGAAATGTGACACGTCAGCTCAGAGTGATGACAGCGCCACTCTGTTTGAGTGCTGCACTTTGGCCCCTGAAGTAACGCACATACACTCTCTCTCTCTTTCACACACACACACACACACAGAGCCGTCACCTGTTTTTGTCACCTTGTGCTGATCATTAGAGAAACTCCATCTGGGAGAATCCAATGTGTCAAACTAAGATTTAGTGACATCCTGTGGCTGCAGGATTAAGAGTCTGGCTGCTGTTCCAAGTCGTATTGATCCAGACTGACCCTAACTCTCCTTTGAATTTATCATATTGGCATCGCAGCAGCTATTACAATATGGCCAGAAAAGCTCATTCTAAATTAAATCATTGCTGCTAATAGACTGTTTGTTTGTTTTTTTTATCATTAGGATGTCTAGACTTTGAGAAGCTGAGAATATCGTCTTCCTTTCAACTTCATCGGGCTGCTTGGAAAAGATCTCCAATGTCCTGGCTGCTGAAAATCATTGGTTGACCGATGTGTCTGTGGAAAGGGGGATGCACATGTAACGTCTCCTCCCCTGAGACGTAACACTTTAACTCACACGTCAGGCATAATGCACACGTTTATATCAGCTACATAATTTGATGACCCAGTTTCTTAAACAGGCTTATAAAAGGCTTGGGTTGTTCTGTCTTTGCATCAATGCGATCGGGAATGTTTTCATCTGCGGTGAGCAAAGGCAAGGTGTTCATTAGGCTGTAATCACAGTCACAAGGATTTCAGATGTTCTTCTGCAGGCCCATACAGTCTTCATATTGTTCTTTGACCCCGCCGCATCGGTCACATTGCTAACACACACAAAACCTTATGTAGGTCAAGAGCATCACATTTAACTACAACTGAAGACACTCACATGATTAAAAGAACACTAGAGAAAACACAGATTAGATGTTTGAAATGTGAAATCACTGTAACTTGGTTTCACAGTAAAAATGTACATCGGTCTTTTCCTAGTGTGATGCAAAGTGATTGTTATTTATGATATGTTAAATAGGCTTGTGAGTGTGTGTTCAATTTTCTTATTCTCTTTTACAAAAATGCAAAAAGGTTGCAAAATTAAAACCAATGCCAATGAACAAGAAAGTGGTGTCATAGAGTCTTGTGACGTTAAAGAGCCGGAAAGAAAGACTGGATTAACCCTACGATCCAGACTCCTGATTTGCCTCAAAATGTCATGGGTTATTCTTTGACCCGTGATCCACCCCTACAAGATTGATGAAAATCAACCTGACAGATCTGAAAACATAACCTCCTTTAGCAGAGGTAATTTAAGATACGGAAATATATTCTATATTGTATTATATTTATATTATTATATTATATTACTAATATCATTAATATTATATTATTATTATATTATTCAGTCTTGGGTGAATTAGAGTCTACCATTTGAATTTCAGCACAGTCTTCATCAGTGGCAAAGCTGCTTACTCCAGTAGAATACTGGTGTGCCAGTTGAATACGGCCCTTATAATAGGAATAAATCAGTCATGGTCTTTACATATCATTTCAATTTTAATTAGATTTTTTATATCATGGATGAGCCGCTACTCAGTCACCTGACACCCCCCACCACCTCCACTGCCGCTTCCCTAACTTTGCCTGGATGCGAAAAGCCTCTACAGCAGCCAGCAAACACACGCGCACACACACACAAATGAAGAACTGCAGGAGGTATGTGATGATCAGACATGCTCATGAAAACAAGCTGGCTGTGTTGTTTAGTGCTGTGTAGTGTGCTTCACACACAGGACAGGTCGTGCTTATCTGGAGTTGAATGAAACACACCCACACTGGGTTGAGTCAAGCAGCCATTTTATCTCACTTGAGCACGTTCGGACCACCGAGATGGTGATAGTCTGTTCAACCTCAAGAGCTCCTCTTTCAGCCCTCTTCATCCCATATGTGCTAATGTGGCTGCGGTAGTCACCTCAGCTGCCTTTCTAAAGGCAATTTGGAGAGATGAATACTTTATTGCTCTTTAATTTCACTGCTGTGTTTCAGCTCAGCTATGATTGAACAGCAAAAGTCAAAGAGTGAAGAGTGATGAATGGTTTTAATTTTGAGCGGCTTGAATGAACACGTTGTCTATGTGGTTTGCCTGCAGGAGCTTCATGTTTACTTCATGAGTGAACTGCAGCAATGTCCCAGAGTCTTTGCACATCTACAGCTCAGGAGGAAATTGAAAATGATACCTGAACATTGTGTGCAGGGTCTCGGCAGTGACTCACCATTTGTAATCAGTTGGCCCGATCGCAGATCGCCATCCACAAGGGGGCAGAGTGCAATTCAATTATAGCTAAATGTCAGGCTGCCCAATCACTCCCTCTGGAGCTGTAGGCAAGGAATGAAGGATGCAGCTGTGAGCCTGATGGCTGCCTTTAAATTAAAAAAGAAAAGAAAAAAAATCAGGGTCTCAGCTGTCAGTCAGCTGCAGCTTTATTTTTCATTTAAGGTGTTCAATAATCAGAACATTGTAGGCACAGCTGTATCTGCTGGTGAAACAAGATCAGTATATATTGATGAATTTCACTCAATTTTTTGTAGTGTCATAATAGCATAACTCTGGTTTATGTCTTTCCTGTTGTGGTTTTTGCATAGTATGGCCTGGAATAAATTGCTGTGTGAAGTGAACAGCAAGAGAATTACAATCAGTCGAAAAGAAAACTGTGTGGAATAAAATTTCTGTCTCAAAGTGTTTTCAAAGGTCTTCCATGGCAGCTATAGGAGCTCACACTCATCACAGTTTATTGGGTGGTTCTTCCCCCTGATGTCTCTGCAGGGCACCACACACACACTCTTCACAGTCTGCTGTGGAGACCCCTGACAGAGATAGTTTGCTGATGCAGCAGCCCACCTAAAAACACAACAAGGTATTTTTTGTTTGATGGATTTACTACTGATACATTGTGACAGAAAACAGTTTGTAGAGAAGAAAAAATATATACTTTTAATAATGAAATTTTAGACTAATTGTGGTGGCAGATGGAGATTTGCACATAAACCAAGAATACACTATGTCTTGGACTCGTCTCAGTCAACTACATTTTTATGGCTCTCCTTTCCAGTATGGGAAGAGAACTGCAGGCAACCAAGATCCATGGCAAGAATAGAATTCAGACTGTTGCAAGTTATTCATAGTGCTCACAGGGTACTCCATATGCTGTTATTTTTGCAGTTGGAGGACCAAATGCTACTGTTATTAATTTCAATGCTCAGCCAACAAAAGAACAAGATAAAAAAAAAAAAAAAAGGCTCATTCTGTGGTCAAACCATATCTCAAAGAACAAAGGAATTTGGAATGTGAAAGCTTTATAGGTCACACTCATACGGAAATTAATACATTAATTAATATGACACGTGCATTTTGGAATTGATATAGATTATAGACAGTGAAAATTTGGACGGCTTGATGAATGAGTCATTGTTTGGATTGATGTGCTATAAAACATAAAACCATTGCACACATGCACACACACAATCGAGGAGGCAGGCTTCTTGTCACTGTTGCTAAGCAACCATGGGAGCTACAGAGCCAAATCCCCGTGGTGGTGGGCTGATGTTGAATTAGGCAGAGTGAGGGGGGAAGTGAGGAAATCTTGGGAAAAGATGTCTCTTAACAGGCAAAGGCGGAGGCATATTGATGCTCAGGTGTGTATATCTTATAGTCCGATGTAATCAATTCTGTTTCCATGTATCATTTGTCCATTTTGATGTCTAGGTAAAGTAGTTATAGGTGGACATAATATCTAATGAAACAAAAATATGTTACGCCAAAATTACTGAGTCTTATATTATAGGATATGAACATGAGTCTTCCTCCTGTTGTCCTTTTCCAGAATCTGCTTTGATGCTGATGCACAATGGCAACAGATTAATGTTTTAGATGAACTTATCCCCCCCTCATCCCTGCAGCAGTAATGTTCATTTTAAAGGAAATGCAGGTCAAAATACTCATAGAAAATCTGATGACCCTACTAATGAAGAGTGCAAATAACTGGCAGCAGCACTGAATGTCTGTCTCAATATACATCCTCACAGGCAGAAAGTTCAGCATGATGACATTTCCTCCCATTGCAATATACACATCAGACTACTGTAGTGTGTGCCTATATGTGTGTGCGTAACACTGCAGTTCTCCCGGGCGACTGCAGTGGTGCTGCTGCTGTACTAATGCTGTCTTCGGTGTGATTTGCATTTCAACTGCAGTGAGAATGAGAGCAGCGCTTTGAATCACTGTGTCTACAGCAGCTCAGCAGTCACAGCAAACATGGCATTGTTCTGGCTTCTTCCTTTGTTTTTGCATGTTTCCTGGTTTGGATGTGTCTCATTTCCCCATGAGAGCAGATCCATGACAGGAGAGTTACACACCGATGAAGGAAAGGAAACCGCGAGCCAGTGTAAGTCGGCCTGGATTAGATCTTTTGCTGAGCTTGTCTGTAGACAATAATCACATAATAACACAGTGACTGATACTACAGGCTGTTCGACTTTGATCTGTTGTTGGTGTTGCTTATACATGTTCAAATGTGCACAGCTACGTACAAGCACATCTCTCAAGGCTGAGAATCTCATAAAGGAATCTCTAACCTGATTGTCAGTTTTTGTGGGTCCATCATAAACTTTCTTTTCCCTGTTGCAGATGCAGCTTTCTTGGTGCTTCCAGAAAAGAAATCAGGAATCACATGTGCACACATGACCACTGAATCTTCTTATGTACTTCTGAGAATGATTATTATCAGCGTAATCTCCAAAATAAAAGGATGTTTTCATTAGATAACCTCTGGTGCTCTATTGCAGATGTCAAGGGTTACCTTCTCAGTTCATGAATCACCAGAAGCCAAAGCAAGCCAAAGGATAAAAGCACAAAGGGTCCTTATTTGAGTGTTGAATTTGCTTGTTTCCTCAAAGTTAATGATATGTTTTGATGATTCTGGCCACTGAGTCCTTCTAGGTTGTACATAATAAGATGAAAAAGAAATTGTGTGAGTGTTTATGTTTTCCATATGTGCAAATCTCTCCCAATGTGCGCCAAAAATTGAAGTTCAGAAGAGAAAACAATAAAGATATAATTAAGATAGGATTGGCCTGGTAATAGGTAAACTTTAAGCCATGGGAAATACATGTTTGGTTTGATGAAATCATATTTTACCTTCTGTGTATGTAGTTTTTGTTAAACATACTTTTAATATAATGCAATATATGATGATGCTTTTGTCATCTTTATTGTTGTTTACACTTTTAGATAGGTGCCGACATAATATATTTTCTAACCTCTACAAACATGTAGTATTTCAAATTGTGCCAAAAACAACTGCACAATACAGTTTTTCTATGTACTACACGGGCAAAAATGCGGATGTGTAGTAAATGCAGGTGATATGTGTAATCATTTGATTGTATTTTAATATTTTTTAATGCGTTCAATGATTTATTATTATTAATGATAATAAAAAAACAAGACGAGGTAATGACAAGCCAACTCCCACCCACTGTACTATTGTTGTTTCTTCAACCTGTGCACAACAACCACCGCAGAGCGGGGAGAGGCACACACCGTTAGTGATTTCATAAACACTTTCAAAAGCTACATAAGCCTTAACCACGACTGAAATACCCACTAAAATCACTCCCATTACATGCGTTTTTTCCTAATGACTCGCTCATGACCCGTTCCCCTCCAAAGTGTAGTGTGACAGTCCGGTCAGCCCCCCTCCCGGCTGGGCGGAAAGTGGTACGGTCCATACTGTGAAGCGCCACCGTCCCCCTCGCCTCAGTTCATGGTAAGTCCGTGTCCACTCCGCTACACTGAGGGCGTCACTAGTCGAGACCGGGCGTGTGAACGGGATGCCGGGGTCTCCGTGAAGCCGCGAGGGGAGGGGTGGGGGGGGCGCTCCTGGACATGGTTCTGTCAACACCAGGAAACGAATGCCGCGTACACCTTCCTGAACACCCGTTAATAGCAGGAAACCCGACGCTACACGGGAGAGGTTCCTCTTCTTGATTTTTTTTATTTTTTTTATTTTTTTGTATAGCAGTTATTATTTTTTTTCTTCTTCTTCTTCTTCCTCTGACGGAGCAGCCACAGGGGGAGCAACTCAGCCGCCGCGGCCGCTTGACAGGTGCCGTCGCCGGGCGCTGCGTGCAGAGATGCCGCCTGTTCAGAGGACGATGTCTGATCTTCGGACGCGGGCGGAAGGTACGTGTCGCTCACAACGCGCTCCGTGGGGGAAATACCCGCCGTTTTATTCCTGCGAGGGGCATCGAAGGCCGGCAGCTTCCCTGGAAGTGCACGAACTTGCTAGCAAAAAAAATCTGCGCTTAACGGCGCCAAGCGGGGTGGGGGTGGGGGGGCGGGGGGGGCGAGGAATCCCCCCGCGAGTTTGCCAAATACGCCTCTGTTGCTCAATTCCAACTTAATGCGGGAAAAGGGAAAAGTTAGCCCCGGGTTTAAGTCTGCAGACGAGTCCGGCCTGAGACAAAGGATGAAGGGAGACAGTTGGAGGATGCAGCTGACCTGCTTGTCGCCCACCCTGATCGGGACACCCACCGTCCTGTCCTGCCCCAGCTGGAGACTGGTCTTCTCCCACAAAGCAGTATTAGTCATTTGGGGGTTTGGGTGGGA
>CAESWR010000511.1:1865932-1879513 GCA_903171835.1 Mullus surmuletus | reverse complement strand
AAGAAATTAAGATTTGCCTCTAAGTGGACCTTACACCTCTCGGGATCGACAGATGGACCTCTGAAAGAAATCGCACTTCCTAAAGGCATAAACATTCACCATGTGGCTGTAACCAGGTGCACAGGGAAAGTTGTAAAATGCTTCATGCCACAATAAAGCTTTTATAATTTGATATGAATCATGAATGGCCAGTTCTTGTCTGGATTCCATGATTCCCAATCTCAATTGAAAAACGAGACTTACTCTTTGGTCAACCCTGTAACATCATATGTTTGTGTTCTTTAAAGTTTCACCCCGACTGTTGCCCAACATCGTGATACGTTCAACCCTCGGTTCATTATCGCTCCCGTCATTGCTGCCATTAGATGCATTTAATCTTGCTTGCACTGACAGTCATGGCTGCAATAATTTCCCACCCCCCACCACTTTGGTCTGACCTGAGCTCATGCATCACCAGCTAGGATATCATAAATCTGCAGAGGATGGGTTTCATCTTTAACTTGTTTGATCTGCTCGCAACACATGGGCAATGAGGCGCACCTCGTTTTCCCTCAAATCCGTGAATAGTTGAGCGTCGTCAAAGCGAATCATGTTGTAAACAAACCAAGGCTTTAAGTGTTGGTGTATCCATAGCATATCCGCAGATGCAACTTTCCCTGTCTGATGCTTTCAGAATGTCTATTTAACCTCAGACACTCAGCAGGGGATAAAAAGAAATAGTGGAGAAGACCGGGCTAATGCCAAGCCATGTCGGACCCTGTTTTTTTCCCTCCCATTGGGCACCTTCTCTGAAATACATGCCCCCTTGCGACTATTGTTCCCCCTGCCTGTCTGTTGGCTGACACAAGCAATAATCCTGACATCTGGCCTGCATCCAAACTCATTACGACACTTGGTGGCATTGATCCCTCCTCCAGAGGCTTCCCCTCTAGAGCTGAGCGCGCCCGATCTCCGCTCGTACCAAGATTTTATTTGGCTCCCTTTCCTCTCCGCTCTTTGCTCGGCCCTCACGCTGTTTTACGTGGCCATCTGTGGGTAATATGGTGGCTCCATGAATACATGAGTGATGTCTTGATGAAACCTGAATACAGATGAAGTAATGTGGAAGTCTGTCCGGCCACTTACTCTTCCCTGGCTTCCTCTGTTGGTGGCAGGGTATTAGAGCTGTGGCACAACTGCAGTTAATGAAATTAGTGCAGAGAAAATGCAGAGTATTCACTGGGGAATATTAAGAGCTGCTTGCGCTCTTTGGCTTCAGCACATTATCCACACACTCTTGGAAACAAGGGAAGCAAAATAGTTATTTGAGGAGGGAGATCCCATACATGTGGAGAGGCTATTTTAACAATGGAAACTGCTCCAGCTGGCCTGCAGTACAGGTCAGTGTCGGCCAACTTTAAATACGGTGAAGGCCACTGTTGGGCTCATCAGGGACTGCGTTTGTTTATTTTTAACGGTAACTGCTCTACATTTTGACATGAAATTGCAAGATAGAGGCCTGATTTTCGCTCCACCTATTCGACTCAAGTGTTGGGCTGCATGGGTCAAAGCACTAGACATGCCTCAAGCTGCCCAGCTGATCCCCTTTTTGCTCCACCTCCACTTTTGCCCGTTGTAATCCAATTAAAGTTTTAAATATGCAGCCTTTAATTGGCTCAGTCGTGCCAGGAAAAGTAGCTGTAGGGAAAACCAGGAGAATCGGGAAGGTCACAAAGATACAAGAGTCGCGGCTGCAAGCTGCATGGTCACACGTCTGAAACGCTTGCTGTGTAGGTGTTGTATCTCACTGGCAGGGTGGAGCAGGATTTCTAACCCACCACACTGGATCCATGTTTGAAGTGCTCAGTTGTGAACCAGCTGTGTGTTTATAGGTGTTATCTTAAGACAATTAAAGAAGGAAAATGGGTAAGTTGAAGTTTTTTTAAACTGTTAGGAAAGTAAGACCCGCCTATACATATAAGGTTTGTGTACTCTTATCCATAAACAACTGTTACTGTTGATGGTAATTGGAAATTTTGATGGATTTTTAACAGGATAACCTTAAAATGCACACGATTTCCTTGATATCTGCATTGCTATGTTTCACGAGCATCACATGTCATTGCGGCACTTTTATTAAAAAAACACGCAGGCCATTGTGGTATTTATGGTTATTTGTAAAGCATGTATGTGCAGGTTCAAGATGAAGTGCACCAAGATTTAGACCTCAGTCAAAGTGCTCGATAAGAATGAAAGCCACTGAGCTCCTCGTTGATTGCACTGACTCAACAAAGGCATGCAGAAAAATTCAAGTCGTAAACAGTTTGTGAATAAGTGTACTGTAATACCCTCATTCTATTCTCAGCATTTTGTTTGGTTTTATGCTCTTATATTGTGCGTAATAAAGAGCAGCAGGAAAGCAGGCTCAACATAACGTGACGCAGCGTTTAAAACCCCTGCAAAAGGAGCAAGTTAAGCAGTAGCGAAAGCAGCTGCAACTGGTGCATTGCAGCACCTGGCTTCGCCGACACACCGGCTCCTGCTGCGAGGGCTCATTCACAACACACAGACACAACATCAATCACAGCTGCTCCTCTAGCTCCACCGGCTCGCTTTTCCACGTGGGCCTTCTGTTGCAGTCACATGTTTTCATTTGTCACCGGAGACACTAATTCCTTGATCGTGCCGGCTTCAGAGGTTCAGTTTCTTCCCTGACTTCACTTCACTTGCTTTGTCCTTCGTCCCTGACTTCGCGCCGCGCCGTCTCACCTGCGCGCTCGCCGTGTGCGAGTGCTGATGTGGCTGGAAAAGCATTCTTAGGACAAAATGCTGCAGAAAAAAAGTACCATCATTTTCGTTCATGGCGATGATCGGCCTAAGTGATCTAAAGCATATGGGGGGTGATATTTGAGGTTAAGGGTGCAAGGAAACTCAATGATCTTTGTTTAGATTCAGAATGATAGAAACAAGAGAAATGCTGGAGAGCTTTTTCTGCGCTCACAGGTAGACTTCAGACACATATTTTATTCACTGAAACAAATTTATGATCTTTCTTTCCATCTTATTCTGTTATCTCAGTAGCTGATTATTGCAGACACCAGTGAATTTATCAGTATGGTGTTGAGAGAACTATCAAAACCTTATTATCGTCCTCATTCAAGCCTCTTGGATCAAATATGGAGAAGAACTGGGCCTACCAATGAGGTATTTCCTTTTATTGGCCTGTAAAAGTCACAATAAAAGGAGGACACCATGTTTTATCTTGAAACATGGTGTCCTCCAACTTTCCAACTTTGAAAATTACCAGTCAACTTCCCCCTCTCAGTGCCTTCACTCATCACTCAACCTGTTCTTGCCTTGGCAAGAGGTGGTGACATGCATGGCTTTTGCTCATGGCTGCTGAACTATTTTCAGACTGATAAAGGAAGTTTCACCCAGAGCCAGGTCTTTTAGATATACAGTTTTACCCATTCAAACACTGCTCTTTTGCTGTTTGGGATACCAGCATCTAGATTCTATTGGTCAGCACGTCCTCTGGTAAATGATACATGTGATAATCACAAGTATCATGGGTAGGAAGTCCCCCCTCTTAAGCAGAGGCCACCACTCTTAAGCTCCTGTTGCTGGCTGGGTCCGCACACACAAACACACACATGCGCACACACACTCCCCGCCACCTCGCTAATCCAATAAACCACCTATGCTGATCTGACGTCTGGGAGGCCTCTTGCATAACCACGCCGGGATAGCCAGCCCATGTTTTCCCTGGTGACCAAACGATTGCAGGGGGTGGGGGGGGGCAGTTATTTTTAGCCCCAGAGCACATGCTACAGGGTGGTGGTGGTGGTGGTGGTGGTGGTCGTGTGGAGACTATGAGAAGATGATGGTGGGAAGGAGGAATGTCTGGCACTCACTCTTCAGTAATCCTTCGCTCTGAAGCCAAGTAGATCATGAAAATAACAAGCGCTGTAACGCAAGATTGAGGGTTTGTGTAACATGAGTGAGGGAGTGCGAACGGTAAGGTGAGAATAAGATGTGGAAAAAAGAGCGGAGAAAGTGGGAAGAGCGACTTTGAGGGCTGTCAGCCTTTGTTTCCTCTACAGTCGATGATCCTGTCGGCAAGGGAGGGGACGGGGCGGCCCACAGCCGGGTCACATCAGGTCATGGCTCGGGATGAAGCACCTCATGACACTGCGTTTTGTTGTTGTTGACGTCTCAAGCGGGCAGGTTTCCGTTACTGGTGTGCACCTCCCCCTCGCCCCAAATCCCCAACCCTCCCTCCCCACCTCGGAGTGTGCCCTCTTTCCATTTTAATCTTTCTCTGTAGTTGTGGAAGCTATGCTGCGCCCCGGCCTGACCTCTTAACACCCAACACCAGCCCTACCGTGCGCTGGGGAAGGCCATCCACTGGAAAACATGCCTGCAACTTGAGCGACCGCGAATACTGTTGACTTAAGAGTTTTACAGTAGTGCTCTCTTGGCAGTGCTGAGTACACTAATCTAGTCATATCAATTAAAATGCGAGGACGGGGAAAGGTGAAGCTCAGGATTTTCTTAATTTCTCATTTTACAAACGAGGTGTCAGGTCTGCTTGTGTGCCAGCGGGTCAAGCCAGCTGTTGGCGTTGGTGTAATGTTGGTCAATCCCCCCAAAATTCAGTTTCATTGTTACCATGTGGAGAATAAAGCAAAAAACGTTCTGCTTTGCTTCAACACAACACTTTTTCAGACACAATATGTATGTTGGGTGATGTCGGGGCTGCAGTAGAAGCGTCAATACCTCTTGCTGATCGATATTTAGTTTTTTAAAAAACTGGAATAAACATGCAGACGACAACCCACGTCCACGGATTACATCATTTATCCGTGCCAGCAGAGCTACATCCCACTTAGCTGAACTTGGTGGGAGCAGAGCAGCGCCTCGCTCCTCCGGAGAACAATCACATTATTTTTCCCAATGCTACTACATCGGTGGTGTGTTTTTCTTTCTTCAAATGTTGCCTGACATATCAGCCTCATCAGTACGGCACGTCGGTGGCATCAAATGTCAAACATGGAGGCCTTGTGCAAACAGGACCCCCGCATTGTAGTTACAATATCTGCCGCAGTTGCTGCAGCCGTTCCACGCAGATAAAATGTATCTACCCGAGCCAGCAGGATGTTGGTGTTCGTGGGAAATCCCCAGCTCTAATCACAACTGTAAAACGGAAACGTTACTGAAATTCTACAAAAGCAGTTGTCGAAATGTGAGCTTTGAAACATGTCCTGTGTAACATCTCTTGAGAGCTTTTGGAAAATTCCTTTTTTTTCTCCCAAGATGTGTAGCTTTGTCGTTTTCTTTTTTATATTTGTAAACAGAGAAGGAATCCACTCGCGATTTATTAGCCCAACTTGGATTTTTTTTTTTTTGCCTAGAACAGATGCAGGCTTTTATCTCTGCACGATTTAAAGAATGTCTGAAAGGCTGGTTTGCTGACGTCTGCTAACGTCAGAGGCACGTCTTTTGGCCCACTTTCACATTTTCCAAAGCACCTTCTCACTATATTAAGATAATTTGGGAATCATAGTGCCACAAGATTGTTGCTATCGAACTGAGCTAAGTTTAGTACACCGATAATCACAAGTGTCTCCTTGACATATTGTGTAGACCGTTGGTTGTTTATTGCATCAGGGGTGCAATTAAAATTTGTGCATTTTAGTACTGCTATCTGCATGATATTTCATCACTGTGCAATAGTGAACGAAAATATTTTGTCATATCACCCAAGTAATGATATATGGATCCCACGTATATCTAAGGTCTTTTTAGAAGCAAGGTCAGCTGTACTCTCTTTAGCTTTCTCTCTTTGTGGAAGTGACTGATCTTTCCGCTATAGACTCCAAAGGCTCCTTCGGGGAGTTTCAACTCAAACACTCCATAACACCTTTTTATCCTGCTTTTGTTTGTGTGCAAGTCAGACTTTGTTCCTGACAGATTTCTTTTTTCTCTCTCATTCACCAGGATATGAAAAGACAGAGGACACCTCAGAAAAGACATCCTTGGCTGACCAAGAAGATGCTCGATTGATATACCTCAACCAGCT
The DNA here is from genome assembly GCA_903171835.1 of Mullus surmuletus. Classification (NCBI taxonomy): domain Eukaryota; kingdom Metazoa; phylum Chordata; class Actinopteri; order Syngnathiformes; family Mullidae; genus Mullus; species Mullus surmuletus. Next base: position 1,873,452 of record CAESWR010000511.1, on the reverse strand, counting down.
GCAGTTCACTAAGTTTTGCAACAATCGAGTCAGGTAAGGATGCGCTTGTGTTCGCGAAGATGAAGCGAGCTAGAGATGTCAGAATCCACCTCAAGATCGGAAACAGTCCTTCATTAGCGTTGCACTGTGCAAGAGTGATCAATCTTTATGTTTTCATTTTTAAAAAAAAAGAGTACATTTATAAACAGATGATTATGAACAGATGTTTTCTGTGGTTTTGAAATAAGAAGTTGCTACTATGTGCTGTAGAGAGGGCTGTTCCACAGCCATTGTATCACCATGGCAGTGCCCTGATCCCGCTATTTGTGAAATACCTGCAAGTATCGTATCACCAGTGGTACTTTAGACCAGATAATCCAGAGTGCCCCCCACCCCTCCCTTTTTTACACTGTCGTTCCTCTTGGAGGATCACACTGCTTTTAGCATTAAAGGTCAGGATTGTTGGGTCAGGTCGCCCTCTGTCAAGGGATATTACTGTTAGCATTCCCGCTGCATGAGCAGCTTGAGCTATGCATGTGCATGCACCGACACAGACACACACACACACACACACACACACACACACACACACACACACACGCACACACACAGCTTTATGCTGGAAAAAAACGCGTATGGGTGCGTCTACGGTTAGTTTGACAATTTCAAATGTTTTATTTTGATTTTGGTTAATTTTACAGTTTGACAGATTCATTAAAAAACAAAAAAAAACAATCAAACCTCAAAATGTCTTAACTATGAGACAATGGGATATGATGTTGTTGATGGAAATTTTGAAGAATTCTCAAATTGTTTCTTAATTGTTAGTAGAATCCAATAGGTGAAATTCCCAAACTTGTAACAGCGTAAATTCTGAACTTTTTGTGATGGCCGATGGTGTGATGATGTTTTGGTCAATGATATTTTGTCAGAACAAATGGGGAATTTTAGAAAAAAAATAATAACCTATTTAAATCCACCCCATTTAAGTAATTAATTCAATCAAATTATTATTATTATTGTTGTAATTATTATTATTGAGAAAGATTTCATCTTCAATCTGCCTGCATTGTGTTCTCAAAGCTCTGTCGGCCACATCTACTGGCTCCTATACGAACCAAAACATGCGCCACCTGCTTTAAGGCTGAGGCTAGTGTCAGCTCTGAAGATCTAATTTGTTCAAGTGGATTGGTTGGTGTCTCAAAGTGACCTGTGGAGACACAAACAGGAACACTGCCTGTGATAAATGGTGGATCTAATCTTGCTACCAGACAAAAAAACCCTATCACAAGTTCTTGCTTTCACTTGCTCTCATTTTCCATTGGAGGAATATGTCGCCACTCACTCGCCACGCTGAAGCAATTTGTGTGCACATGTGTGTCTGAGATACACCACCTATCACAACCGACGGACGCTTTCATGTGAAGGTTGTTTGCTCAGCTGTCCGGGTTGCTGGCAGATCTGCCCGTAATGTAAAGATGATTCGCCGCTGAGATGTTGACAAATTATCCGATGGCAAACAGGAGGGGCCGGAGGAACCATTTAGCTGTTGCGGATCTGTTAATGTCATGGGTTTAAATACGAACATGACCTCCAAAGACACACACAGCACACAAGCTCTCTGCAAAAGCAAAACAAACAAAAAAATCCCATAAAAAACCCCCACAGCTAATTAGTCCAAATCACCTAACCACATCACCTACTCTCTCTAAGTGGTGCACATACATCTACAGCTTTAAAATCAACACAACCAAATTATCACCTCTGATTCTAATAAGACTAACACACAAAAAAGAATAAAAGTGAACCTTAGAGTTGTAACAGATCTCAACAAAATCAGTTATATCAAAAGGGAAAGAAAATGGGGAGCGGTTGGAAGGGTAGCTGACCCAACTACCAGTTGTTGAGTTTTAATTAAATTCAGTGTGTCCTCCTTATCAATCAAGCTGGCTCTTGCATCCCCGTATCCATTACAGTCAGTGTATCCGGCACATGCGATCTGTGTTTTGATTTTAGCCTTGAAGCACTTTGACTCCTAAAAGACAATGTCTGGGGCCTGGAAGCTTTCGTAAGATGACAGGCAGCCTGGGTTGATGTGATTGTCTCATTTTCAATTCAATACATGATGACCGCAATGCTCGTGTACCTCCAGTTGGAGTTGAAATGAACTTCACTGTGGCAAACCTTTTTGAATGAAATGTTGCCACGTTGAAGAGTTCCTACTAATACATTAACTTTGGCGTCTGTTTTACTAAATGATTAAAATGCTGAACATTGAAGAAGACAATTGATATTTTAAACTAAAAAAGGTCATTTTCCCATTGACATTGTGTGTGTCTTCACAATTGGACAGAAAAGAAATGTATTCATTGCTATCATCCTCCTCTGGCAATGACTGGCTAACATTTGTTCCTGTGTGTGTCCCTGGCAACCCTGGCAGGCCTGTGTGGGTGTGTCTCCTCCCAGTCATTTAGAAAATGTGCCATCATTACCAGTCCATTACCGGCGGATCACAGTCATTACATATTTTCACTGTTTTTTCTGTGATTTCAATGCTCTTCACCGAGGTAATAATAATGCAATTAAATCCAAATTTAATCTGACATTCCACTTGCAATCAGGTTTCCTGTGTCAACATCGGCCAAGTGCTCATGTGAAGAAATAGGTAATCGTCCAATGTGATGTCAGACATTTCTTTGTATTGCGGGGGAGGCTTTGATAGATTGCATTAAAAGGTCTTCTGGTCAAGTCTGCATCGCTATAATCGGAATGGCTGTGAGTGGAGGAAGTGCTCCTCTCATCTCGTCCTGATCCTCAGGGCAACTGCCAGGAAATAAAATGTAAGATCCATAATCATCCATTAAGAACAGTGTTAAATGAGCTTTTTATCTCGCCCTGCGTCAGAGGATGAAGTTATACAGTGTGCGGCAGCGAGTACAGGTTGGATGCTACGTGCTTTACACTGACGCCCGTGAGATAGAAGAGAGTAACGGAGGGAGGAAAGTAAATTGCAGAGCAAAAGGAAAAGGGTGATCTCACACACAAGGTGCGGGAAACGTATTGGAAGATGAGAATGATAACACCGCCGAGGCTTTTAGGCTAAATCTGCCGTCGGATTTACCACCCACCAATTCTTTGTATCTCCGGGGATAGACAGTGGCGGTAATTATGCATTAGCTCTTCCGGGCTTAGGTGTCCTTACACCTCGAGGGTTCATCGGTGCTAAATACGAACACACGTACAAAGATGTATGGCAAAGAATTTTACGATATGTTGTCTCTGAGCACAAAGGACTGAGCACTTACAGTTCATCAAATGATGTGGGAACATCTGCATAATTAGCCTGAAACACAAAGTGGATAAAAAACTGTGACACTGCATAAAGATCTCACACTATTTCCACATCATGTTTGCAGCCCTTGGTTTGATTTATCTGTAACAAGTACAACTACTTTTTTTTTTTCCAAGTGTACGGTTCAGTAAGCTTCCATCATTGTTCCAGCAGTGACCCAGGCTATGATTTTTTCATGGAGGGCTGAAATAAGGAGAGTACACTAAAGACTTGCTCGACTTTGGTGAATGAGTGAGACGCTCAGTGGCTTTGGTCCTTCCCTGACCCTTGTTCTGACAAGATTCTTCATCAGGCTCCTCTGTGAGGCTGGTATTACATTGTACCGCTGTCAGAACAATGCCCTGCTCTGACTCACCCACGCTCACGCTGTCCCCCTCGCCTCACCACCGACAGCTCCACTGCACCAGGCGGCCCGGGCGATGGCCAAAGGAAATGTCGTGCTTTTGAACGAACTCGCTTTCTCATAACGTTGCAGCGAGCTCGCAGAAGACTCTAGAGAACACTCTTGTCAGACGTGATTCGGTCCAGCAGGAATAAAACTGTGCTATCACTGCCATTAAACTCCATATGCTTGGCCCCTTCAGACGAGTTGGAGGCTACCAGCTCTGATATCCTGCTTTGTGTGTGTGTTTGTGTGTGCTTGCGTTCGTGCGTGCGTGAGTTAGCAAAGCATTGCCAGTGGCTCGGCGTACGTCACGGCATATATCTTCTTCCAAAGTGGCTGTTCTGACTGGCCCTTTAACGCAGTTGTAAATTAGAGCGCCAGAGGTCCGACCGTGGGGCTCCACCAGCCCTCTGTGTACGACAATCCACCCATCCGCCCCCACAATCCCACCACCGCAGCTCCGGCAAACATAGCTCACGTCTGCTAGGAGCTCTTTACACCCCCCATGCCACCTCGCTCCTTCCTCCTAATTATTCTTTATGATCAGTGAGTCCACTGGTGGCTACTGTTCATCAGTCTCACAAACACAAAGGGCCTCCTCATTGGCTGCTCGGGGGCACAGACCCGCTTATTTCATCTGCTTGGATGGCGAGAATGATCTCACTGTTGTGCAGCACCTTCTTGTCTTCATCATATGTGGGGCTGCAGAATGTGGTGGAAAAGTCGTATTGTGTTGCGGATCGTACTGCAATGGTGCAATGGTGTCGCTGAAAATATGCGGATCGCTGATGTGTTTCTTTTCTCAACTCATGAGATAAGATACAATGCAAGAATTTTTTACCTGGGTTTTCAAAATATTGTGTATATAATCTGTTTTGAAATAGAAGTTCCTTTTCTAAGCTTCCCAATATAATACTATATCTAAAGAAAACATGATCACATAAGCATGCGTCTTAAAGAGAACATAAGAAAACAAGAGCAGGCTGTAGCACTGGTTAATCCACCATTGCTTAGTAATGATCAGATTATTCAATATATCTCTTAAATGAACAAAATATATCCATAATCATTTATTATTATGTCTAAACATCAGATCAGAAGATTTCCAGTTATATCACTGAAGAAAACATGGCTATTATAAAGGGGCTGGGATCTTAATTGATTAATTGTTGACTTTTAAACAAGATTAGGCATTCTCAACTGCAAATTGTTTTTTTGTCTTTTTTTTTAAAGCTAACTATCATCTGTGAAATATATGTGTGATGGTGATGCTCATGTGGAAATGTCTCCCCACATATCAAGAAATAACCTTGTTTCTCTCTCTCTCTCTGTCCCGTCCTTCGCCGCCCATCAACTCATCCCCCGCGTGATCCCTTGATCCGGCCGTCTCCAGCACGGCCAAATATAACGTCCTCACCTTCCTCCCGCGGTTCCTGTACTCACAGTTCAGGAGGGCGGCCAACGCCTTCTTTCTCTTCATTGCACTGCTGCAGGTGAGCTGTGCCGTCCGCCTGTCTGTCTGTGTGCTCAAATATCAGAAAAAGTCACCCGATGGCACCCGAATGCGACACACAAACAACCTTATTTACATCAAAGCTGCTCTCGGCTTTATTTTTGTTACCATTAGTATGCCGGTTGTGTCTTTTATTTTATTTTTCACCGTTTGCTGTGACCTAGACGCTGCCATCTCAAAAGGTCATGTCTGTAATTTCATAGCACATACACTTGCACTACCTCACTCAGAAAATACACACACACGCGCACACACACACACACACACAGACACACACACACATACACATACACATACACACAGTGTACTTTATAGACCCGTAATGAATAATACATGTAATACTATGTGTGCTTCTGTTATGAGGAAACTGGATTTGCCTGCAGGCTTACCAAACTATACGTCACATCACCTGCCTCGGCAAGGCGTGGTGTGACAGTATTTCGCACACAGATCTGAGAAAATGGTGTGAAAAGTTAAAATAATGGCATGCGCTGCAGGAATAATGAACCCTCTCTCGGGCTCAGAGTTTTTTGGGGTCTGGCTGATTATCGGCACAGCTCAAGTTTTGATGCCCTCCTAACAAACCGCTGCACTGATCTAAATGCGAGCGCAACATTTCTTGCTCAGCTCGCATTTTTCCCCCATAAGTCAACCTAAATCCCTCGTAAGAACACTTAAAGCCCCGTCCTGTAATCATTACCGCACAATTTAAAAGAGGCTGGATTGGCGTCTCAGGTGTTCAGCAACCACGATATGGAGAGAAAGAAGGTTTTTGCAGGACTGGCTTCTCACACACACTCCTGCCGACACACTAGCCCTCGTTAGTGAGAGCTTTGAGGAGAGGAAGCGACTCAATCCAGTGACCTTGAAGTTGCTGTTTGAAAAGCAGCCAGTGAATCTTCATTACCTCGCCTGTCGATGTTGCAACCTTGAATAAAACATCTATGCAGATGAGGAAGTGGAGAGATCTATTTCGTTTAAGTTTCCTTTTGAGTACTATGATGGTGATGGGCTCCTGTGGCTTTGGCTCGGATGATGTTTGCCTTATACAGAGGAATTAAAAAAAACAAATAATTACTTTCCGTGGTAAGAGTACAAAAAGTTGGGTGTTCTGGATCTCATTGTCATAAATTTGGATGATTTTTTTCCCCCTTTAAATCTGCCAATCGCCACTTTCACAATCTGAGACAGCAGACTCCTTGAACACTTTGACGCCATGGATGACAAAGCACTTGACGTTTTGTGTATGCGAAAATATGTCAAACTCCACGGTGAGATGTCGAAAACCTGCAGGCAACACGAGTCAAATATGCAGCTTTTCTTCTGTAACACACTATCACTCTTAAAAATGGCTTCAAACAAATACATTCAGTCTGCAGGCTGGTAGATGAGTAATCTTCACCTTATTTTCTTATTTTTAAAGTCTGATAATGTTCTTTTGTGTTCTATAGTGTTAATTTTGTTTTGTCTTTTATTTCCCAGCAAATCCCAGATGTGTCTCCCACTGGTCGCTGGACTACACTGGTGCCGCTGCTCTTCATTTTGGTCGTGGCGGCTGTCAAGGAGGTCATTGAGGACTTGGTACGACCAAAGTTCAGATATCATTTAGCCAGTTTAGGCTATATTTCATTGTAGAAAATCACCTGTCATTGCGATATTAACTAAGAGTCCTCAACTGGCCTTGAGAAACTTTATTGGTGGAGGCGTTAAAGGCACACAAGAGACCCTGATTAAAAAAAAAAGCACACAGTCAGCAAGTATAAAAAGGTAATCAACAAACTTTGATCAAAGTCCTGATTTGCATTTGGTTTCCAACAACTTTTTCAGGGCCGCTTCAGGAATGAACTAAACAACATACAGCAAGAATTTGATCATTTTGCCCTCAGTGACTACAGACCATTGCCATGTTTTAGATTTGTCTGCACAAAATCAGTGATTCTAGTGACTCGACATGGCAATGCGAAGACTGTACCCCCCCCACACTTTTTTTTTGCAGGATATACATAGATACATAGTTGGACATAGACGTGCGCACACACTGGTTTGTGAGGTCACAGCTGTGCCTGCTGCACCCACAGCACTCATTCAGTCAATTAACCTATATACTGAACGCTCGCACACAAAGGCAGTTAGCACTAACCAAACAAAACAACTGTTTTGCCTCGAGCACGTCTGAACTGTTGAACAGCTGCTTTAATAGAGCCTGTGCAATTTATTTTAGGGTGAAAAGCTGATTTTGGTATTAGCTTCTTTTTGGGTGTCTAAATCCTTTCATTATGTGAATTCCTTTT
>CAESWR010000511.1:1838778-1851279 GCA_903171835.1 Mullus surmuletus | reverse complement strand
CACACACACACACACACACACACAAACACATAGTCCTAATTGTGATATCCATCTGCTGTAGTGTTGGTATCTGCAGTAACAGCATGGGTGTGTCTCATCCATTTTGCATGAGGCCTGAATGTAGACGCCTATTATGTCAAAATATAGAATATTGCTGCTGTGAAGGAAGTTGCCGGTCGTCTCTTCTGTATTTTCTGCTTTTCAAGAGAATTCAGGAGTGTATATTGTTGCTTGTTTGCCCCACACTTGGCAGCATCATTCCCATTTACTGTTCCTTTTAAATCAAAGCTGGACTATTTATGTTTGGGGCTAAAACGTTTTAAAAGTGCGCCACCATCATAAAACTCTATCTAGCCGTCATTGGCTGGACTGTGCGGTGTGTCGCAACTTTAATCTGGAAGCCGTCCCCGGCTATCGATTGTGAACAGCCAGCACCCGTGTTCCCATAGTGACAGGACCTCTGTGCGCTGGCAGATAATCAATAACTGACCGTCCTCCACGCTCGGCCTCCTCGCGCATTTCATCAAGACAATCAACACGGCGAGTGAACTCTTTGGGCTTTCTTCTGCGTGCGTGGCTTAGAATCTATAATGAGAAATGAGCTGTATATGAGTTGATTTCAAGCATGCAAAGAGTGTGTGGTGACATGGAAGTCAGCAAAACACCAGAGCTATTCTTGAACCACCTATCCTCATTGGTTGAGCGCTCATAAAGGCCGACTTTATTCCCTGATTGTTCCCTGACATATTTTAATAAAGCCCAGAGTGTGATAGATTAAACTGATTAAACAAACCTCCAGAGGATTCACGAAGGTGTAACACAATATCGACTCCAGCCCTGCGATTTAATTATGTGGCTGCCTTTTCTCCTGTTTTTTATTTTCCTGCCCTCGCCTCACTGTGGACGCGGGACCGTGGCCGACTGGCCGCGGCCCCCCAATCTCCCAGTCGCGGCTCTCAGGCCACAGAAAAGTGTGTCCTGTGGGATTGAAAAGACTTATAGTCGCTAATGGCAGCCGCGGTAACATTTCTATCAAGCTTCCAGTTGCCACGGACAAAGCTGCTGTCTCCCTGATCTATAGGACTCTATTTATCACTGAATCACCAATCGATCCCCCGCTGGACAGCCGGCCAGCGGCTTGAAGCTACATACGAAATTACTGCCCTAAGCTACTGTTGGCAGATAAAAAAAAGGCACTCTTCCTTTTATCGGTGCAGTGTGTGTTCTTTGCATTACAAAAAAACATGACTTTCATAATGGCTTCATTGTACATTTGTTCATAATCAAGAGCATTTCACCTGCAACTCACAGAAAGGAGTGGGGAGGGTGCGTATTGCACTGTGCTTTGAGCCACCAGTTGTGAATCTGTGTCTCTATTGCATTGTTTAGTTTCTGAAGCAAGGGGAACACCATTTATTATTTATGGAAATAACTGAGGTGAATATGATATAGGAAGGGGAAAGGAATGAATAAATAACTTATGTGTGGATCCCCGGTGCACTGTGACATTATAAAGCGCCATTCCAGGGTATCGTTTTCTCAAAGAGTGATCTTCCACCGCCTCCATGGACGGTTTCCAGAACTGTCGCTCGGTCCATCACAGCGCCAGCAATCAGGAGAGCAGCATTTGCATTCTGACTGCACTGCAGTTGATTCTCCTCTCAACAAATGTCGATAGCGCTCGCTGGCACATAGCAACAGTTTTTGGGGAGCTGCTTGGTGGTGCTCGTCTCACTGCAAGTTTTCACAAAATGACTAGTAGATCAAAATAGCTTGTTTTTTCGTCATAAGTGTGATCATTTTGTCATGCGACTTATTGTTGTAAATTGAATATCTTTGTTGCTTTTGGACTGGGGATACTGCATGTTGAGCTGTAGGGAATTGTAAATTAGCTGTCTGATTATCAATAATGACGACAGTTTGTATTGAGGTTGCAGCATGAAAACTTTGTAAAAGGTCATTTGCAATCTGCACTGTGCTGGACTAAAGTCTGAGAATGTTTCCTGACTGTGATGGGGCACAAAAGCTCCAGTTTTGTCACACTTATTTTCATATTAACTGTCCGTTGCATCTACTTATATGTCAACTTTTAAACGTCCTGTAGTGCAAATGGATTCTGTGCGGTTTTCCCCTCAGTAGTCGGACATGATCAGGTATTCCGGAGTTTTCATCTGTTTTGACTTCTGTCTCGTCTTTCCAGGCACAGCACACACTCATCGGAAGAGGCCGGATTTACTGACCCGAGCTTGCTGGAAAACCTCCAGAATAATCATGTAAGTAATGGTCAGGGTTCCCTCACCACACGCCCGTGGCGACAGCTGCTGTTTAGGGGAAAATTAAGAGGGATTTTGAAAGTAATCGTGTCCATGTGCTGAGTGGATAACATCTTCCTGTCATTGAAGGTTCATCGTAGCGATGTGGTAGATGTGTGCTGACACGAATTTTGTCTCAACAATAGCAAAAAGCTTGTAATGTTACATGGCGTGCATGAAATTCGTGGCAGTTATTATAAATTCTGGACTGCAATTATAAGTTTTAACCATAAAATGACTCTTTAATTTCCACTTCTATCGCTTTGATTGAAGTCAAGCTGGGGCGGGTTACTGTTTCTTTACAAGGCATTGTAAACACAGGCAGGCAAACAAGCTTATTAGCTGATTCTGACAGGGTGAAGGCTTGCTTATTTGCTTAACCGCTGTGAGAAACTACACAACTTACTGTGATTACGTTAGTGTGATCTCGAATTATTGAGACTTGTGTCACTTTTACAAAACTGGACCATAGAAAATCAAATATTACACAGAGATACAAGTATCAATACAATATAGATGATTAAAATGATTAAAAAATAAAATTCACTAGAAATCAATTTCTAATAGTCCATGTATAGATTAGCAAAAGATTACCTGAAAAACAAACTAGCATTTAAATCATAACCCCACTGTTTCTAGTTACAAAGATTTCATGTTTAACTGTGATATCAGTAATCTTATGTCAGATTTTTGCTATTTGACATCATTTTGATTGTTCGTCATTTTGCCAGGGTCCACCTCCAAGCACCCCGGGTCTGTAGAAGAGTCTTAAACAGTAGCTAAACTCAGACTGGCCTGGGGGACGTGTGTGCTTTGACTGGAGGACTTGTGATGCTGCAGTGTGGGACAGCTGTTGCAATGAAACGGTTGAAATCTGTGATTGATTGGCTGGTTGAGTCACTCAGCTGCAGAACAGCGTGAGGGAGGCAGGATGTCACATCTAATTACGTACAGTAGCACCGCCAAGGGAAAGTACTAATCCCACTGTGATGTTTACTTTGTTATGACAGCGGAGTCTCTGCACACATTGAGTTTGTCTGGGATCTGCTTTCTTTTCATTTTGATAGCCCTCGTGCCCGCTGCTAATTACAGAGCACAGCCGACTGCTGTTTACAAACCACTGTTTGTCTCCAAAATTATTCTGCTCATGATTAATTTAATGGGCTGTGTTTGTACTCTTAGGTCGACGGTGGACGTCTTATGTCTCACTCATCTAAGTAACAACTTTTCATGTGTTTATTCCGGCTAGCTGCACCGTTTCAGGGGCGGCAACATCTGTCTGGTGTTGGCTTCACCATTTGCTTTAACTAGGCAGTTGAAGTCAGCACAGACATCCAAATAGCCGAGAAAGGTTACATGAACGACTGCAGCTCTACCACAGGTCCAGATCTGTTACTCGCACTGCAATCTAAGAATGTGCTTGCATTGACAACCACTCCTCTACAAGCTACAAAAAACAATTCGAGATGTTTTTTTCTATTCTTCAGTTTAAAACAAACTTATTCACACTTCAACTAGTCGCGGCCAATTCTGCCTACTAGCATGCTAGCAGGCTGAACTATGACGTGTGACCTGTGATGGTGGAAAACATGACACCCTCTGAATTCTGGTATGTCGCGTGGGATTGACAGAGATATTCACGGGTTATATTTCGTAAACAGGCCTGAGTCTGAGTTTACCAGCACATTGCCAGGAAAGTTTGTATGGGGTTGAAAGAAAAAAAATAAGATGAAATGGTCCAAAGAGGGTTTTTTTGGGGGTGGTGCTTATTCGAAACACACACAGTTAGATGTGGATATATGCATCAAACTGTTTTGAGCATACTGACGTCACCTTTTTTTTGAGTAAAACTTTCTCTCTGCAACTTGCCGCAGGCTCATTCATTTGCTCTCATTTGCATACAGAGCTATATACGTAAAACGAAGTGATGAGTTTCATTTAACACCTTATGTTCTCGCAGTCCTAACAGTCCTCGTGGCCGTCAGTGCGCCGCCCGCTTAAACATTACTAATCCTTATCGTTAACAGATTTGTGTCGCCATGGGCTATTTGTAGGAGTAGTGTTGAAACAGTGTTAAGGGTTGATGGCAGACTAGAGAAGGGGAATTAGCAGCGCCTACGAAAATAAACATCCCCTCTGGTGCTTTTTTTCATGTTCTCTTGAGTCACCGGACATGTTCCGTGCCCACAGAGACGCGGCAGCCTTCTCGGGGTGTTTGTTCGCCCGTTCACCCCCTTTTTTATCTTTCCTTTTTTTTTTTTTAAATACACACGTTCGAAGCAATGAGTGTCCGTCACCGTAGCTGTGACAGAGATGACCCGGGAGTCGACGGGGGTGTATGGCTGCCGGCGCCGCATTAGCTGTCACAGTTAATTGTGGCATCGCAGCAAAGCTTGTGACATTTGTTAGAGAGGAAATTGTGTTAAGTATCGAAATGTGGCTCAAAACATGGGGATAAAACCAGTCTAATCCTACGTGAAAGACGACACAGGTGGTACAAGGTGCATTGAATTGATGTTAAGAAAAAAGTAATTGGGTTTTGATATGTCCATCTCCTGCTCTCTTTACATGTGTCGCCTGAGTAACACAAGCCTACCTTGGGTGGATTATCGCTCTTTTGAAGAGTTGTACTTGACCAGTATTATGGCTTGCTCATTGAAGCGCAGGTATTTTTTTCTTTTTCTGAAATGGGGCTCATGGTAACGCATCACAGAAGCTAAAAAAAAAAAACAAACCCATTCCAATCCCCTCACTCTAAAACTAAAGCGTCCACCTTCAAACATCCATTTGAACGTCCTCGCTCAGGCTCTAAAACCCCAAATGGCTCTCGCGGCCACAGACGCGTCCTTCAGAGGATACCTGTCAAGACAAAGCAGATTAGCATGCAGCTGGGAGGCAGAGGGGGCTCTCACGGCCACCTGGATTGTAATAGACACTGTGCACTTTCATTTACAAGAGGCCCTTTTGAATTGCCCTCCTCTCCCCCACCACCACTCCCTCATTCATTTTCTCCTTTGTTCCCCGTCAGAGATCTCCAGGCACCGTTGCCATGGCTGACGGTACGAGCAAATTTAATAATGCTGTCCGTGTGTGCTTTGGAGAAATCCACAGTCAACATGCTGAGGTCTCTCTGTGATGCCATATGTTCATGCATTTGAAAGATTGCTTTCAAATAGGAGTATAGTGTCAATTTTCAGATTTTATCGGTAGCATCTGTTGCTGGGCGGTTCAAACCTGCAGGCGGCGGTCACTAACCAGGAGCCGGTGCAGCGGAGCATTGGCAGACGCCTGTCCCGACTGTATCCCACGGCTAGTTAGTCATATATGTTTCCTCTAGTTAAGGTAAAACACCCTTAGTATAGGGGATAGGGTTGAGGTTTTGTTTGTTTTTGTATTTTCATGAAGTAGAGCACATTTCTATTTCTCACACATCTTCGTGTGCTGTCGGAGCCTGGTGGCTTGTCACAAGCGGCAATTGTTTAGACCTCACGGGCCGCAGAACCCGACACACCCGGAGTGGCTGCCGATTTGGTGAGGTTAGCAAAGGAAATCTGCGTAGTTCTCCCAGTGCCCAGTGATGCTTGCTAAGGACACTGATGGGTCTTCCAATCATTCATATTGTTTTAGATCATTTTACGACAGTATCAGAACACTGAGAGGTGATCCCAGGCGTGGTTGTGCTGTTTGGTGATTCTTCCCTCTTTCTCTTGATGATAAAATACTAGTCAGTGCTGTTTATTTTCTCAAAAGCAGAAAGTATGGACGCCATGTAAGCCACGGATTGGATCACAAAAGTAATCTTGGCAAGACATTTGCTGTGCCGGCAGCAGACAGACAGCTTTTGGTTTAAAGTTTGTAAAGCGACAGGCAGCAAAATGCGAGTGGTGTATGTGTGTGTGTCTGCGTGTGTGTATCATCTATCTGGCAAAACTCCTCTGTGCCCTTGCTTCCTCTCTCCCAGTCACCAAGGTCTTTTCGGTGGTTTAGTTTTTGTTTTGTTGTGACATGTTTTATTAAAGAGCATTAAAAGTCACGGTGCCCCTCTCCACTTCCTGTAGCCCACAGCTGCTGTCATCCTGGAGTTCATGACCATGATGGCCATCTGTCACACCGCCGTCCCCGAGTGCACTGATGGGAAAATCACCTACCAGGCAGCATCTCCAGGTACATCACACCTCCAGCAACACTTACACCCTGGAATTAGTGTGATCGCCAGCTTCTGCTTGTCTGCTGCGCCGAAATTATCCCAGGAGTGTAATGTGTGTGTCTCGGTGTTAATTTGTTAAGCTTTTTATAGACATCAAAAAAGAAAGTAATGAAGAATCTAAGGTAGTGACGATTTGATCCAATTAATATTGTACAAACCGAATGATCATTTCTAAGGAACATAAATGCACATTGATTTTTGTGGATGTGAAGGAACTCTTTGATTCCTGTAAGGTCAGTGTGTATTTGCGTTTCTTGTAACAATATGTCATACATGTTCATGTGTTTTCAGGAGTCTGAAAATGTTTGATACCTGCTTTGCCTCATGGGTACTGTGAAGAGTTGTTTTTCCTTTTGTGGGATATTCAGTTAACATCTCATGACCTCTGTTCTTTTGTGTATTGAATAAATCACATCTGCTTCCAGGCAGCAGTTTATTATCTAGGGATTTATGAAATAATTGTGCAAGAGAGAGATGATAAAAATGAAACAAAGAATCATAAAATATCCTGTTTACAGAGTGTGTGAACGTCAGTTTGATTCTGAAATCCTCGCTGATTTGCTCCCTCCAGCACATTTGTGCTGTGATTGATAGAGGGAGACACCTGTCAATCAAGGAAACCTGAGATGTTTCTTTTCAAACTTTAATGTCTTGAGATCACTCCTGTGTCAAATAAGAGGTAAAGTCAACAAATGAGTCCTCAGAAAATAGAGACTGACTGAATACTACTGTACCCTAAAGCCCAAAGAAAAAATGTATATAACTCTATCATAGTCACAATTTTTGTTTTTATTCAGCAGCTTAACATTATTAACAATGAGTAATATATCTGATCAGCATTGTCCAACTCTTACATCTTATTTGTCAACATACTGTAGCTTTTACACTGATTTGCTGTAATGGGTCAGAAGCAGTGCCATCACGTTTCCATTGAGGGTTTCCTTGTGTAAGACACAAAGTTCATTTAAAAAAAAAATTATTTTTTTTTACGTTTTGCCCGATTGCTCAGAACAATCATGGCCCTCTGGAGCTTTGGGGTTTGAAGTGGAGCGGGGATGCGGCTGCAAAGAGAAAAGCTAGTCAAGTGAACTGTAAAAAACAAGCAGAGAGCTTTTTCTCGCCCCGCAGCATCCTCGTGCGAACTGTAGCATAAGCTACCTGGTCCACAGCTTTCAGCGGCTGGCTGCCCTCATTGTGAAAATGTGTCGGGATGAACTAGTTTTATGCACCAAATATAAATACGCTTGTTGTCAGAAATGTCGGGTTCATGCACCAGGGTATGTCGGGACAGGAAGGCTGTGTGCTTGTACAGGTGCGTCTGTAACGTTTCCGCTTTCTCTGGTTATTCCTAGATGAGGGAGCTCTGGTGAGAGCGGCCAGAAACCTGGGCTTTGTGTTTTCTGGTCGAACCCCCAACAGCGTCATCGTGGAAATGGTGAGTTTAAGGCTGGGAAGCTTAATCTCATGATATAAACCCTTGAACGAGAGAAATGAAGGAATTCTTTGTGATAATAGAGTGTAAAAAAATCCCTAAAGTTCCTTTGTGAAATTAGCTGCAGACTATTGTGACTGTTTCATTCTATAATTACTGGGACAATTGAGTTGTGATTTATTAATCAAATGCACATTCTCATTAAGGATTTTGCAATAGATTATGACATCACAATACCTCGAGGAAACACCAACACAAATTCCAACAAGAACCTTATATTTATTCATGATGATGATGATGAGGTCCTGAGCTGAGATCACCCGTTCTGTCGTTCCCTTAATTGGCTAACTTGCTGATTTGTTCTCCGAGAGGCATGGGTGGGAAGGCCAAAACCATTTTCATTTTTTTTCATTTTAATTCCTCGGCGTGGAACATCTAGTCTCTGAGATGTTTGTCCCATTTCTTAATCAGTATTAGGCCCTCCACAGCTCGCAGCATCTGCTTAATCATTCTGTCTTGTGCCTCACCGTTCCTACAATTAAGGAAGTTAATTGAATTTTACCTTGTTATTCTCCAGACATCGGCTGAGAGCAGGCGACTGATAAACACACACTTAAGGTGCAATTAAGGCTGATTGGAGCGGGTTGGCTTGTGCCACTTAAGGCATGTTGTCTCAGAGGTAGACTGACGTGGAGGCGTGTGTGTTCCTTGTGTTTCTTTTAATTTAGCTCGATACGGAGGAGAAATATGAGCTGCTTCATGTGCTGGAGTTTACGAGGTATGACTTTGATCACTTTTAATAATACGTGTACAATCGTAACATATGCTTTATTACCATGATTTGTGCAAAAATAATTGAGTGGTCTCAGTATCTCTGCCCCCTGCTGATTTCTAATTTTGGCAGGCGGATGCTAGCTCGAGCCGTACGTGATAATTTGCCGGCGCGGCTCTAACACCTTTGCAATGTGATTTCTCTCCTTATCCCCTCCTCTCTCTCTCACTCTGTCACTGCCTTTTCCTGTCACAGTACGAGGAAGAGAATGTCAGTCATCATGCGCACCCCATCTGGGAAGATCCGCCTCTACTGCAAAGGAGCCGTGAGTGTCCGTCTCTCTCCATGGCAACCGATGACAGCCCATCACCATCATCGCCACATGCGCGAGTGTCGAAAAAATGCTCTCTTCCCTCATTGCTTCTTGCTCTTGTCAGGAAATCTTTGCAGTGAGCAGCAGCAGCAGCATATACTGCAGCGAGATCACCATCACACACGAACAAAATGCGCCGACTGTATTTAGCATTTGGCCAAATAAGATTTTACAGTGAGGCGTTTACAAGACAGATTTAAACCACAATGTTAACATAAACACTCTTTTCGGGTCTTAAATATATTAAAGCAAACACACAATAAGAATTGCCATTTGTACTCACTTATAGAACGTGATAAATACAGATACTGTACCGAAAAACAAATTCTACCATTTTGGTCATGATAATTAATCACTTAATTCGGTATTTATCCATCGCAAGATCAAAGTGCATCTGTTCACACTCCTGAAACAACTTCCCATAATAATTTCAGGATAATTACGCCGTCTGTTGAGGTAAATCTGTGCGTGATCCAATAACATGACCTCAGCCACTGGATTTCTAAGCCCCGGAGGTTTATTTTGTTACATCTGTGAGTGTCGGTAACGAGTGTTTGGTTCTCCTCAGGACACCGTGATCTACGACCGTCTGGCCGACAGCTCGAGGTACAAAGAGATCACATTGAAGCACCTGGAACAGTTTGCCACCGAGGGTGAGTGGACAAACATCGCCCCCTGTCTGCCAAAATCAAAACATACTGGTGGCTTTTTGTATCTCTCGCTTCTCTGATTTTATTCTCATCTCAATCAGCCTTTGAAGATCTGACGCAGTAAAATATTTGCACTCATTTCTTCTTATTTACCTCTTTTCTGGTGAGCAGCTCGACCCTAATTTGTGTGAGGAATCTCGATCTGAGGCAATAATGCAGAAGGCAACCGCATCGGCCTGTGTGCTCTGTGTTAATACTGCCCCCTTGTGAGACACACGTAAAATTATGTGGTTGAATATATGATGGGTGCTAAATATAGCATTCGGGACAGATCGTAAAGATCCTCAGTCACAGTAATTTGGAACAGGATGAATAAAACATGTTCAACCGTTCTTTTGAAATGACATTGCCACCTTTTTTAAATAAAAGAAAGAAAAAAAAAACCCTTTACATTCACTTGATTAAAACCTCTATGAAATGTACACATGGTAAGTTATTAAATCCATTAATCCAGATTGCACGCACTGTAAGTAAAGTTATCATCACAAGTAATGAGTTCCTGTGATTTCTTTTTCTGCCCTTCTGGTGGTTTATTTGACGGCGACAGTGCTCATTTATCAAAAGAGAGTAAAAGATCTCTCAGCTAATTAGAAGAGAAAGCTTGTTTTCATTCAATATCACAATGTTCAAACAGTTCTAAAAAACACAATAAGCATACCACACACAAATGTAGAATGGATATACAGTGTAGAGCACAATAAACATGCGCCCACACTGTTTTTAGTCGATCCAAATGAAACATTTGGGCTCAGGATCTGAATCCATGTATCATTTTTTTCTTTTTCTTTTTTTCCCCCCTGACTCCAACATCTTGCCTTTGTCTTTTTTTTAACCATAAAAACTGTGAAAGAGCTGCACCCAGCGCATTTGTTCAGAGCTCACAACCTTTCTGTGCAGGCGCTCCGAGGCGCTTGCACCTGAAAATCTTTTGAACGTTTCAGGAACATGCTGGTGTCATCACAGTCGCCTCATTTCAGGCAACTTATCAAATATTAGATGGGAAAGGGACTATGCTGAGCTCCGGGATAAGTTCAAACATTTAAAAAAAAAAATCCAAAAAAAGCTAATCTGCGGGAGCAGATGGCCCAGACACAGAAAGTTACTGATAAGCGTGATAGTGGCCAGTTGTGTGTTGCTGTGACTGATGGATCTTGTCATGCACCCACATACTGGCTTGTCAGATTGAGCAGTGACAGCAGGGACATTAAGCTCGTCAGCATAGGGAACCCTGCGACTGGCGCTAGCGGTAAGAAAAAACAGACTATGACAAGCGGCGGCGGGGGGGGGGGTTGTAATAAAAATCAAGGGGTGATGCTAGTCCATCACACTAAGGCAGATGTGTCAATATGTCATCACAGAAATATTGATGAAACCAAAAACACGCCAAGGGACCATGTTTGATCAATGTACAGCTCTCACTCGTGAGATAAGTGAGACAAAGAGGTTTTCAATTAATCTCTTTTTTTTCTCTCCCCCCTCCAGGGCTGCGTACTCTGTGCTTCGCAGTGGCAGATGTCAGCGAATCGTCCTATCAGCAGTGGCTGGAGATCCACCACCGAGCCTCCACCTCCCTGCAGAACAGAGCCCTCAAAATGGAGGAGAGCTACGAACTGATAGAAAAGGTTTGCCCAGTAACGACAACCAGACTAGCCGTGCTGGCTTGTCTTGTGTCAGATACTTTGTTGTGGAGTGAGCTTGACAAGTCACGCTTTGAACTTGTGTATTCAGTCATCCAGACGCTGCCTTCACCATATACAAAACATACATTCAAAAGCTAGCGAGGTTTGGCCCGACTAACGCTGAAGGCCACCTGAAGAACCACTGTGGGTTCTGTAATCACACCCGGAAATCTGAACCAGCTCCAAATTTTGCGCGAGTGTTTGTGCTTGAGAGCGGTCTGAGGTCTCAGCAGCAGGTAGAATTGGTTTTCTGTGAGGTGGGTCTATGTGGAAGCGCTGCTCAAACACAGGAAGCCACGCTCGTAAATCACCCACTTGGCATGCTTTCCGTGGCTGCTCCTGGCTGCCCAAAACAAATGGAAGCAATCAATCATGGAATAAACATAAAAGCTTCCAGAGAGGGAGATGTAATGTGCATTGCTTAATGGGTAGAGCGTGGCACGGATGCTGCCAGGGTTTATTGGGGGGGGGGGTTCAGAGCTCAAGGGAAGGGGGCTTTTAAGATAGCGCACAGTGATGCCACATGGTGGCAGAGTGGAGTCACACTGACGTTTTGAAGACAGGCACACCAGGTCTTTGGGAAATCACCTTTGCCTCCTTTTACATACTTTCTCAAGCAAACTGTGATGAAGAGTATGAAAAAATTTGAATTTCAAAATATTCAATCTGATTGGAAACTTGTGAATATTTGTATAAAAGCTTTTTTTTAAATGAATTTTTTACTTTTAAATAACTGTTTGAAATTTGTTATGCTGACATCATTCCCATTTTCTCCTATTTTTGCAAATTGCCCGTGAATGACATTGATTATTTCCTGGATTACCCTCTCTTATGGTCATCTAACTACCAGTTATTAGACAGAATATTCCAGTAAGCGCGTCTGCTTTGTGGTCTCCTCCACTGCTGACCCAGTTTGCAAACTCCTCTTCCTCACATTATGGGCAGATAAGGGTGATACTGGCTCCCCGCATTGGCTTCTGAGTGCGCTGCAGTGACATGGAGATGCAAATTCATCT
>CAESWR010000511.1:1810776-1832849 GCA_903171835.1 Mullus surmuletus | reverse complement strand
GGCGAAATCAAAGCCTAATGAAAAAACATCCATCACCGCGGCATTTTTCCAGCAAGATATAGGTCACAAAACTGTCCGGAGCCGTCTCAAACATCCCCCCCTTTTTTCGGGTGCCTCTGAGTCTAAGACAGATGATGACACAACATCCACACAAACGTCCAGATTCCACATCATGAGTGTCACGTCCTGTTGGCTATATCACTCAAGTTCCATATCAACAATGGAGCCCAGTCTTTATGGGAAGCTCTTGTGGATTTCTGAATGGAACGCCACATAGCCGCTCTAAAACCAAACACTAGCCGGTCACATAGGCGAAACTGCTCATTATAGCCATAACAAAAAGGCTTTAGGAGGAGGCACGTCGTCTTAGTGCTAAAACTCTGCAGTGGAAATTAGGGGGGAAATGGCCGCCCCACTTGAGGAAATGGTAAACTTTGCTTATCGCAGTTTGTCATGGATGGACGGAGCCCACAAACAGAGGGAACTCTTAAACTGCTCCACCAGCTTGCACATGTGCACTCACGCATATGTTGCTTTGTTGACTGAGATGGATTTTTGGCTCTGCGGTTAAATGCAGATATCTTCGCCCTCACTGACACACACACACACACTCACACTCAGGCCTGCCCGGCGCTCACGATCTCGTGCTGTTTTACAGACCCCATCAGGGATGGTTAAGTCCTTGCAGCTGCTTTCTGCTTGTGTCCTCTCGCTCGGTTTCTCTCCTCTGTTAATCCATCATCTCTCTCTCCCTCTCTCTCTGCGCGTCTCTCGCGTTTTTCTTCTCGCACTTTGTGAAACGTAAAGCCCCTCTCTCCAAATATTTCCTTAAAGCTGAGGTTTCAGTTCTGTTATGCCAAGCGAGTGTTGCGCCGTCCCCCCGGTGCAATCCCACTGCTTTGACGTCGGGGACCTTGTCACCGCATCGGACCTCTCTCTCAACCCAGTTAATGTCCGCCTTTTTTTTCTTTTTCCAAATGACCACAGCTGTTTGAGCATCTGCTTGGCACATTAGGATCGATCTTGAGTTGTGTTGCACTTTTGAACCATTTGCACCATGAACCGCTGTCATATTCTGTCAATTCCAAAGGAAGGGTTCATTTTACTTTCGATTTTGTGATGAAAATATGTGCGCAGTACATTTATCTGTCACCCGGAAAGTGGTAACGCACAGAAATTACCTCCTAATGGCCTCACCATCTGGGAGGAAGATGGTGGAATGATGAACACAATGATGATCTCACGTCCCATCTGCATGGCCCCATACAGGACAGATAATCCTTTTGTCTTTCTCACATTTATTGCTTTTCGCCATCACTCATCATCATAGCTGTGTATACTGTACAAGCAAACATGGGCCGTTCTCCGAGCTCATCCATGTTATCACCTCACGGAGGCTGTCTGAGTGTAATAAACATGTGAATTATGGTTGAAACACCAAGAGAAGCCTTCTCTCGCTTTGGGGATTTGCATCGAGAGCGAATCGCACACATTTATTATGGACATTTAGTCTGAAATCTTTCGAATGGAGATAAATAAACCTGAGTATCATGTGGCTGAATCATGAATCCATGTTGTGGAGCCAATTATTTGCTCCGCTACAAAAAGAACTATAATTTTTGGAGTGAAATCAAAGTTTTAAATTGCCAAAGAATATTATTCCAGCCTGAATATATGAAATGTACTCTTGCTAGACGAGCATAGAATGTTTTCATGTATTAAATGTTCACCTCAAACTTTTGAAGAAAAAAAAGTGGTATTTTTGTGATGAATTGGCAATGTTCTGTATCTGTCGTTGACAAATGCTTTCAAAACAACGCCCACCAAATAACATTTCTAATTTGCACAATTATTAATCATAATCAACTCACACAATTAATTCTCGAAAGATTATCTAACAGTGCTGCGTTCATTCACGAAGTAAAATCCTGAATTGTTTTCCATTACGCAGAGAACAAGGGAGACCCTCAGCCACCACTGCGGAATGCTCGGAGATGCCCTCTACAAGGAAAACGACTTTGCTCTCATTATTGATGGGAAGACTCTCAAATACGCACTCACATTCGGAGTGCGACAGTACTTCCTGGACCTCGCCCTGTCCTGTAAAGCTGTCATATGCTGCAGGTATGATTTACTCTTGAGACAACACAAGGAGCCCCAGACAATCAATCAGTTCGGCACGAAAAAATTGAGACATTGTTTTTACAGCAACAATTCTGCTTCTACTTTTGAGAATTTTTGACAGGGATGATCAATTTTGTCTCAAAGTAATAGCAGATTGCAACCAGTGAAAATCAACAAATGGTTCATCAATGAGGGTTCTTATAGATAAAAGCATTATCACTCAAGTCATTTTGATGTCTCACTCATTACAGCATTTTTGTGGTATTTTTCCCAGTGTTTTATCACATGATGTCCTATTTTAGTTTCAGTATTACTGTGTGCTGCAGTAAAAGTAATTGACTGTTTATGAGATACGTTTACAAAAAAAGGGATACATTAAAATGGCAACCTTTAACAACATTAACGGGCACTTTTGTACCCACCATGAATACGTCAGAAGTCAGAGCCGTGTTCGCAACGATAACAAACCATCATGTGCCACATTATTACGTGAAAGTTCTGTTTATTTTTTGGACCACATCCTCTTAGCTTGTGCACACTCTGTGGGCACCAAGAGACACCCGCAGATGAATGAGGCCTCTTTAGCCGGGCCGAGCATAAACGGCCCAGGTTTCACAACTCGAGACAGACGTGCAATTTACAGCAACATCTCCTGAGACCGTCTGCACTGTACGTAACCCTCCAACCTCCACTGCACCAAAAGGGAGCCGCTGCAGACCCGGCTGTCACTGAAGGGGTTAAGCCCTGAGTTCGTAGTCTCGTAAAGGAAGATTTATATGATGTGTCAGTGGCATCACCTCATGATTGTCTGTACTTAATGGACCCAGTGAGAAAGGTCTTCCAGGGTCTCTCCAAGCAGGGAGAAAATGTAGACAGGAAACGCACTGGTCAGCCGCATTTATCTCCCAGAATATGACAAGATATGCCTGTGCTCTTCTGTTGCTCATAAAGAAAATACCCAGCCCCTTGGTTTTT
The DNA here is from genome assembly GCA_903171835.1 of Mullus surmuletus. Taxonomy (NCBI): domain Eukaryota; kingdom Metazoa; phylum Chordata; class Actinopteri; order Syngnathiformes; family Mullidae; genus Mullus; species Mullus surmuletus. The sequence continues at coordinate 1,829,750 of CAESWR010000511.1, read as the reverse complement.
TTCTACTTCATTATACTGCAATACGTGTGTATTTACGTGATTTTTAAAGGCTCTTTAATGTCAACCAAGTGATAGAAATACACCTGTGTCGATCACAATGTCATTCAGATTTTATTTTTGATAATTACATTTGATATGGGTGAGAGTAGTTGAAAGTCCTTTATGCAATTTGATTATAGATCAAATGTGAAATCGAAGTAGTAGCTTCAATATTGACAATATAGATTAAAAAACGGATTAGATAAAAACTACAGGGGAAGTGTCCAAGCAATTATAACTCTTTGAATAGCAGAAATCCGGACGTGGCTACAGGAAAATTTCTGCAGTTCTGAACAGCCCTCGGAGAACAGTTAAAACAGCCATTAAGAAATGGAAAGAGTAGCCCAGCAGCTGTAAATCCAAAAGCAAGCTGTCCTTGAAACCAGAGGCTAGAGAGGGAGACCACCGGCAGCCCTGTTACGCCCACTTGCAGCTTTATGGAGATTTGTTTTCACTTTTCACATTAATATGTCATCAAAAAAAAAAGCCAAAAAAAGCACACAGCCATCAGGAGTCAGTGCCTCCCTCACTGGCTTCCCACAGCCGAACACCAAGTGCTGTAAAGAGTCATGTCAGAAGTTTAAAGTCAGCATCTGTGCGTGCTCGCTTACCTTCGGCACCAGGACACCTGCTTTCTTGAACTCCTGGAGAAATCTTCACAAATGCACACATGTTTGGTTTAAGGGAGTTGACTCTGTGTGGCTCGCCTGTCTGCCCGCCTACGCCTGCCGCCCTCCGCAGCTGAGGCAGAGCTTCGTTTTTTGCCAAGTGCTGATCACAAGACTTTACGTGCATTAATGTTATTTTATGCAAACCTGAATTGCACTGCCCAGGAAAAAAAGGAAATTGAATATCCTGAACCATACATTATACATTATTATTTCTCTTCGTGTCTTCCATTTAATATATATTGAATTCTTCACATGTGGTTTATTATTGTGTTATAAGTGTTGTGACTTTCTTACTTATTTTATGTGTTGCTGCATTCCTTCAGAGTATCTCCTCTTCAAAAGTCAGAGGTGGTGGAGATGGTAAAGAAGCAGGTGAAGGTGATCACACTGGCTATTGGCGACGGTGCCAATGATGTGGGGATGATTCAGACGGCACATGTCGGTGTGGGGATCTCGGGCAATGAGGGCCTGCAGGCTGCAAACTCTTCAGACTACTCTATTGCACAGGTGAGATGGCAGGAGAGGCCTCTAACGGTTTTAGTGAGGTGAAACTCATCTTGCATCACCTTTTCCCTCTAGGACATCATGCAAAATGCAGAAGATGTGCATAGCATGAGACTAGACTAGAATACTTTTATTACACTGTAATAATGATATATAATGTATTTTAAAATGACATTTCTATACTGTCAATGCTGTTTTCTTTGCTGCAACAGTGCGTCTTTAATTTGGCCGCCACATTAGCCTGTCATGTATCCTCTAAGTCCAATGTTCATATTGTCGGTCCCTTCATTGTCTCCACAAGTGTAATAGGTGTTAGTGATAGCTTGGCACATTGTTCCCAGCAACAATGGAGCTTATGTCTGCCAGGGCAGTAGCTTTTACACTGAAGTAGTAACACCTGTAAAACAGGCATCCAGTGTCACCCAACTCCCCTCACCACGAACAGATTCCGGCAAAATGCAATTTAAACGCATACTTACGTCCAAGCAAATGTTCGTCTGAAACTCTCAGTTGATATGCGATACCTGAAAGTAACAAAGGCCGCTGAGTTTGTGTATCGCTGCTGAGGAGGTTTTCTTGGAAGTGCACTGCACGGCACAATATTTTTGTGCTCCAGCCACGGGGCTTGAGAGTATGGGAAACCAAGAGTTGAGCAAAACACAGAGCGCTCCTTGTCTGTCATTATGCAATTACTATTCATGGTTTGTTGCAAGTACCCACATTGCATGTAGAAGGTATATGTCATTCAAAGACAGGTGGCCTCACGTAATCCATTTAGGTTGTGTCCCAGACTCAAATTTAATTACACGTCCAGAGTTCCAGTGGCGTTTTCTGCATATTGGCGTAACGGTAGGTTAACTCTAATTTGCTGGCTGGAAAGTGAAATCAAATCCTGGGAACTCATTTTCACATTTGTATACCGACTGCGTGATTTATGTTAGCGGCCCTGAAGCTCCAGATGGTCTATCTGTTGGAGATTATTACACGGCGACTTTCGAAAAACGCCCCGATCTGTTGAAGAAGGTGAGAAGACGTCGGACCGAGGCGCCTCTGCTGTCTCTTGTCAGCTCCCGCCTCCGTTAACTGATGTCTGATCTGATCATTTGAGTGGTTTGACTGATTGGGGCGGTGGGGGAAGGGGGTGACCGCTGTGCTTTCGTTCGTTTCAGGACAGGCAGTCTGCATACGCTCTGGTGTCAGAGATACCGGGAGAGTCCACTTTGCGCACGGTAGAATTTTGCGCTTTGTCTAACTCAAATCGCTGGCAGTCGGAGATGAAAGACTCGCCAATGAGCTTTCCTCCAGTGTAATCACACTTATCAGCCAGAAATTGCACTGTAATTTTAAATTCACCACAGGCCCCTTATAGTAGGATAATTATAAAGCCATTTCACTGTTAGCCTGAGCCCTTGGAGGCCAATAGCGCCATATGAATTACTTCATTTTCAGTAAGTCAAAGCGCGCTCTTACAACTGTTGAGAACTTTCTGGAATGCTTTAGTGACAGATTTGGCCACAACGCACCATTAGTCCTTTATCTCTCAGATGGGGGATGATAAAAGTCTGATTTCTTTCATCCAGAAGTCCCTGTAGCTGCTTTAGTGTTCCGGCACTGATCGTTGATTGTCGAGAGCCATCAGACGGTGGATGGTACACAAGCTTCTGCTGTTCATTTATCTCCGTCTTCTCCTCCCTTTGCATCCCCCCTCCCCCCCTTCCCACTCACACACAGTTCAAATACTTGAAGAATCTCCTGCTCGTCCACGGCGCCTGGAATTACAACCGCGTGGCCAAGTGCATCCTCTACTGCTTCTACAAGAACATCGTCCTCTACATCATCGAGGTACGTCTCTCAGCGAGCTCACACGGCAACCCGGAGTATCGCACCAAGGACCGAATCTGGAAGTATTTTCCACATGACATGATTAGATGAAGATTGCTTGTTAGAGTTTCCATGTTTGTGTTTCTGTTGACTGGCCCCTCACATTGCCTGCCAGGCTGCGCGGACGTCATACCTGGACAGCGTATAATCACACAAACAAGCAAACACGCTCAGTTATGAAAGGAAAACTATACTTGACTGGAAGTCTGCTTTTTAATGACTTCCTGGCCTGGAATATTAATCTGCAGCATCATTCATTTAAGTGTGAGAAAACAAATTCTACCCTTCCAGAAAAAAGTACCGGCCAAGAATGATGTTACAAAGACATGGTTATTTATGTTTCTCTGTATCTGACGATGCTGGAGAATCTGTGCTCTGCTGGGCTATCAGCTCCATCCATTGTGAAGAAGATGAATTGGAGTGTTGTTGGCAACATCGGGCCGCCGCTGTGCGGTGGGTTTGACGGCAGATGAGGGATACCAGACCCCGCTGCTGATTGCAAGTTCAAAGCTATAACTGTGAATGACCAGACAGGTTAAGTGCTTCCTATCAGCACCAGCTTTATCAATGGCAGTGCTCAGATGTTTTGATCTGCAGCCCGAGCGCTTGTCAAGTGGCAAACTTTGGATTCTCACACCCCCCCACACACTCCCAACCCACCCCCATCTTAATCTTGAAGACAGCGTAAAATGTTTGATCACCCACCGATGTGTTTATGAAAAACAAAGAGCCTTATTATGTGTGCATTCAGTCAATGGAAGAACTTGTTTTCTCTGCACTGATTTAATTGTATTGGACATTTGAAAAAAACAAAAATCCTCGCCACACAGCAAGAATTTAAAGCAAAATAAGAGGAAGGACAGACATGAAGAACTGAGGAAAAGAAAACTTCACATTAGCCGCTTTGCATCGAGGGGTCTGATAGCTGGGTGATTTATTCCCTTCAGCCCTTCTGCCTCTTTGGCTGTGAAAGTAGGGGGGCAGAGCGGAAAGCGCTTCCTGGCCGAGCAGGAAATGATCGGCCACATGTTTTTGCAGTATCATCAGCACTTTGCCTGCCTGGGAAATATGAGCACTTTCAAAATTCTCTTTTGTTCATCCTCTTTCTTTGACCCTTGACCTCTCACCCTCCCTTTTTTTTCATCCTCATTCCAGTTAATGTGCCATGGAAATTCAGTGGACTACCTTTTACATTCCAGCATGTCTGCTCCCAGCTTATTGTGACCCGAGGTGAAAGAGAGTGGTGGGCTTAAATAATGCCACCTTTTTTACAGATGAGGTTAAAAAAGACCAGTAACATTTTACGTTTCTGCTCGCCAAAATTCCACCTTCTAATCATGTGCGATGTGGTCTGTTTCTTCCACTTCCAATTAAGCGAGGGGGGGGTAGCAACCTCTGATGTCTATATAAATTAAATGCAAAATGCCCCTGTCCGTCTTTCTCATTTTACACTCTGTCCTTCATTGTGAATTGTAAATGGACCACAGCCCTGGTGGAGCCCGTAACCACAATCAAAACTCGGTCAGAATTCCTCTTGAAAATGTTTACTTTCTTCTCCATGCGGCCGTGGGTCCTCTTTGAAACAAACCAGTTCCTGTTTCAGAGCAGGTCTTTTCCTTCAGAAAAGTACACAGCGTCTGTGGTTCTGTCTGCCAGGCGAGCGTGTATCTAGCACACCTTTTGTTGCTTTCTGAAAAACATAACCCACCCCCTCCTCCTTTGCAGGACTACTTCAGGGAAATTCAAGATGATAATAGGAGATTTATTCCCAGTTTGGCTCCTTCAATATTTCAAATGTCCCTGTTTTGTAAGATCTTGACACATTACACACTCTCAGCCACCCCCCCTCCCCACCCCCCACCCCAGGCTAAGAAGGGCGGGAGTTTTTTTGCGCTAATAGGTTTACTTTTGTGTTTGCATGTTTTTCTCGTCACTCCCAAGCCGCCTTGCAAAGGCAGAATCCAAGATGCTGACGGGAATTTGGGCTTTTTTCTTCGCACCTTTTTTTTTGTTTGCAGCGTCATTGTCTGATCGCGGTGCATGTTTCAGTGTGAATACCGGACCTGGAAAGGTTTTTTTTTTGGTTTTGTTACATTCAAGCCTCTTTTCACCCAGCTCCTCCTTGGTTCCCTTTTAAGAGACGGAGGGCGAGGGACTCTGCAGCCATTGTGGGGGACGAGAATGTGCGACTCAGGCTGAGGCCCTTGAAATAGTTTTGCCATCTTTCAGGATTTTCTCCCACTTGCCCGCGTGTGAAAGCCAGGCTGTCACTTGCAGGGATGATTGAGTGACGGCTGGAGCGACTTCACAGCGTTTCTCTCTTGGCTTTCGTCAATGCTGTTGATAATGTCGAGGATTTCTGTTTCTAATCAGTTAGATAGCAGCTCTAGTGTGATCAAGCTCGAGGAATCAATCTTATTGGAAAAGAAAACCCCTGACATATTTTCCAAAATATTTTCAAGCAGTGTGGCTCAGTAATTAGGGACTCGGTGGAAAATTAATAACTCACTTTCTCACAAATTAGCTATTAGCCAAAGAGCGGCATTGAAAAGGATTGAACTCAGCCCTATTCAAACTTCCCAAAAGACGGCATAGCAACTTAATTCAAATGGCCGTTCCAGCTGGCCTCTCATGTTTGATTGACGCATTGCCAGAGTGCTACGGAGGCGGCTGATGGACAAGTGGCATTTATGAGGCAATTACATGAAAGCGCATTCAGGGGCTCAGTGTATTTAGAGCACAGAGCGCTGCTTGCCGACCAGCAGAGCCCTGAATGCAACTTCAAAGGCCGTGCCTGGCATCGTAAGACCGCTTGTGTTCGCAGCATCACATATTTGCGGCATATTTATCAGCCACCTCTTTATGCCCCTCTTAATTCCTCACCGTCTTTGTTCACGAATTCCATTAGCACTTCTGCCATATGAAGCTTAGGAGTAGTTGAACTCACATTGTTCAGGACAAATGTCATTCTTCCCCCCACTCTTCCCAGACCCCAGCCTCTTCTCAACAAGGCCTGTGGAATCAATGATTTTTGATTTGCTGATGAATATGCAAAGGAGTCTTCTTATCGGCTAGCCCCTGCCCGGTCCCCCCTTTCTCAGCCCCTTTCCCTCCATCTCTGTTTTTCATGATGTGCAGTGGGGGAGAGAGGCCAGCCACACCCCTCCGCTGAGTGGCACTCAATGAGGTGAAGAAAGAGGGAAGAAAAATCCGGCCTGGTACTTCCCCTAATGAGCAAATCAATGCATCTGTCCCTCAAGAGACTGGGGAGTGAGAAAAAGGGAGAGGCTATTTGGGACCCCCAGGACCAGGCCAAAACACTCACACAGAAGCAGTTACCACATGCTATGAATAGGAGCCTTTTTTAACTTAGCACAACAATATATCAGCCCAGAGCCTCTCATTGAGCAGGCCTGTAATTAATTCAGCAGTTTGACCTACCCGCTAGCCTCTCGTTAGCATCGTTTGAGCCCGCCATGAGACAGGTTCGACCTGCGTCACCACTCGGCCTTCATCTTCACACGGGCCATAGCAACGGGTGTCTGAATGTATTTCTCAGCCAGCCAAGACACAAAACTATTCTTGTGCTGCCAGTGGATGTACTGTACACCTTGTGATTCTCATGGTTCCACAGTCACATGGTGCCAGAGTCGGGTGAACATCCCGTGTGAGTTTGAAAACGGGCCCCCTCGTATAAAAGAAACAACATCATGGTAGAGTGCTCCCGATGGCGGGGAGGGTGGGATCTGTGAAGAGTGGGTGTGGCAGCGAGAGGCAGGGTGTGGGTCGCACACATGAACACCGTCCTTGTCTTCTCCCCCTCAACCAAGGGAATTAAGAAAGAGGGGGGTTACACACATTTGTTTTCATGCATATACTTTCACGATTAAATGGGAAGGGCTGGTGGCAGATTGGTGTTGGTGGCACAGTGGCACTGGCGGGTGGGGCCCTCCAATAGGCTTTGTACCAATCAGAGAATTTGTAGCAGTTCATGCCTTCATAATGAAGTTAAATGAAGCGAGGAAATGCTTGGTTGGCCATGGCCTAAACTCAGAACCCCTGATGTTCCCTCGACAGCTTTGGCATGACTAATAGCGAGGGCCTGTTCCAGACCATGAAGTGTCAAACTGTAATACTGTCATAGACGATTTTAAATTCACTATACCAAGAAGACCCTGTAGATACATGCACTCCATTAGTGTTTACTCAAAAAAGAAAAATGTATATGCAAAGGCCCTGGCATTCCATGTGACTAGCAAATAATAACTACACTTTTTATTAATGCTTCTACTTACGCGTTATGTATTTGTATAAAGGTCATACAAACATACATAATAACACTCACTGCTGAAACTCACAGCTTTATTTCTTGGGATTGTATCATTCTTTGCAAAAGGTTCTTCAATATTCGGCCTACTCCAATTTCAGAATCACCAAGGATTTTTTTTAATGAAGACTTACCCAAACCTTTGCATTTACAACATATATGTCCCGCCATGCCATTTTCTTCCAACTCCTATAGCATTTTGTTGTGCTGCCATCTTGCATTCAGTCAGCATACCTGGCTTCTGTCGTGACCTTGGAGGATGAGCTCAGCTCAAACAGGTTTGACTCATCAACATACTGTGATAAGCCTCATCTCGGCCCAGCATATGGTCTACATTACCTCTGTCTCCCTCTCCTGACACAATATATCAAAGTCTCCATCATTCAGAGTCTCCCAGCCCTGACTATGGCCCTATAACCAACCTCATATGTCACCCATATGTCTTCAGGTAGATGAAGGAGGGAAACAGTGGGCTTGATATATGCCTGTGGATAATCCTGTGAGGAACCTAGGGGACAATTTGCATTATGGAGGTGGCACCTGGAGATCTTTGCTTCTCTGCTGTCACTAATTTCATCTAATTTAGCCCTGTTTGGCCCCCCTGCCTTTTCATGAGTTTGAAACGTGGCTGGGTTAGACAAATGGCCGTGTTGATCGCAGGTTAGCACTTCAAACAAACTACCATTAGTTTTTAGGATCATTATGTTATCTTTTTTTTTATCTTGACAGGACACTTTTTTCACCTATTACTCTAAACTACTGTTTTGTAAAATATATAATCTCTTCAGATATTATACATGGATATTTTAGACTTGTTTGCAGGACAGCTTTAATTTAGATCTTTTTCATATTGTAATAGAGCCTGAACCCGTGACCTGAAGTCTGTGTTGTCATTAGGTAATGAAGAATGCGGTGTGATGGAATAATTACTTTTTAATTGATAGACGCACTGAGCCAATGTCAAAATTGATAATGGCAATCGCTTGTAGAAATCATACTGAAAGCAATTTGATTTGTTCAGATCTTCATCATTAAGTTTTGTCAAGCTTGAATGAGTAACTTTCTGAATACAATGAGAGTAATGGAAGGGGAAACGTTGGGGCTCACAATATGACATTTTACCCTCTATCTTTGTCTATTAGATTGATTCTTATTTAAAAAATAAACTGTATAACATCTGTGATTGTATTTTGTCATTTCATAGACACTTCCATCGCCTGCTGTGCTCTTTCTTCCTGTGTGACTCTTTCTTTGTGTGATCTTGTCCCCCATAGATCTGGTTCGCATTTGTCAACGGCTTCTCAGGTCAGATTCTGTTTGAGCGCTGGTGCATTGGCCTGTACAACGTGGTGAGTGTTAATATAATTTACTCTCTAAAGAGCCCACCTTATACTTCACCCATGCCTATCTGTGACAAAGACTTGATTTCCCAGGGCTGGAGTGATTCCTTTATTGTGTGACTACGTCATTCACATCCTGAAAAATGTCTCCTTTATTTATGAGCTTTTGTCAAGTCCTTATTTCCCCTGTGCCTTAAAGTATGTACTGTATGTGAAAGAACAACAGTTTTGCTTGCCCCAAAGAGTGTAGTTAGCAAGGGCAGCTATGTTTGAATGATTTCGAAAAAAGGATTGGAAGAATTGTGCTGCAAGTGAGCCGACTGCTGATGTGGAGAGTCCCACTGGGCTCTATAATGGGACCACTCCTAATGAACTCATATTTCATATCTGTCAGGAATTAGCACAAGTAAATCGTGCATCTGCACATCTGATCTCAAATACCATGCCGCTAAAGCCCAAAAGGAGTAGATGTGTAACTTTAAACTGTTTATTAAAATGAAGTCAATCCAATAAACAAGAACATATGAGACAAGTGTGAAGTGAAATTCCCTTACTCCGCTGACCAGCCTCAAATGCAATTGATTTTATAAAGAAAAAGTAACTGTCAAGTGGTGGACATTTTCACAGCTCTGCCTCCTGCATTGATTTGATAATAAAGCACCACCTTAGAGCCACAACTGTATCGGGGGTGGGGAGGAGGGCTCAGTCTTTTGACTTTATCTAAAAAGTGAGGGAATTCCTTTGGCTCAGTGGGAGTCTGTCGGAGGCAGTGGCCTGAATCCGCCTCTCAATGGAGATCTTCCCTGAGTCTGGCTCTAAATAAGAAAGGAGCCCAGTGGAGCGTGTCCACTGGCCCAATGGCCCTGCAGACTGAGGACTGCAGACTCCCTCTCCAGATGGGCCTGTTGGGAACTCACACCAACTGACCCGCTGAGCCTCCCTGCCACACAATACCATCCCTCCTCTCTTAGCAGCTGCCCTACAGAATGACATTACAACACCACTAAGAAATTACACTTTAGCCCAGCTTAAATACCTGCTTCTTAGTCAAGAGCATCGCAGATGTTCATTGGAGATGGGTTTTGCATATGAACAGACTTGAAGCATGACAAATCAAAATAAGAAACCCCGAAGGGTTTTAGGGTCAATGGTCTTCAGTAATGTAAAATAAGGAATGGGCAAGGAGAGAAAAATATGAAGCAAATTCCTCCGCAGTCGTACCATATACAGATGATGAAGACCCATTTATACAGGAGAAGATAATTGAATATAGAAGATTGTTTTATTCAATTGATAAATGAATTCGGCAATGCAGCTGACTTCAGCATTCATCAATTTGTTTTATCGTTTGAAATGAAAAATGAAAAAAAAAATACAGATCACAAAAAGCATTTATTTTTCAAAACTGTCTGCAAGTGTCACAACAAGTTGTTTTGTTGATGCATCTAGAACAATTCACACTGCTGTGCTCTAGTGGACATGACAGAATGGTGAATTGTGCGTTTGTGTCCATTTGATTGATTTGAGATGGTAAATAATGAAAGCCTAAAATGAATCAATATTCATCCTTACCCTTTCACCGATTTGTTTTTTTGGTTATGTGGTTATTTTTCCACTCAGATCTTCACAGCTCTGCCTCCTCTCACTCTGGGAATATTTGAGCGTTCGTGCAGGAAAGAGAACATGCTGAAGTACCCAGAACTCTACAAAAGCTCCCAGAATGCCATGGGGTTTAACACCAAGGTACACAACTCTTCAGTACTTTGCATTTTTACACAGTGAAGAATGTCTCATATTATTAATGATTGGAACTTTTTTAACTAATGTCTATCAGTGAAAGCAAAGAAGTAAATGTATGCATTGTGACTTAATTGAGGTCAAATGGTCGAGCTTTAACGCATCAACATTCTGTTGGAGACACAAAATGTTGTTTCTGTCCAGTTGTTGTCCTGGACTGATGCATCTCCTGTCACAGTGACCCGACAAACGCAGCCAGGACGTCTCCGGCTGTTGCCCGGCCTGACCTGCTGTGTCTGTCTGACTGTGGGGGCCTGTCCATTTCCCCCCCCCCCCCATCCCACACACACACACACACACAGTGATAATAAAGATGTCTCCTCCTTTCTCCACACTGGCCCACAGACTCCTGTACCCTCCTCACAGGCGTGGCGACCTGGTTAGCACTGCATGGAGGTGGATTAGAGTCTGATTGGCCATGGGGGTCAGGGGCAGGGGAGGTCAAATGGGTAGGGGGGGATGTTGCAGAAAGAATTGGGAGAAGGAGGGAATAGAGAGAGTGTGCTGTCATTGTGGCGTGGCATTTGTTGCGGAAAATTATGCAATTTGTTTAAGCAAGTGCGAGTTTGTTCTTGGAGCCGGGCTGTCACATCGAGTTTAAGCCACCCAGGACCAGAATGAAGCTACCACATGACAATAGAGTTTAGAGAGCATGCAAAGCGGGTTTCCACGGGTCCTTAAAAAGCTTTAAAACCTTCTAGTTTGGTTATTAGGCCATTCAAGATGTTTCAATATTTCCAATGTTTTTTTCAAATAAGAAAAGATTGTTGTTTCTTCTAATCTGGTGTGGAAGTGCATGGAAATGCAAATCAGTCTATTGAATTCAGGGAAATCAACTGTTTTTAATTTTCTTCTTCTGTTTTAGCCAATCTGCATTTGAGAACGATCTTAAATTACTTTCATAATTGCCTTAAAAAAGCACAAAAAGTTCTAGATTTCCTTCCTGCCGGATATTTGGCAGGAAGTCACTCCCGGCCCATGTGAATCTCCAGATTGTTCTATAGTTTGGCCAAATAAAGTAAAGACAGACGTGAGCCACAGCTAGCCAATTTACCCCGGCCAAAATTCTTCATCATGTTCATCTGGGTGTTGTTGTTTATTGCAAAGAATAATGTATATGAGCCAGGCTTAGAGTAATATTGAGCATAGATTAGGTGATGAGATGATAAGCCTGTACCCAGTGTCTGTTGCAACATGTGCACAATCTCCGTGGATGGGTGTGCACTTAAAAAACATTGACAGCATCAAGCCCCGTCTGCGTTCTCTTAATTGTAGAGGGACTTAATTCACACAAAGGCTGATTCAATCGACCAGATTTTTTCTGTTCAATTCCGTTATCAGGAGAATTTTTTCTCCCTTTTTTTCCCTGCCAAAACATGGTGTGAAAACTTTTTTACAAAAAATACGCAAATGAACCCTCAATCTTGTTTGAGCCACGTTTTCCAAGACCCATAAATGATGACTCGGCCAGGTCAGCAGGTTGTTTTTGCTGGCTTGTTCGCTCTTTTCCCGAGATATTTTCCTTGCAGCTGGCCTGAGGCGAGGCGAGAAAATCCAGCAGGAATTTGGCCCCTCGAAGCCTGTCTTTCTGCACGCCTGCCTCTTTTGTACACAACAGATACTGTCTTTGTGAATTAAAGCTGTTTGTGTTGAGGTGAGGGAAGGGAGTGACCGAGGGTGTCAGAGACGTAGGGCGTGGCCTCAACTGTGTCGCCCATTCACTTTTAATTACGTATTCCTCGCACTCAAGTGGCTCAAATAGGGCACACCGGTCTTTATATGGTCGTGATTTTACCTCTTCCCCAGAACCTGTCCCTCCCCGTCTTTATTATACCTTCCCCTTATTCCCTCGCCCATTCAAAAAGAGAACAGGGGTGGGGGGCTGTCCGGGAAATATTTGGCTCAATATTAATTACTGGCTTTCATGCCCCCCCCCCCCTTTTTTTTCTTTTTTTTTGGCAATTAGGAGTCCCACAAAGGGCCAAATCTTTACAAGACAGACGGAGCATTCATTCAGAGGAGATCCTTAGCAACTCGCCGGGATACAAGGGAAAGAAAGAGAACAGGGTGGCAGGAGGGGTGAAAGGGAGGATCCCACTGTGACAAATGATTATGAACATTTATTGATTTCATTAGCATTCATTATTTCGGAAGGGGAAAGCGGGGCTCGTCTGTAGCCCCACCAGGCCGGGAGTGGTGTGGGACGGATGAGGCTGATGCAGAACCGAGCCCATCAGCGGGAGGCTAATTAGCTTTAATCTACTTGTTACATTAGTGATAATTTAGTAAGCATTTGAACACTGATACACTAAAACCAGGGGGGGTTTCCATCATCCAGACTGTGCTTAGTGTATTGGGTTGTGTGCAAACAGCAGGGTGGTGAGGTAATAGTGGGTGGGGTGCCAGCTGTAGGACCACTCAGTTTGGTTGATAAGGAAGGGTGAGAAGGTCGTCCATAGCAAGACTTTCCCCTTCACTGTAAACCAGCTCGCCCCCGGCCCAGTTCTTTTTTGGAATAACCCCACCAACGGTCACTCAAAAAAGTAACAACTTCAAAGTGCGAAAATCCCAAGAAATATCCAAGGTTTCATATTTGGCTTGACTAAATCGTGTTTTATGTGTTACTGACAGATGTGCTCAAGTAGTTGAAAGCTGTTTTTAAGAAATTCAGCCTCTAACTTACAGTCTGCCTGGAAGTGATGATTAAGAGGAGAGCAAAGCTTGAAATGTGACAGATTTTTTTTTTTTTTTTAATTTGTTTGTGTTTTCCCTCCGTCGGCCATTCGCCCTTCGAGACTCAGAATTAACACCCAGCGTCTGGGTCAGCACAGCAGTGGAAAAGGGGGCACGAAAAACGTGGAGCGTTTCTTGGCAGAATAGATTTCACGGCTGTTTCATGCTACATCGCCCATTAGTGTTTTGTTTGGCTCTGGTGTTGCATAATGTAAATTTGAAACAAGGTGGTTTTGGAGGGGGAGTATTGATTTAAAAGGCTCATCCAAAGTCTGCATGCTTGCACACACGCAGACTGCGGTCAACACTGATTTTTTTCCAACCCTTAATAATTACCGTGAAAACAGTTTAATCTCTGTCAGGCCTGTCAGTCTCCCTGTGTATGTTTCGAGACTGATTTTTGCTTGTTTAAACTCTCCTGTCATTTATTTCTACACCCATTAAAATTCGCACATGAAAGGACTCGGGCCCAATGAAATGTAATGAGAGGAAACCATCGCACTAGAAGCACATAAATTAATGTATAATGTTCTTGTTGTCGAAGGGGGGGGGGGCTTTTTTTATTTTGTAGTTTCCTATTTTTGCTGTGTTTCTGTCTTGTTTTTTTTTTTTTTTTTAAAGAAAACTAGAAGTTGAAGTCTGACACTCGCCTTTCACTGCTCGTACACACACTCAGCAGCCTCTCTCTCCCCTTTAACACACACAGAGGATATACAGCGTGTCTGTCAGCGGGGTGGCCATTGAGTGCGGAGGCCCCGACAAAACCGCCACTTAGCCCAGTGCTGGGCTGGCACAAAGGGCCCGGGTCAGGGGTCGCTCGGTAGGCTGGAGTTCCCCATACCCTTTTCTCATGCTTTTATTTTCTCTGTCTCCCTCTCTCTCTCTTCTTGGAATCTCCTGCCGCCTCCAACCCCCCATCCCTCCCCTCCATCCTTCTCCCTCTTTTTCTTTCTTTTTTTTTGCAGGTCTTCTGGGCCCATTGTCTGAACGGCCTCTTCCACTCCGTCATCCTCTTCTGGTTCCCCCTTAAAGCCTTCCAGCATGGTAAGCAGCTCCCAGAGACTCCTCCACGGCTCTCGGTGGACCCGGGATGAAGAGGGAGGACAGTCAGACTTCACATACTTTGTCTTAATTAGTTCTCTCTTCAACCGTCCAGTCATGAATTGCAAACATGTGTGTGCTCCAGCCAGAGTAACACATGCTAACAAGCAGAATCATGTTTGCACTAGTTCAAGTGTACACATAATGAAATGCTTAAACGCTCCTGCACAAATGCATGTGCAATTATTCATAAAATCACCGCCCAGGTACACATTTTCCCTGTTGAGCTCAGATGATGATGCCTTTTATCAAAACCAGGCAGACAGCTGTTAGTCTGTGTGTGTACAATTAATTTTCATTCATATAAGAACAACCCTGTTCCATGTGAGGGCATTTGTGCATTAGAGTACATGTGCGTGTTCTTCCATTTGGGATGCAGGGTTTTTTTTTGTGTGTGTGTGTGTGTGCGTGTGTGTGTACGAAAAGAAAAAAGATCTTTGAGTCGGTAAGTCTTGGCTGGCCGTAGCTGAGGACCACACAGGCTTGGGCCTGCTCTCCAAACAAAGGCGCCGAGCCGCTTCAGTCTGACTGACAGGTTGTCAGCAAAGCCTCAGCGCACACAAGACATGTGACCAGCCGGAAGTAAAGGGAGAGGGAGCCCCTCTTTCTTTCCTCACTGGCAGTCGCACACTGCTGGTGTTTCCACCTCGCCCCACGTGGGCAGTTTGGAGCAACATGGCAGTTCATTTCCATCTATTAATGTAGGAAGCTCTTCTAACTCCTGTTTTAGGAAAAGTGTTTTCAAGATGTTGGAATCTGTTTTTATAGCAGAATAAATAACCATTTTGTCAGAAAAGCAATCCTGCTCTTTCTATTTCAGCAGTGAATTAAGCCAGAACATTTAATTTCTGACTATGATGAATGAACTCCATTTCTGCTTCTCACTCACACTGATGGCTTTTCATGAAAACACTCCTTCTGATAGTTGCGAAAGACAGAATTAACATTCCAGCCCCTCTCAGAGGGCAGTAATGGAAGCAACATTTGACTGTGGTTTTCACCTCCTGTTCCCATATCTAAGCGTCTGACAGTGCCTTTTACCCTAAAGTTCACACTGAGATGTACTTAAAGTAATATCCTATGTAGTGCCTGGCTGTTTACTCTTTGGACCACCTAATGGAACCCTGTGTGAAATCCAAGAATTGAAAAGAGACAGCTTTGGCCTAAAAGCTTCTGTTGTTGATTCCCTTCACAGATACAGTTTTTGGCAACGGAAGAACTCCAGACTATCTCCTCTTAGGCAACATGGTTTACACAGTAAGTGCACCAATCTTTCAGACAGCCGGTGTTAAATAGTTCAGGTGTCTGAGCCAACCTTTGTAAACACCAGTTGTGATTTATTGTCATGCTACTATGACCTCTTGAGAACAGTGTCAGTGTAACTTTGAGTCAGAGGTGTTTTTCCTAATATTGATGTGTTTCTCCTCAGTTCGTGGTCATCACAGTTTGTCTTAAAGCTGGCCTTGAGACCTCGTCCTGGACCATGGTAAGCTGGTGTCTCTTCTCTCTTGCAAAGGTTCTTTTTTATCTCTCTCCAGTTACTCCCTTTTATGAGACTATCGACACTTGTGACATATTTTACATCCTCCTCTTATCTCCAAATGTCTTTCCAGTTTCTTCCCCACTGGGCCTGTAACTGTAAACCCAGTGAAATAACATGCACAGTATGCTGAAGCCCCTCAAAGCAAACTTTCAAGCAGTGAAATAAACTCAACTTTGAATGTAGCTGGTGATGAGGCACTGTGGTGTATGAAAAAGGTCAAATACGGCTCTGTGTTGCAGTAAATAAAAAGCCAAAACAGGTTCGCTTACTGTATTTTTCCATTTACAGTTCAGTCACATCGCCATCTGGGGAAGCATCGGTCTGTGGGTGGTGTTTTTCATTATCTACTCCTCCCTGTGGCCCCTCATCCCCCTGGCTCCCGACATGTCAGGAGAGGTAAAAGCACACATTGCGAGCATGTACGCATGCATGCACGCAAACACCCCCCCCCCCACACACACACACACACACAGACACACACCTTATGTCTTGCAGCGACTGCTTCCTCCACTACTAACAGAAACGGCTGATAGAATCGTCCATCACTGACAGACCCGGACTGCCTCGTAATTCATTCTCTGCTACAAACAGATGCTGGTGGGAAATCAGAGCAAAACTTGACACAGGTCTGTAAGGGGAACCAGAGGGGTGTAAACTGTCAGACCTCTGGCTTGTGTTGCGTAATGACTTAATTGGGCCAATTAGCCCAGTGTTTGTGTTACTTCGGCTTCCCTCCGCCCTGAGTATCCACAGGTGACATTGAAACAGTAAAGCAAAACACACAGAGGTGAGGGTGCGGTAACCTGGTGTACGTTCTGGTGCCCTAAAAGCAGTCAACTCTGGAAGTAGGCAAACACCCCAAATCAAAAAATCTAGTCTGACGTATCTTCCATTCCTTCTTCCCATGGATCCCTTTAGCTGTGGGGTAACTAGTTTAGCACAGTTCAAGTTATTGAGATATTTGGCTCCACACATATTGGACTCCAATACAATATTGAATCTAACAGGGCATCTGAGGGGTATGCAAAAATATCAGTTTTCAAAAAGATAGATAGATAAAAAAATATATATTTTGACCTGCAACATGCTGCCAAGAAGTCACATGTACTTCTACACATGGCCAGATTGACAACCAGAACAGAGAAGCTCTGATTACATCACACAGGGAGGGAGCGTGACTTCATTCCTCTCAACTCATCATCATCAACCAAAGATCCTACAGTGCAAATAGTTAGCTTTGAAATAAGAACTAGATTATGAAAATGGTTGATTAGTTATTATTATGTCCCCCGATTTCCTCTGTCTGAAAAAAAGTAGAATGCAGCAGGAACCCATTTAAAAAAGGCGTAAGAAGAAATTCTCTTCCATTTAAAGTTAATTTTGATGTACAAACCAATACCTTAATTCATTATAATTGGCTCTGAACGATCAGATCGAGCAAAACAAAACCCCTCCAGAACTTCTTATCTCATCTCTTACACACACAATATACACTCCCTGTCCACACTACTGCATAGGTCTTGCGTGTGTCCTGTTTCAGATTATCTTTCTGGCATTTGGGGATTCAGTGGACATGTAAATTGTAACCATCATTACAGAGCTATTCCGTCATTCCTGGGAGTTCAGAGGTTAACACCAGTTTTGTCCATCAGTGGTGATATTGGACAGGAAACTCCAGACGTGAATGCTCCATGATTCGACTTTGGAGCAGATTTATGAAAAACCTCTTTATCTGGAGCATTTTGCATGACGCCTCTGGATTAGGAAGGTGAAAAGGTTTGTTTAGTTTGGACCACGATCGGCAGATTGGCTGTTATCTCTCGGTACGAGTATGAATTGATATGGTGAAATGTGAGACAAAATATTATACCATAGTTCCTCAAATAAATCCACCGATTAATGAAAACATGATAATACTAACAAAAAAAAGGGAACAAACTCAAGAGGGAGACACAAGCGAGTGGCTGTGATCTCCGCTCTGTGGTCACGCAGAGCTTCCCTCTTCTTTTCTGTTCATATTTTTGGTCTAAAAAAATGTATGCCGATCAGAAGTCGAAGAGATGCCGTAGTATACATGAGATATTATAATTACAAATCAGAGGAAGTATTGGCCCGGGGCCTTGAGTACTTACTTTGATACTTTTTGTTACTTAATTCAATATTAATTATGCAAATAGAAATAAATCAGTTGTGCAAATGTCACCACTCCTCCCCATTCAAAAATATTTTTACACAAATACATTTTGAAAGTGCTCAAATTACACTTCCGGTGATTGGCTGCGCAGTTTCGATACTACTTGATACTGGGTTGTTTCAGGCGATACCCAGCCCTATCTGCAACTCAGCTGAACTGAAGAAAATCAGATCAGAAAAAGCACAAGTTATCTTCAGAAACGGTCGCTCCATTTGATGTTCCGGCTTTTGGAGCGTCCTTCAGTTCTTTCTGTTCTGGGATCATTTAAAATCTTAAAGAGTTTTGGACAGAAGCCACCGTGGGATCCTTCATGTTGCCACACACACACACACACACACACAACGCTGCTCAAACTCGTGCATCTCCCAGTGTGGGTCGCCTCGGTGTGCTCATGACACAGTAAATATGCACTCACTCATCAGCACACACAGGTGACGACGACGTAACCTCGACTCTGCGCCTGCCCCCCACCCCCCCTCGCCTCCACCCCCCGCTGCTTTCATCCAGGCCCTGCAGCACTCCACTGAAGACGGTAATGGTGTCCTGTGGGTAGCTGGTAACCCTATGCCCCTGCCCCGACTCGGGGATGCCAGTACATCATCAAACGGGGGACACATCTCTCTCTGAAACCCGAGAGTGCATCAGAGGACTATCTCCACTTCCAAGTCCTCGTAGCCTCTGAGGAGCAGGATTATGCTCAGCCCCCCTGATGCAGCCCCACATATTTCACAGAGGCCTCCCTGATGTGCACTTCAAGTATTTTTGTGCTCTCTGTCCTTCCATCTATTTTCTTTTACTTCTTCTCTCTTACTCGTTGCATCAGCGTTTTCCTCTTTGTTCTCTT
>CAESWR010000511.1:1765093-1775858 GCA_903171835.1 Mullus surmuletus | reverse complement strand
AAAGTCTGTATTTCAAAGCATGCCCTTTTTGAGATTGTGTGGGAAACCTGGGATGAAGTCCCTTATCATGAAGTATATTTTATATTGGTTCACAAATACTTGCTTTTTGACATTTTGATAAGAAGCCATTACACTGTACTGAAGGTCCTGAAAGTGCATCAAATGATGGAATGGTCCTGAAAGCGTATCAAATGATAACGCTGCATGAAGATAGAGATTTCTTCAAAGTCAGATGATACTATAGTGTATTATCACCATGTTAGCTTCAGGCAGCAGGCTTTGTTTTGTGGTAAACTGATTTAACAACTACTTGACTTTCAGATAAATGTTAGAAGTGAGCTTGCTTTAGTCACAGATCCGATCAAATGGTGGACAGAAACAGTTAAACTATTATGGTGTGGTGCCAGAAGCAGTTGCTACTGGCAACGACTGAAACCAGCTGCTGCCAGAGTAGCACTCCCAGATGGAAGGCTTTGCTCAGAGGCAGCTACACTGTCACACAAACATCTGTTTATGATGCATGTCTGTGCTTTAAAACTGACAGCAATTGATTATTTTACATTAAGAATGTGTCATACTAACTGTTTCTTATCAGCAGATTATCACATTTTAGCATCTTTGCTCACTATCTGCTTTTAGTCTCCAGGCTAACTGCCTCTCAGTTGAGAGCTGTGGTAGGCAACTGAATACATCATTACATTTTTTGCATCATAGCCTCTGGTTTTAATATTTGCTAATACCAGGGTTATATAAAATAGGTGAGAATCTTGCTAAGGTAACAATCTAACTAGTCCATTGTTGATCAAGGCATGTGTTTGAGGGCAGTTAACGACAAAAATGTCATTATTTTCCTATTTTTATGATATTATATATTCTCTTATTTTCATTACTGTCTCCCAACAGTGCTGACCAGCCAGCACACCACAAAGGTTCTCACACACAAGAGAGCCTTCAGCGACGAAGCTAGTAAGATCACAACAGCCTTCCCTCGACCAAATCCAACAGTCGAGACCATCAAGGGTCAGACCATGACTCAGTCCAAGTCTTCCCTGTGTATAAACGGCAGCCACGTCTACGACTCGGAGCCGTCGACTCCAAAGAGCTCAGGCGCCCTCCCGTCCAAGCTGGTCCTGTTAGAGAAATGCTCGCCGCTGTCCCGCTCCCTGCAGAACCTCACCAAGCGAGGCGATGACAAAGGCTCCTTTGCCGAGGGCCGACGCTGGTCCTTTGACAAGATGAAGAAAGAGGAAAAGGAGGAAGAAAGGGAAGCGCAGGCGTCATCGCCGCAAAATCAGCAGGGCCAGGCGGGGGGTTGTCCAGCGCAGGCGGCGATGCCAATCCTCTACTCTGCTGATTCACCCGAAAAAGGAAGGAAGCTCAGAAAGACGTTATTCTCTGGAGGTAGGAGCGACTCTCTGCCATCAAAGTCGGACCTGAACCAAGCTGCTTCAGCGCCGGAAGGTCGGCTCAGAGGTTGGTTTGGCTCCGGTGACTCTCAGAACAAACCCAGGTGAGTTGGGGGTCGCCTCCTCAGTGCTTGATGAATGTTCCCTCTGCACAACAAACACGCAGGAGGCATTCACTTGGGTTCCCTGAGTTCAGCGTTTGCTCTGCTTCTTGCTACATTTGAGAATCGACATGATTTAGCTCCATGCTTTTATCCATTTTACAACCATTCCGCATCGCCATCTCATACTATATTTTCCTCAAATAGCACTGCAGCATTTAATTTTTTTGTCCATGTGTGTTGTATGTTATTTCTATTAAAGATGTCACCATAGCCTAGAACACACAGGATGCGACAAAATCACCCAACAAAGAGCACAGATGATCCTGAACGGCTACAAGGCATTATTTATTTTCTGCTTGATCATTTTGCAAATGTGCTTTGCTTCTTCGATTTGTTTTTTTTTTTCATTATTCTGTTATTTGGCCAAATTTTTTATGTTAAAGAGTGAAGTTAGATGAGCAGAAATGTCCCACTTTATGTTGTGGAATATCAACTAATATTTTGGTTGTCTTTTGTGTTTCTGTAAGAAAGATGTTCCCCCTTTGCTAAAGTGGCACATCATGACTAAGAGGACTATTGTGCCCTATTTTCCTCCACAGGCTGGAAGTTTCTCCTAAGGTAGAAAGCAGCTCAGATGTGTCCTCTCCCCTCCCTCCTCACTCCCCTGTACCCCCCTCTCCCTCAGCAGCCTCCCCCGCCAGTTATGTCTCACCCGATGAGCAGACTCACACAAACCCCATCACCCCCTCATCCTCTCCCTCCTCGACCCCCATCTCCCCCTCCAACCCTTTCCTCTCACGTATGCAGCGCAACCCTTTTTTCGAGGAGCTCATAGCCGAAGAGTCGCAGCGGTCTCCTCCTTTCGCACCCTGCTCCTCTTCTGGCTCATCCCCCTTTCACTACACCACCTTGCCCCACCACCACTGCACGCCCAGCCCTGCTGGTGACGCTAATGGCGCAAACATGGTTTCCATAAAGCGGGAGCGCCCCAGGCCTGTATCCAGGCAGATCTCTCTACCCGCATTGTTACCCAAAACCGCCCCGCCAAACTCCCCCAACCGCTCGGCTCCATGCTCCGTTTCAGAGTGCGCAAGGGAATGGGAGGACTGTTTTGACGCTTTCGCCTCCAGCAGGCTCAACTCGCCGAAAGGAAATCCTCCGCACTTGCAACTAAGAACCATCTCAACCTCCTATCAGAGTCGCAATTGTCCTCCAAATCATAATAACAACCCCAGTAACCATGAGCAAGATTTGCAAATGTGCGAAGAGCCTCCACCTTTGCCTCCAAGGAGAGCTGCGAGAGCTTCGGTGAATGAGATCTACTCCGATGGCTGGCTGCACCGAGGTCAAGAGCTGGCCGTCCATAAAGAGGCCTACCTGCTCTCACAGACCGGAGTGGCGTCTCTGCAACGCGGACGTGAGTCGGAATGCCGGAGGAACACGCCGAGCGTATCCCCCGACCTGCATGCGAGTAGCGAGAACCCGGATTCCCTCGGCGCCAACCATCAGCCACACACTAATACCGTTTCGCCGGGATTCACATGTGAAGAAAAGCTCCAAAAGTTCAAGTACGAGCCTTTGGAGGATGACACCGACTGCTGGGGAGGGATGCTGTTTGAGCAAGACTTGTACGGGCGGGTTTTCAGAGGAAACTACGGACCGCCAAAAGTAAATAACCATATCCTTTCAATGAACGCTGATGAAACCGCTGTAAATAAGAGCACTTTTAAGAGCTCCAGATCTAAAAGGTTTCTGGACAGCGAGATCTCTGTGGAGGAGCTTTTGAGGATGACGTCTCCCACTTCCCCTCAGGCAGAACTAAAGGCGTTAGGTAGGACTTCCCCTTCTGTAGAGCAGATAGAGTCCAACATCATGAACCAAAACGTGTGCATAAACAATAACGTCTCTTTCTCGCTGACCCTTGGAGACCTGAACATGAATGTAAATCACTCAGATTTTGGTTTCATTGACTCTGACGGATCTACTCCATCAGAGATAGCTGACACCCTCAAAGGCATTGAGAGTTTAAGTGGGAACTCAACATACCTACCACCAGATGGACCAGTACATGTTTACAATGAGGAGACCACTCGTGAGGATTTGTTCACTTTGAAGGACACCTACATACCCGAGATGAACTGCTCAGTTGAAATAACTAATAAACTGTTCAAGATGTGTCCAATTTGCCATGATAATTGCCAGGACTGCCAGTGCGAGCTGAACAATGTGGCGCTGCAGGGCAACTCCCTGGAGGACAGAGAGATTTCTGCTTTGTCATCATGGGATCAAGCACCCAATCGATTGGCTCTTGAAAGTGAAATAGGAGAAGACGAAGACCGCAAAGAGACAAAGAATCACTGTGACGACAATGGAAACCCTCAAGCTAAGCTGGCGGCACTCGACCAAACATCGTCATCCTCCGGGGTGGTTAGTGCGCGACTCAGACCAAAAGGATTGTCCAGAGCGAACAGCACCGGCAGTCCGAGCAGCCAAAGCAAGAGAGGAGACAGAGAGTTTATCGAGTTTCTGTCTCTTGTTCAAAATATTTCAGAGGCCAGTGAAGGACCTCTGTCGTACCAGCCCACCAAAGCAGCTCTGTCCTCCATGCTGGCGTTAGAAAACAGCACCGACAAGTTGAACACGGCGGCGCAAATATCATTAAATGATAACGCGACCAGGAAAGCCTCTGAGATCAGCTTTGAAGACCTTCACGCACAAGTAGCACCGAGCCCGAGAACCCCCTCAAAGGCAAAGATTCGTCAATCTTTGCAAGGCCCCCCTACTCCCGTCCTATCCGCACCCTCCCCGCCAGCTAATGCACAGGCCAAGCCTCGACCCACCCCTGTCTGTCACCCCTCCACACCCACCCGAAGTGAATGGCCGCGCAGTGCCGAGGCCAGTACGTCTCTGGCCCCCTGCACCACCTACGCAACCACCTCCACCACTGAGCAGCCCCCGTTCGATGCACAGCACTCACTTTTGCCTGAGGAGACACAGCCAGCTAGCAACCTGCCCCGTCAGGAGAGCAGGTGAGAGTCCTCGCACTGGGATTTGCACTAAACTCCTCATTAGAACCTGTAGTAAATGGGAATTAGCAGGGACGATCTCCACACACGCTCTTTCTTTTTTGGCTGCTCTGATATCTTTGCTTCCTGTTGGCCTGGCTTGTTTGAATGCATTTATGCTGTTCTGAGTTCTGCCTTCACATCCAAAGCAGTTGGATGGTCGCGGCTGTGCACCGCCCTCGACTTGACTCCACATTTTGTGTTTCTCATCCCATGTTTCAGTTCCTCCGTCGGCGACTATGGTTTTTGTTTTTCTTGCACTTTCGCTGCTCCTTTAGCCACTCGCTACATTAGTTCTATGTAGTTCTGGGTTCACTAGGCACCCATTTTGGTCAGAGGATTCATGTAATTTTCCATGTATGGCTGTCAAAGTAATAAAGAGTGACACCTGTACATTTATATGAAAAAATGCAGCAGGTCAACAATGGAAATCATTGGCAGTAGAGAAGCTTGAGTAATCTTGAATATTACCAACGGAGATTGTAAGATATCAACCACCTATCTTTAAAGGCATATTTTCATGCTTTTACACTTTTGTTTGGCATAGCAGGTGTTAATTCAGTAGCTTTTGTTGCATTGATTGGAATTTCCCTTGTCTAGCAGTCAGGTGTGTTTATCAGCCAGGCGTGAGATGTACCTGAAGCAGTTCTAAATGTATAGAATATTATATAATATAATATTGGTGCTTTCTAAATGGAGCAAGGGATCAGATCTTTTTCATGCTTTGATATGCAGCTTTCCTGGCCAAACGGACTAATACACAATGACCTTCCGTCATGCCGCCATGCAGGGTTGTGGTGTTTTCTCAGCAGTGCACTCACATGTGGTGCTACCATGCTAGCGCTGACCTCTGTGCTTTGCAGACCCCATCCAGTGAAGCCATTAACGTCCAGTCAATCGGAGAAGAAGGAGGGACGTTCAGTGCTGGAGAAACTCAAGTCCACCATCAACCCCGGACGTGCCTCCCACCAGTCTGCAGCTGAGCCGGAGAAAAGCCAGGTGCGCTGTTGCAAAAATACACATTTGCTCCGTTATGATGCTATAAATAAACCCTGACCGTTCATTGCAAAGCAGCTAAATCTACAGTGTGTATACATATAATTTAATTCCTGTATCCCAGCAAGGGGCCATATCATGGGCTGGTTACATTATCAGGTAACATCCAGCTCTGCCACGATAGGAGAAGTACAGCAGAAAAAGAACTGCCACCTCCCAGCTGTCTGTTAGGCTGAAATTACTTTCAACACCTGAGAGAGAAATGCTGATCCCACTACCCCTCTCCAGTGTGATGTAACTCTTTGGCCTGGAAACGTTTGTCCTAGTTGCACCAGCGTCTGTCTAAACTGGGATTGAGAGGAAATGTCTTTTTTTTTCTCCCTCATCTGACAATTGCATGAACATTCTGAGAGTCTCTTTAATACACAGTCTGCAGTTGTGAAGATACATTCTGATGTGAGAGCTATGTATTTTACGGTTTTGAATTCATGAAGATTATCTTTTTGTCCTGTTGATGAATCAGGTAAGCTGATCTTTACTCCTTGCATAAATTCTTGTTATTGCACCATTACAGGATATATTGCACACATGCCCCTAAAGAGCATTTTAACCCATTTCAGATAGCCCAAAAGTAGGTAGATAGAGTCAGATAACGTGAGAGCATATAAAAGCACTGCACAAAATATAATGATAGAGGATGTCCTAATGGTCTAATAAAACAGAATTGTAATTTTGACACCTACAGGCAAATTGGACCCAGAGGTTGCATCCAATTTTCAAGAGTTATCCATAACACTGTTAGAGCAAAAAAGAAAAAAGTAAACTATCAACCTGTCGGAATAAATCATAGAAACCCATAAATTCACAGACTGTATAATGCTCCTACAAGAATTTATGAATACCACGTGTGCCTCATGACTTTATTATTTCCTGTTACGCACAAGTGAAAATGGGTTGTGTTATTTTCCAATACGCTATAGCAACTTTGACTTTAATATATGCTGAGCAAGCTGTGCATTCTAATCACAATTTACAATGTAAAAGGATAATTTGACGTTCATGCCTGTAGCCAATGCAAAATATGACACTCATGAGACAAAGTCATGCATTCTATACCAAGTCTTTATTCTACATTAAAACAGACATACTGTACCTTGATTTGAAGGGTTATTCACAAACAGAATTAGACAAATTTCCCCCAAACTGCTGAAACTCTGCAGAGCTTGTGAAGATAACACTGTTATCTCATTAGCTCCACGTGCTGTATCTGACCATAGTTTCCGTAACATCTCGCTTCATGCAGTTTCTAGCATTGTAGAGAAAAAACAACCACAGCGGAGCCACGTGGTGACATTTATCCCTACATTCCTGCTTCAGAAATCTATCTATCTATCTATCTATCTATCTATCTATCTATCTATCTATAAACCATGCCACTACATTCAAATGTACTTGCTACATAAAACTGATTACCAGCAGTGTTAGAGTTTTTCTTCATTCTATTCTTCAGCCTCTTACTGTGCACTCTTGAGGGAGAATCTGCCGACTTATGTCTCTGCAACACGACAGACATCTGTGGAATCACATCAGAACCGATAAATCTTTAAATTATTTCCTTTGTATTTTAAACAGCATCTGTTATTCGGAAGATGTAGAATGAAATGGCCCGAAGAAGCTTTAGTTCTGGAGAGTATTTATGGCTTTTCTAACTGCTGTCTTCTCTGCAGGAGGTGACAGTGGACAACTCTGCACAGTACCAGCACCTTACCAACATGGAGCTGATCTCCCTGCTGCTGCAGCAGGAGATGGACATGCAGAAGCAGCAGGCCGCCTCCGAGCAGCAGGAAGCCCAGCTGGAGAAATGCGAGGCCGAGTTGAGAAAGGTCAAGCTGCAGGTCCGAGACTTGGAGGACTACATCGACAATCTTTTGTTGAGGATCATGGAGCAGACGCCCACGCTGCTGCAAGTGCGCACCAGACACAAGTGACGACAGTTCAGTGGTGCGTATTGCAGATGATGATTGATCCGAGTCCTCTTGAATTCTGTCTCCTGGATTTTAATCTGAGAGCGAGTGTTAAACAGGGTTACTATTTAAAGAATGGACATTATTCCAGGGGCAGGTAAAGTCAAACAAGTGCTCTACACAACCTGATCTCACTACCAACCAGGTCTTCTCACTGCTAATTACTGCCCTGTTGATGTAGACACAATATTACGCAACATGCATGCTGGTTACTGTCACAATTTGGCACGAGCAAAAGAAGTACAAAGAGAAACGTCTATCAAACAGATGCAAATGATTATTTCATCCATGCTTACTAGAATACTTTAAGATAGTCTGCTGTCGTCAATTTAGAATTCAAGTTCATCGCGTTGTCAAAATGCATCCAAGAAAAGAAAAAACATTCTATGAAAAACACTTTTTTGGAGATGCGTTTAAACGTGCTCCTTTGGGACTGAAGCACTTACAAAACGTGATCATCTGTGTCCAAAAAAAAAGCAACTGAGGAATTTAAAGTGAAAAATAATCATGTTTTGGCACAATAGATTGAGTTGGTTATCTCAAATAGTCCCGTGAGACGCCACATGCACAATCGTTAGCT
This sequence comes from Mullus surmuletus, assembly GCA_903171835.1. Taxonomy (NCBI): domain Eukaryota; kingdom Metazoa; phylum Chordata; class Actinopteri; order Syngnathiformes; family Mullidae; genus Mullus; species Mullus surmuletus. The sequence continues at coordinate 1,767,683 of CAESWR010000511.1, read as the reverse complement.
GCATATTTTGACATAGAGTATTCTAATGTAGCAACCTGTCATAAAATGCCTCACTGCAATGTGAATGCTATAAAAACATGTTTCTGCATTGATGTCGCGGTGAGAGAAGAACAACCATTTTCATGTCTGCTGGAGGAAAAAGAATGAGTTATTGTCCGTATTTTTCTGTTGTTGTTTTTTTATCACGAAATGTTCCCTAAGATGCTTTATTCCTGTTGCAGGTTTAAAGAATGTTGTTTGTCACTTTAACCCTCACGCTTTCTTTTGTATTGTTAAAGCAAAAACGTGCTACTGTAGAGATATGCAACGATGCGTTAAACAATAGAATCATAAGTTATTTCTATGAAACACTTTTGTCATGTTGATATATATTCTTTAAGCCACTAATAACACTGTAGCTACTTGCTATGCTTTACATGACCACCGTACTGTACTGTAAAATAAATAATAAAGTGCAGATGAACCAAAGGAGAGTGTGTGACTGAATTCTGCTCTCGCAATGGCTCCTGAAGCGCTGACATACATCCACTAGAGGGCACTGTCCACTTGACAGTTCATCCATATCTATCTATCTATCTATCTATCTATCTATCTATCCATCCATCCATCCATCCATCCATCCATCTATCTATCTATCTATCTATCTATCTATCTATCTATCTATCCATCCATCCATCCATCCATCCATCCATATCTCTGTCTGTCTGTCTGTCTGTCTGTCTGTCTATCTATCTATCTATCCATCCATCTATCTATCTATCTATCTATCTATCTATCTATCTATCTGTCTATCTATCCATCTATGTGGAAGCCCTTATTTGAGTTGCATTGTGGGAACTGCAGGTGTGATCCATACCAGGAAAATCACATGTAATCTCAGCTGCTGATGCTTTAATTTGTTCTGCCATTAGAGTGATAATTAGAAGTAGAGTGTAATTTGTTGCCAAGGAGACCAAAATGACTTTTGTCTGGAACCGATAATTAGACTAAGTTTAAATATTCTAACCCTCTGACTCATTTGGTTGTGGCCTCTAAAAATGTTATCAGAATCAATTAACCATTTTTTTTTTCTTTTTAATTAATGACCAACAATCCAGATTGGCCCACCAGATGCTCTCGGAGGCCACGCCCCCTTTCCACGATCGCTCCGAGATCAATCTGAACTCTTATGCAATCGCTCTCTCTCTTATCGATTATTCGGGATGTGTAGTCACGCGCCTCAACTTTGCCAGGCGAGATCGGGACGGGAAGACTACACGTCCCGGCAGGCGTTGCGGCGCGCTGCTCCGCTACTTTGGCAGCGCTCGTAGTTGGTGTCGAGTTGAGGAACGCGCTCCCGCTCCTCTCCTCTCCTCTCCTCTCCGCTCCTCTCCGCTCCATCAATGAATAAAGAGTTGTCTGTCATGGCGGAACCCGCGGCGTGTCCTGCTTTCCGGCTCGGAGGCTCCAGATACGACCAGGTAGGGGGGGCGCGGTGGTCGCGATCGGGACGCGTTGGGTGGGCGTTCGGTCGTGGAGGCTCCACGCTCGGGTGGGAAAGCAGCCCCCCATCCTCCGCTCCGGAGGCTGAAGCCCGAACACTTGGCAGCCAAAGTTGCTTGTTTGTCGCCTCGCTGTGCAGAAACAAAAGCCGCAAACTTTTGCACCCTTTGCATCGCCGCTGCTCAACATGCGTTTAATTAAAATCCTAAAAAATCCAATCGTTTTTGCAGCAGAAAACCATTAAACGGCGAGATACTTTGCACACTTTAAAGGACCAGTATGACATTTTTTTGTTGCTTTCTCGGCCCGGGACTGTNNCCCCCCCCCCCCCCCCCAACTCCTCCACCTGTGATCTTGATGGATGGGCTGTCTCTCCTTATCCGAATCCCATTACTCAATTTTACATCCTTGGGAAATGCATTTGCATGGGTCAGCCCTGGAAGATACTGTGACCTTCACATCAACTCTGACACACACACACACACACACACTTATTAATAATCAGCAGCATCCACGTGATAATTCACAGGGCCGGAGCAAAGTCTGATGCCACTTTTCCTTTTTTTTTTTTTTCTTGTTTCCATCTGTCATCCGCCCCGGCGCCAAAGCCCAAACGACAGCGCCTTGTTTTGAGCATCAGAGGAATCTGCTTTATTGATGCTCTTCGCCCCGTGTTTTCGTAGGTGCCAAATCTCAGACGCATCCCGCAATCCTTTCACTTCCTTGCGTCAAAAGCGTTTGGAAATGAGGCCAGTCCTTGAATCAGCATGAATCTTGCTTGGGTTTGTGTCTGCGCCGTGCTCCATCTTTGCTCGCCTGGCTGTGTGGCTCTGTGTGTGTGTGTGTGTGTGTGTATGTACTCTCCTGGGGGAGCTGAAACTCATGCATAATNNNCCCCCCCCCCCCTCCCCCCCTGCGCCCCCCCCTCGCCGCCTCCTCTCCCTCTCTCTCTGCTCTTACAAAACAGCACTGCAGCACATATGGCCTGTCAGAGGAGGAGAGGCGCGATGGCATCACACGGCAGCAAACTCTCACACACACGCACACACACACACACACATAGCAGCCCCTCACTTTCCTTGTCCGGACAGTTTAAAACACGGTAGAA
>CAESWR010000511.1:1750452-1761797 GCA_903171835.1 Mullus surmuletus | reverse complement strand
ATAGAAAAAGAAATAGTCTGTTAAACGTTTCCTCCGTTCCTTGGTCTGTCTCTCTCCGCCCTCAGCGAGTGCAAACATCTGTAACGTCGGCCTGATGAGACACAACGAGCTTTCCGAGGGGATCGACGTGCTGGACGACAACGGGAAAGTGGTGGGATCCTCCAAGATTGCCGCCAGAAACGTGAGTTGCTTTATTTCCTTATTTTTTTGATGTTACCAGCTGTTAACTTGGCGTTATAAATGTAGCCGATTTCCCGCTCGGCTTCCATTTTCAGTTTGTCCCATCTGACTTCGTGAAAAGAAAATTAAATTCAGCTCACTGCAGTTTTTAGAACTGAAGCGTGTGCACATTGTTTTCATCTCTTTTTTTTTCTTTTCTCCCACAGGCGATCACAGAGACCGCCTTCACACGTGTGGTCCTCCCCATGCCAATCTTTGTCCTGCCCCCCATCATCATGTCCTACCTAGAGAGGTTAGTGCACCGTTTAGATTTTTAATTGAACCAGGGATGCAGCTGTTTCTGATTCTTTTTTCAAAGCACATCATCAGTTATTATGAAATATCAGCAAATTCTGGAAAATCGGACCTGGAACAAATAGTCTATATTCACGACTGGAAGAATAGAATAAGTAACTGATTTACTGAAGTAACTCATTAAGAATTTTTTCACCTCTAAACCTTGTCAAAATGGAAAATTATTTTCCTGAAAATACAAACAGCTACCAAAACACAACACACATATTCAATCGCAACAATAAATGAAAAAAATAAATCGATTTCTGTTCGGAAAAAGGAGTAGAGGAATATGCCAATACCATACACGGTCAACACAAATCAGCAAACACTGCTCCTCCCAACATTTTTATACAATTTATCTAGCAATATATACAATTATTATGATTATTCATAGTGTAATATGATAATATTTTAGCTGTTGGGCTCCTCGGGGATCAAAATGCAGTAATGAAATGAAAAAACTGTACTATCATTCAGTATTTAAGCCTGAGCAGAACTATCCTCCATACTCTGCGGCTGTACGCTCTAAATACAAATGTCACCATGCTCCCCGTGACATTGCCAAGATTATGATATTTCACAGTTGTTATGTTTCATACATTGTGTTACCATGTCAACGCTTTTGCAGTAAGAAGCGCTGAGTGCAGCTGATGAGAATCCCGCTGGTTTTGCGGGTATTCCGTCATGTGAAATGAGGCGACGCGTCAGTCGTTAGCGCTCCATCCAGCAGACACATATACATGATAATGATGTGGAGCAGCGTTTCCCACCAGTAAGCTGTGCAAAATTATCACAACCTGGACATTTATCAAATGTGGAAGACAAGCAACTCTTAGCGCCGTGTCTTATTCTTTTCTATTGTCGGCTCTAAAAATACTCAGCGTGTTTGTGCAGAGCAAACATATGTTGTGCCCTAAAGTGCTTCTCGTGTATTTGCTCAGTGGAAAAGCAGTGCAGCGCCGTGTGATATAATCAAGTTGCCTCACACAGAAAAAAAAGACTTTGAATGAGATTAAATATCACTAATTTTCAGATCTACTGTCCAACGAAATGAAAATATCTTCACTGTGACTCATCTCAGTTTCACACCCACTAATTGTGTGAACTAGCTCCCCCAAAATATACACGCGATTCTCTTTTCTCCCCGACTCCTAAAATAACTCCTGGCTCCGCGGCGGCCTTCCGGGATCGATCCGAGCAGGCTGGCTCACGTTTCCTTTCCTCGTCTCCTTCGCCTCCCACAGGCTGCGCTTCCTGCAGAGCAACCGCAGACTGCTGCTTCCCATCCACAGCGCCGTGTGCCTGCTCACCTTTGCCCTGTCCTTGCCCGTGGCCATCAGCCTCTTCCCACAGATGTCTCAGGTACCGTCCGGGGCCAGATGGCTCCTTCGGATTTGCACGCGTGGCGCTCTGTGTTCGCCCTTTTGTACCAGATGTCTCCTCGCAGTCGCGTTTTTAGAATAGTCTACATGGCTTCCAAGGCTGTAAGATGTTGAGCTAAAATCCTCCCTTCCGCCTGTTTGTTCCATTTGTTTATTTATTTATTTATTTATTTATTTATTTATTTTCCCCCAGATTGAGGTGTCTCGCCTTGAGCCGGAGATCGCCATGGCAACCGATTGCAAGGTGGTGACCTACAACAAGGGCTTGTGATGGATGGCGCGGCGCGGCGCGGCGAGGGAGAGGCAGAGGAGGCGAGGAGGGGAGCGGGGCTGCGCACGGCTCCCCCTGTCGACAGCTTCAGGGTCTTTCTGCTGCGAGGTCGTGAAATACTAACCTAGCGTCTCTACCTTTACACACTTCCTGCCCGTTACTCTCCTCCGAGCACGACCACGCCTTTTACTCCCTTCTGCCTTCTAGCACAAGAGGGCGCTCTGTACATAGAAATGATGGTTATATATACATCAGTTTTATAACATAAGGAACATTTTGTAGCGTTTCTCATTTATACTTTATACGACACATGTTCAAATACAGTAATAAGCCACACGCAAATATGACATTACAGCAACATTATCCTGTTAACTTGAGTCATCTTCTAATGAGGAGTTGTGGTTCCAAGTTGATTTTTGGAGCCTATTTGTTGACGAAAGCGATGGAAATGAAGTATCGGCTTTGAAAACAAGCGTCTTAATCATAGTACAGAATGGTCAGCCTCTCGACGAGGTACAAACATGGTGTGTGGTGCTGATGTAAGTTATCACGGATTGAAATGTTGTCGTGAGGACTGATTGAAATGAGTTTTCAGCCGGAGCTTTGAGAGGAAAAATCCCCTCTTAGTTATCTTTATGACCTCAAAAGGGAGGATTCAACACAAGCCACTCTGGATCTCGGGCATAATAATAGCAATTATCGTCGTGTGTCGTTTTTATAATGTCCGACTGCAGAGCTTTTACTCACCGCCGGCAGTCGTCCTGATGGCCGCTCTGTTATCAGTGGAAACATTAAGGGACGTTGCTGTTGATTACAGCGAATAATCCTCTGATGAAATCTTGTTACTGTGTGATTCCAGTGTGGAAGCGTCTTCTGGGTCCACGGGTTAATCAAGTTGTCTCCCTCTCTGGAAGCACGTAACCATTATCTACAATTGTCGGGATTCGTTTCCTGATTAGGCTGCTTCTCTCTTTCAGCAGCAGAGTCGCATTCAGCGAGCTTCTAAATGGGAAATATTGGAACATTTCCTTTCAAATTCATTTGAATCAGAATCATTGAGGTTCATACATGTGATGTTGATCATTATGCTCAAGACCCAGGCGGCCATTTTTGCACCAATCCCTCGATTCTACACAGCACTTTTGCCCACAGTGTGACAATGTCGATGCTAAGAAACTCCCTCTTTTATATATTAAGCCTGAGATAAATGCTGGTATTACAAATCCCCGCTGCTCTGTAGACTGCACTGATAATTTTGTCTATATAATGATGGCAATCATGCTGAATGAACGGAGATTTCCACTGAAAAAGATATTGCTAGTGTGAAAATGAGACTGTACTGTTGACGTTTGGTCTGAAAAACCTGTTGAAATAGTAAATGGCACTTGATTTTATGCCAAGTACTTTAACTGTTATAATGTGAGACAACATGCAGCACTACTGTCTTTGTATTGTGTGTTCTTTTAGTTTCTACTGTAGCCAAATATTACCTGACAAGGACATTTTACTCCACTACTTACCCATTGTTAAGTAATCCTAATGATTATCTTATTTTGCACAATATTTTGGACAAACGATAATGATATTGTCCGACTAATTTTAGGGTTTGTAATTGTTTTGTAAATTAACGGAAATGCCACTAAAGAGTGGCAGCGAAATGTTTGTTAACCAAACATTGTAAAAGATCCAATGTATTATTTAAAATACATAATAAATGCTCTTTCTCCTTTAACTGAACTTGGAAGTTTTACTTTCAAAATATGTTCATGTGTTCTGTGACCAACGAGAACTCTTCCTCCTCTCGTCTATTTGATTTTTCCTTTTGAATATTTACAGATTATATTGATATGGTATTTCAAACAGGCGTGGAAACTCAAATTACTTGTACTTTGTCCCACTGACGCTTTTTTTTATCCTTAAAATCCTCCTCTCACCGTTTAACACTAAGTCAGCTGCAGTTCCCCTGCCAGGCCGCCAGGGGTCTCCGCCTCCCCAGCGGCGGATTAAGAGCGTCAGTGTCAGAGTTGAAAGGTTGAAGGTCCCGTAAAGATGGCGGCTCCCCTGGATGACATGTTTTCTTTCTGCGTGGACGCCGGCAAAGTTGCCGGCAACGTGGACGTGAGATTTATAAACAACGTCAAGGTAAAGTGCGCCTGTTTGTGCGGGTTTTTCACCGGCGTGGGTCCGAGTGTTTGAGGAGCGGAGAGAATGTGTGCTGCTGCCAGAGGAGGAGGAGAAGAAGAAGAAGCTGCAGCTGCTGCTGTGGAGCTGCTGCAGCTAAAGTTTCCCCACAACCACACAGTAACAGACTTTGGGATTTAGAGTTTGTTGGAGGGAAAAACAACAGAGTGTGAAATGTGTGTTTGTGCGCCGTCATATGGAGTTTTAGTGTGAGGTGATGAGAATGAGTCAGTGATGATGATGATGATGATGATGACATGCTGGCTGATGATGAAGGGCTGACCTTTTTCTGCAACTCTCATATACATCACTGACATGCATACATTTTTTTTTTTTGGTGCCTGGAAGAAATAACCCCCCCCACACACACACACACACACCTCTTTCAGAATGAATCACCTTTTCCATTAAAGCTAATTTAATTTCTTTCAAAAAAACATGCAAATGGGGAAAAAAATATGGAAAATCCAAATTAATCATAAATGTTTACCATCTGCCGGACATCGAGATTGTAATGAATCGGCAAACTAGTAATTAGTAAATGAAGCGATGGATGACTGTCATAGCACGGACACACACCGACATACATGGCTATGCTGGAGTACAAAAGAAGGTGGGCGACTAGAACTGTTGTGCATCGTATTTGAAAAGACTTGTGCTGACAGGGCTGGATGTTAATTGAGCAAAGAGATGCATACGCGAGTGGGACGATAAACAATTCTCCTCTGCTTTGAGTTTTTTCCAGCCGCCTTTGTCTAACCCGGCGCTTTCCCCTCCAGGGCAAAGGTCTCTTTGCCAAGAGGAGCATCAAGAAGGGCGACACCATCTTCATCGAGCGGCCCCTGGTCGCTGCTCAGTTCCTGTGGAACGCTTTGTATAAGTATAAAGGTGAGACTCTGCTGCACGTTGGAGGAAAAGGAGGTGGCACCTTTTGTTGACGGTCCCTGACACATCTGTCACACAGCTGTCAGACAGCCTGCGCAAAAGCTACATTTGAAATGTCTGGCGTGAACCTGCTCCTCTTCTTCCTCCCCAGCGTGTGAGTACTGCTTGCGAGCGCTGGAAACTGCAGAGGAAAATGCGAGGCGCCTCAGCGGCATCCCGGGTCTCAGCCTCCCTCACCCGGAGCTCTGCCGCGTGCGGCCCGAGCTGCACCAGGCCTGCCCTCAGTGTCAGGTGGGAGCCCGTTTGACCTCCTCATTTGTTTCTTACATCTCGTCCTGCTCAACAGTCCTCATCAGAGGAATAGAAGCCAGTCGATATAATGAAAGAAGCGAAACCTATTGATTTAAGGTCGATAGTCGTGGTCGGTGAGAAACTTCTCGTGTGTCAGCGGACGGCGTCTGATCAATTTCTAAGGGGCTGTTGATGCGTACACCGATCCATTTGTCTGAGAGTGACAGACGGAGGCACAGACTTGCACAGACTTCCTCTCTGACATCAATCTTAACTGTAACCATCGCAGCTTTATTGTTTAACTGAGCATAACTGAGTCACTTACATTTGTTTTTTTAATTGTTTGTGTCCAACTTGAGCCACACGTCTGAAAATAAATAGACCAAGACATGCACGCTTCTTCTCAGCTGTGTGTTTGAGATGCTGTGTTGCTCCGCCTCCCCCCTGCAGGTGAAGTACTGCAGCAGTGAGTGCAGGCAGGCTGCGGCCGATCAGTACCATCGCGCCCTGTGTCTCGGCCCGTCTCAGGAAGACCCCGACCACCCCATCAACAAGCTCAAAGACGCGTGGAGGTGAGCGAGGGACGGGTTCATTGGGTGGGCTTTTCATGGCGAACCAGCTTTGACTTCACTCTTTATCTTTGTGTCCCCCTCCCCAGGAGCATGCACTATCCTCCAGAGACCTCCAGCATCATGCTCATGGCCAGGATGGTGGCTGCTGTCAAACAGGTGAGGCTCTGGCTGCAGAAAAAGAATTAAAGTGCAGAAAAGAATAAATGGCGATATAAACTTAGGTTGCATCACCATAAAAGGACAGAACGTGCATGTGATTTGACTTTTTTTTTTTTTTTACTGTTTGAAAAACCCCTTCTTAAAGGCTGAAGTGCTGTGTCAAGCTGCTGAGTTTTTTGAGCACCCTCTCCTCTGGTGTTTTCCGCCCGGCCTCCACAGAACAAAGCCTGATATGATGCACTAATTTATCTGTGTGCCTTTGGAGTCGGCGTGGCGAACAGCAGATGATGTAGAAAACAAGCTTTGACGTCGACTTTCCTATTGAGTTGAGGGGAAGAAAATAGTTGAGGCAGGAAAACAAAACCCGAAGCAGCGATAGTTTGCAGTGTTGTGTAGACGGAGTGTATTATCCCTTACAGACACAAAAATCCATAAAACAAAGCGAATCCTCTGTAATAACTCCCGCCTGCTTTCCTGTTTGTGGTCCAGACCAAAGACAAAGCTCTCTGGCAGAGGCTGTTCTCCCACTTCTGCAGCCGAACAGCTAACGAGGAGGAGGAAATCGCCCACAAGCTCCTGGGGGAGAAGTTCAGGGTAAGTTACTGTCGCTCTATTTCTGCCGGAATAAGAGAGAGTGTTCAGGTGCAAAATGTCCCAAAGTCTGGCGGCTTGGAGACGCTGACGTCACGGTGCCTCCCCTCGGACCACGCTGTGATTTCTGTTCATGTTCTGACCTGCTTCTGTAGGGGCAGCTGGCGCTGCTGCACGGCCTCTTCAGAGAAGCACTTTATGACGAGCACCTGAGTCGGGTAAGCACTCTCACGCCCTCGCTTCTCTTTTTATTCTTTTTTGTGTGGTTGCTCTGAGCAGCTAATTACACACAAGCTGACTCTTGACTTAGCTCGATCCTGGCAGCTTTGTCTCCTAAACGTGGACCTACTTTTTAAAAATAATGTCACATGAAATGTCTCGTGGCCGGCGGACGCCGTGACTGCATCATCATCATGTCAGCACTTTTGTAGAGCGAAAACGGTGAATTGAAAGAAACACGATTTTTTTTCACACACTTTTTTTCTTCCCCAAGTTTAAATTGCAAACCTGTCCTCGTCTCAGCTTATAATTTGTGAAGGCTTTTTCTTTGTGTCCCGGGTGATAGCAGTGACGCTGCTTTTGTGCTTCAGGTTTTTTTTGTAATTTTAAAGCTTTTAAGTGGCCTTGGATTTCAACAAAATGTAATATAAATGACATTAATTGGCTTTTTGCTAAATTTCCATTTCTGCCATAAAAGTGTCTGGAAATGTCAAGTTTATCTTGGTGAAAGTGCTTGAAAATTGATAATTAAAAAAGAGAATATGATGATTTTGTGGCTGAAATGACGGTTGTGTTTGCACTTTAGTGGTTTGTTCCGGAGGGTTTTCGCTCCCTCTTCGCTCTGGTGGGGACAAACGGGCAAGGCATTGGCACCAGGTGCGCACGCACACGCACACGCACACGCGCGCACACACACACACACACACCTCTGTCACCCTCGGACAGTTCCCGCTCCAGTCAGTTTAAAGCGCCGTCTTCGTGGTAATGTTTTCGCTTTTATTTTTTATTCTTAAAATTGCTGTTTGTGGTTCAATGTCAGCTCCCTGAGTCAGTGGGTTCATGCCTGTGATGCGCTGGAGCTTCCTGCCCACCAGAGGGAGCATTTGGACTCTTTTATTGACCAGCTGTACAAAGACATTGAGAAAGGTCAGTGATCATGGCAGATTTGTCACTTTTTTTGACATACACATGCCCACAAACCTTTTTATCTTCTTTTTTTTACTGTAATAAGTAGCTTTCAGCAAATGTGTGTGATTTCTCTCTGTAGAGACGGGGGACTTTCTGAACTGTGAGGGCTCTGGACTTTTCCTTCTTCAAAGCTCATGTAAGCGCAGGTCACGATCATCTTATGCAACACTTGTACTTGGATGAAAAGTATCTTAAATGGTCTTTTTTTTCCTATGGTCTTTCAGGTAACCACAGCTGCATACCCAACGCGGAGGCGTCCTTCCCAGACAACAACTTCTTGCTTCACCTCAGTGCCCTTAGTGACATCAACCCAGGAGAGGTCAGCAGACATGTCTGGCTCTACTATGACAAATGTCCGGCCCGGCGTAGAAGGGACGGAACATCCCCCTCTATCTTTGTGCGCTCTCCTGTCAGACAGCATTAGGAGGCTGAGACTCTGAGGATTGGAGTGGGTTTGTCAAGCTGTCAGAAAGATTGAGAAGCCTTTACATCCGTACAGCACAGTAATGTCACAGCAAAGTCAGCACGGAGGCCCGAGCCCACCGCACATTTCACATGCGAGAGGGGAAACTACAAAACCCTTCTTTTGTTTGTTTCCCCCCCCTCCCCGTTCCAATAGCGCCACTAGCCGGTTTGAAGTCCCGAAATGTCACGAAAAGGCTTGGCGGCTCCGGGTTATTGATGTCGCGGTTATTCAGTTGGATCAACTGTTTGTTTTTCTTCAATTTTCAGGAGATCTGCATCAGTTACTTGGACTGCTGTCAGCGGGACAGGAGCCGTCACAGCAGGCACAAAATTCTGAGGTAAACCGGCGAAAGAACCCTCGGATGAATCAAGAGGATCTTAGCGTTAAGAATCCATCTTGGATCAATAAAATGCCTTCCGGGCAATGATGGGGAGTCTCAGGGCAGAGATGTTTGGGGTCTGATGGCTCATTGATCAACATGATTTCTATCCATTTTTGAATTACATCACAGCGCCCTGGAGGCAAGTGTGTGCGTCAAGACTCTGAAACGCCTACTAGAATGTCTCCACACTGTTCCTGTGGTTTTATGCCCTGATGTGATATGACCCACAAAAACACCTTTGTAAGCAAGTTTTCAGCCTTAGATTTAAATTTTTTGCTCAAAATCATCGAATAATATATATAACACACTGGCTTGTTTTGCGCCACAGATCCATTGCAGGAACAAAACAGTGCTTCCTGTTTGAGTGCAGGAATTAATCTTATTGGCCGCAGCAAAGCCTCCCTCACTCATCCGTCGATGTATCGAGACGTGACGACCCGAACCTTTTCTCTCCCCAGGGAGAACTACCTGTTTGTCTGCTCGTGTCCGAAGTGCGTCGCCCAGATGGACGAGCTGGACATGACATCGGAGGAGGAGGAGGACGAGGAAGGGGAGGCAGAAGGTGAAACAGAGGGAGATGAGATGGAAGATGAGATGACAGATGTCTGATAAAAAGCGCATATTGTTCTCTGCCGCTCCCATTCCTGCTGCCTCGCTAAGTGACCACGAAACCCAGAAGAATAAAGGATGAGCCCAGACTGGACTCATCACCACAACTCTCCCCATTTGCCGAGCGGAAGTGTTTCCTTAAATGCCTATGTATAAAGTGTCCGGGGTAAGAAAAGAAAAAAAAAACCCTTTTAGCTTAACGTCAGCACATTGGATTTCACATGAAAAGAGCGCGACGATGTTTAAAGGACTGACTTTTTGCCTCAAGTAGAAATAATCAATATTTTTATATGAAAATAACACCACAGCTCTGCTATTGCTGTCAATTATACAGGTATTTTTTAGGGTCCTTCAGTTGATTATCTTGGTTTCACAGCCTGCAGCGTTACTGATTGGTTTAGCAGCCATCGCGCTCAGCCTTGGATTGTCTCAATAGGCAATGATATATTCTCATATATACAAATGGGAGCAGCTTTATTTGTTTAAATATGTATATTGAGAGGCAACCAGATGACCAAGCTCTCTTAGAAGGCAGGAAGTGATTCATACTTGCACACCATCTTGCTGTTACACATCTTAATACACAAGTTCGGCTTTCTGTCCAGCTGCCTCACCAGATAAGAGTGCAAAAGATGTCATGGTCAGTGTAGAAACTTTTAAGTGGCATTCAATAACACCCTCAAAAGTCAGCGCTTTATAACAGTAGTTACTGTTTCATTTGAAATTCATAGCGCAGGAACCGAAGCAAAACGGTCTTAATTCAGCACTGTGTTTAACCTCAAGGTCTGCAAAATCAATTCAGCTTCTTTGTTTGATTTGTTTTGTTCCCGGCAACTTTAACGAAAGGCGGAGTGGTTCAACAAAGGATAGCGGCGCACCGAAGATGCTTCTTATTTGTACTCTGCTGTAATTACAGTGCTGTCACATAGGAGCCATCCAGCTATGGTGAAATATTGTTTGGTTTTCATACTCTGATCTATGGCGTTAACTTAAGCCTTACTTAATGTATTATGGAGACATTGAGTGGAAAATTGCTTTGTCAGTAACTGTTTGCCCTCTGCAGAGAGCTGTACGTCAACCTTGGTTCCACACGAGTGAAATTGCCGCTGCCCACACATGAATCAATATTACAACAATGACTGTAATCACAAATCCCAATATTTTTTAGTTACTGGACAAGGATTGGAAATATTGAATGAGTAATCCCAATTTTCTCAGCTGGCATTCAGCACCGTGGCGCAGGAGAGAACGCGGCTTTTCTGAGTCGGACAAGTGTAATTTAAATATTATAACAGCAGCAAACGGGCTCCTAGCAGTTGTCGTTTTTACTACTCTGACATAAAGCATTGAAATTGGATGTCTGTTGAGTCATTTATCTGGTTTACTCACCTTCTGCCTTTGCTACCAAAGATTGTCCTGGTAAAATATTTGTTCAGTCATTGCATATTAACAACGCCCCCTCCGAGTCAAATTTCTCTTCCCAAGGGGGTCACTAATCACTGCTCTTTTTATGTTCCTGAGTCCCCAGGCGGCTTTTTGCTGGTAACATAAAACTTCCTTTCATTGTGCGGGATTCATTAGTAAATGGATTACTGACATTGCCTGTCACTCAATTATTGCGAGTACAGTCTTAATTAGTGCGAGCAGATACTGGATAAGAAAGCTGTGTGTGAGTTATTGTGACTTTGTTAGGCATAATCCCACCTCCTCCGCCCTGAGGCTTCTCGCCGTCCTCTCTGTTAACCTTCTCATTTTCCCAGTGGTTGCTTCACTTGTGTCAGAAGATAATTCATGCTGGATGCACAAAAGAGAAATGGAGAGGAAGAGAAGAGAGAGGGCAAAAAAAAACCTC
>CAESWR010000511.1:1711170-1725701 GCA_903171835.1 Mullus surmuletus | reverse complement strand
AGCCTCGGAGCGTGGAGCTGATGGCATTTCTGCCTGGAACTGACATGTTCTTGCCATCCCTCAATAATTTTCCACTCTTACCACAGGACAAAATGCATGTTTGGAGCTTAGATTTCAAAGACAAGCATTCGACTTGCACGTTTTACCGATGCGGACGACCTCTACAGTCATGATCAGCACTGATTTAATACTTTATACTTTGTGCTTAATGAATTAAAAAGTAAAATTTTAATTACATTGCAGTGTGTTTGTCAGCCCTCGATTGACAGGTGATCCCTACCTTCTCTGTCACTTCATGTGTTTCGCAGTTTTTTTAGATTGTTTATTAGAACATCTCTCAAACTATATTATGAAATGTGTTTATATCCTACATTATGAAAAGCTCCATCTATAAGCTGCTTTAGTCACCTTCCTTGAACCTAACCATGGTATTTTAACAAATAAGCTTGCAAATGTCGAAGGATGGCATTAAAGCCTGCAAGTAAGATTTTCATCACCTGTGTCCTATAGGAGAATGTCAGAAACCGTGGACATCTCAAATGAAATATGCTTGAAAAAAATGCACAGACATGGTGCCGCTGCTTCCTGACAGTCAAATTAGCCTCAACTGGAAGAACTCTGCTTTAAAACAAAGACTGTACTTGCGGCAGAACCACCGACATGCTTTTTTGGCAAAAACACACTGTGGTTATAAAGTTGGAGGAACATTGACATTCATGGTCAGATGCTGTGTTTGTATTTTTGAGAAAAAGCTTTTTAAGTGAAATTCAATGTTTAATTTTCTTTTGACTCCTGACTGAAATTGTTGTCTGAACTAAGCAGTTGGTTGACATCGGTTGGCAGACATTCATCTGCTTTTATCATTACAGTGCATGTATGTGCAGTTGCGATGGGATGAAGACTGAGTCAATAACACATGTAAGACTGACAGCTTATACAGTGTCACTAATGCTCAGTATCTGCTGTCATTCAGCCCACATTCTCCTTCACCTCACACACATCCTCAAATACTAATTCTGAATTGGATTGTATTTTTGTGCTCTCCCAGTGTCTGCTATGTTGAAATACTGTTGATTTCACTGGTGCTTTCTGCACAAAAGCGAGAGGGACAAATGGATTGCACAAGTCATTATTGTGAAGGGAAGCACAAGTGATCACTATTTGAGCCGTGACAGAGATGTTGAGTGGAGTTCCTTCGATTTTGATTTGATTTTTTTTCGGACCACAACTGTTGAAAGCAGCTGTCGATCTCAAGGCTTGGAGATATGCTCACAAAAGTAGGGACGGGCTGAAACCTACATCTCCGTCAGACCTGTAAGGAAAATGAGACAACAGCTCTTAGGTTATGGGCGTATGGTGGCCTCTCAGGGCCAAACAGAGGCTCATTAGCTACAGGCATGTCGGCGAATACCCACAGAGAAAAACTGTTCCAGACAAGTGGGCACAGCCCCATTGTGACACAATTTCAAAGAGGAGGCTCCAGCTCCACTTCTCACCTCTCTGCCGTATTTCTGGGACGCTGCTAAATCTATTTGAGGGTGAGTGTTTCACAGAGATAGATGAAAGCGAATTCTAAAGAAGCACATGCGACAAAAGGTCCAAGGACAATACATTTTCTTCTTAACTTATTTTGTATTCCTCTGAAAATCTGATCAATATGGCAAGGCAAGGCAAGTTTATTTGTATAGCACAATTCAACACAAGGTCACTCAAAGTGCTTTACATAAAGATTTAAATCAGCAAAGACACAAATGAAAACAATAAAAACAGCCAATTGAAAATGGAAATAGAAATAAAAACACAAATAAGATAAAATAAGATGATGCAGGACAATAAGAGAGGTAAAATAATTAAAAGCACAAGTCAAACAGAGTCCAATAGAGTTCAGCAGGCAAGTGTTTAAGAGTACGCTGCAGTAAACAATAATGTTTTTAGCCCTGATTTAAAGGAGCCGAGAGTTTGAGCAGACCTCAGATCTACAGGTAGTTTGTTCCACAGGTGAGGAGCATAATAACTGAATGCTGCCTCACCCTGCTTGGTTCTTGTTCTTGGAACACACAACAAACCAGTTCCAGATGACCTAAGGGGTCTGGATGCTTCAGAGGGATCCAGCAGATCCAGCATGTATTTTGGTCCGAGACCATTCAGTGTTTTGTAGACCAGCAGTAAGATTTTAGAATCTATCCTTTCACTCACAGGAAGCCAGTGTAGTGATTTAATGATCGGTGTAATGTGGTCCAGTTTCCTTGTGTTTGTAAGGGCTTTGATGTAACTTTTTAAACACACTGCTTTGACGCTTGAAAAATGGAATCATAAATGCTTCACAAACATTTATTGGCTCCTTCCACCACCTCCACAAATTTTCAGTCAAGTTTCTGTGTTATCCATCTGATCTACAAACAAAGTGCATAAACACGCAAGCATAAGCCTACAATATCAAAAAGAAGTAGCAGTAGGCATGCAAGTTAGAGGAAATAAATATTACTGGATCTTCCCCAAAATTGAATGGCTCTGTCCTTGGCATGTGCTCTCCTACTCCTCCCAAATTAATGAAAAATGTGTGTGTGTGTGTGTGTGTGTGTGTGTGTGTCGGGAGGGGGGGGCTTGTTGTCGTTTGTCTTTTGGGAAACCCCATAGACGGATGGACAAACAGATAAATAAACAACCCAAGAGACGCTACCTCAGCCCAAAAACCTCATTCAACTTTGAGGTTCTTTTTGATAAATAGAAAGTTTGTGCTGTTTGCTCTCTGACTCGCATTAATAACCACAAAGCATGCAGACAGTGAAGTGACTTTCTGATAAAGCAGACATCTGTGCCAAGTTTTTCCTCCTCCCCCAACCCTGAGTAGAAATGACAGCTGCTGATGTTCATCTCCTTCACCCCGTCTTATTTTCCCGCAGATGAGGTAATCTACAACTATTTGGTCTGCGTCAGATGATGCCATGGCATCCTTGAGAGCCAATCAAAACCTGCGCACCTGACATGGAAACTGGCCCGTCACCCCAAATGTGTGTGAGGGCGCCAGAGTGTTGAAACAGTCAAAAACCAACAGGAAAGTGAGGAAAAAGTGAAGCGTGACAATGTTGCTTGCGAAATGATGGATGCAGCTGCCTTGTGTCGTCGTAGCCTGAACACAGATTTTCTGTCAGGCAGGATGAATGAGTCCATGTTGTCTGATAGTTGGAATAGTGCATACAGAATGTACTCTGCACTACATTATTGATATTATTTAATTAAAATAAGTGTGGCCTCAAACTTTATAGTATTTAATTACATTGTTTGGTTACATGCACAGGCAAGTGAATTACACCCCAGTTCGGCCAGCAAATGGAATAGTTTCTTATCAGCGTTCCCAGACTCCACCATATACCAGCTGAGCTATGGCACCCAACAGTTTTTCACTGAAATTAATTTGGCATCTCCTATGCCTAGGAGGAGCTCTTCAGTTAATCAAATCAGCGAAATCAGTCTGCGGCCTCGTCGTAGCCACAATAAAAAGGAATGACTGGAAATGTTTGTTTGCGCAAGATAAATTGAATTATTGTCTGAAACGAGAAATGTGAAGGACAGGAAATGGCAGAGAGACAATAAGCTTGCATTTCACGGAGCCTCATCGGCCGTGCATCTGTGCCGCCCGGAGCCCCCTGAACTGTCACTCAGGTGCATGGACTTTATTGGAAAGGATGTCAAACCTTGATTTCTTCATCATTGATTTGACATAGGAAATCAGTGTCAAATCATTGTCAAATTGTGTTGGAATAAAATGATGGCTTCTATTCCCATTGAAGACCAGACAAACTGTCGCTCCTTCCCACAAAGAAAGATAAAAGAGTGCTATTTGGAATTGCTGAACAGTTACAAGTGGGAGCTGAAACTCCAGGAAAATGCTGAACCATTTCAGAAAACAAACTGCGCACTTCTGCTCCCCCAATGAGCACCATGTTCATCACCGATTAGTTTTAATAACATTTAACAGCATGTTGGTTTGCTCAGCATTTTCCCTTTTTAAGAAAATGTGAATCAAACAGGCCTGTTGTGTCCTCTTAGTCACTCATTCTCTGCTCTGCTCAGACTTTGCGGTGATAAATCAATGTGGGCCGACATTTGTCAGCACAGCGAATTGATCTGTAATAAATAAAAAAATGCCTGATAATCTGAAGTAAATCAAACCTCTCCACTCATCCTCAGTGGTGGCTTTGCATCTTTGTGCTTCTTCTTTCTTCGTATGCGGTTCCTTCACTGTCGATGTAAAAAAAAACAACCCCCAAAAAAATAAATAAAAAAAAAAAGCAGGACAAATGAACTGAAAAATAAATCCCCTCAGGTTTGAATAAAAATGTGCTAGGCCGTGTACGTGGAATTCAATGAGTGTAGAAATATGTGCAGCCTGTAGAGAGATGCAGAGGCTGGATGGATGAACGTTGTCCTGATGGAATGGCAGCAGTTTGATTGATTGGTGACATTTAATGAGAAAGAATGTCTGAAATGACTTAAAAAGGAGTCAGATGACCAGAATTTTTAATGCAAATCTCTCTTTCTCTTTCTCTGTTTCTAAAGATGAGTATAGCGTTACAACGTGAAACTCATTTTTCCAGAGAGATAATTAAATCTCCTTTACATTGACTGAAGATTTGTTCAAAGGAGCTCGTGCATTAGATCAGCAACAAGGACGTGGTTGAGCTTTTTAGATGTTTCTGTGATGTAATTACGCTTATCCATGTTTTGAACATGCCCCCCCCCTCCCCCCCCACACACCACCACCATCAAATGCCATCCTGGTGCGATTAGTCACATAATCCTCATGTTTTAACCTTGTAATGAGGAGATGATGGGTGGACCAAGCGCTGCTCGATTCCTCCGGCGTTCCAAGAGAGGAAGCATGCCATTACCAAGGCAGTAGACGGGAACCGGCTGGAGGGCAACTGTCCGCGTGAGCTGCGGTGGATTTACAACATCTGCTCCATGCAGGAGAGGACTCCACCTCCGCACGCCGCCGCCCGATTAATTATTTGAGAGGGAGGTAGAGGACCACCAGCTCGCTCTGCTTGCATCTCACGAACTTTGGTCTTAAGGATCGTTTGGCTTTCTTCGCCTATCAGAGCTTTGCATTGCCGCTGCCTTTGCTTGTAGGTGAACATGATCCACATTCACAACTTTCCTTGACACCTGCCACACTTCCCAAGTTCATTACCGGCCTCACCGCCTCATTTGTGGAGGCTTCTGACTCCGTCACCACCCCGCAGATCCAAATCCCTTCCCTCTCCATGCCTTGTTAGGCCTTAATTAATTGGATCAAGAGAATGCCACTAAGCATTTGACAGCTCTCAGTGAGTGATAACTGTGAAACGAGAGCAGCATTCCCCTTGAGACGCGACTGGAAAAGAAAGAATCACTCCATATCAGGGACACTGACTCTGCCACCGGGCGGGGGGGGGATTTAGCAGAGATTTTGAGGGAAGATTGACTACCCCCCCCCCCCTCCCCCTGGACCGACGAATGTGAGTAAGGTACACTTGGTACACTTGTACCGTCACTGGTAAGAGAAAGAAAAACTATATGTATATTTGTTGACTTCTATTCTAATGACAGTAGGACTCGTTTTAGTTAAGTATGCTTTCGAATCGAAAAAATGAAACTACATCTAGATGTAATTCATTATACCCTGGAATGTCCAGTATAAAGTGTATAGTACCAAGCCACACATAGACTGCCAGCCTCCACATTGAGAAATACTGTGTTTTATAAATGTTCTTGAGATGGGGTTCCTGGTGCGAGAAAGCTCTGTTGTATGAATGCAATGAAGCTGAAAAGCTACCTCAAGTTTTTCTGCAGTATTGTTAGTGCGTTTGGGCTGTTGATCCGCCGCCCTTTGGTTTTCACCGTCTGCATGGCGATGAGGCTCCTCCTGATGACTCCTGCAGCATGGCATGTTGCCGGGGTGGTGGCTTTCGTCGAGCCAGGTGGAGTGGGGGTGCAGCGAGGGAGCCGTTGGCGCACTACTTCCTGAGATTACCTGCACCTTTGGACGTGCCCTCCGAACCTCGGGAGAGACGCCTGTTCGGGGGTCACGGAAGCAACATATGGCGATGTTGTGCTAAACAAAAGGTCACGTAAAGGCTGATGTTGTGCTCTTCGTGTTATTACAGGGCCACAAGAAGAAAAAAACCCCCACAAAACGAAATGTTCCTGACTTAATTTCTGTCTTGTGTGTCTTGTAATTCCTGCTTTAAAGGTTATAATAATAATAATAATAATAATAATAATAATAATAATAATAATAATAATAATAATAATAACAATAATAATAATAATAATAATAATAATAATAATAATAATGACAATGACAATGATACAATTTATTTGTAGAGCACTTTTCAAAACAAGGTTATAAAGTGCTTTACATGGACATATACAAGCGTATTGCTGTGACACACAAAACAGAGGCACATACAAAACAGGAACCCAACACATCCCACCAAAGTGACTGCGTCAAGGAAAAACTCCCTTTTAGGGAGAAACCTTGGGCGGATCCAAGACTCTGGGTTGGCAGTCATCTGCTTAGACCGGTCAGGTTAGTAGACAAACAATTACAAAAACACTACAGATGGAGGGCCGGAAAAAGATAAACAAGGTCATAAAGGAGACTTAAAGGCCAGACGATAAAGGCGAGTTTTTAGCTGGATTTTAAAGGAGAACAATGAGTTCGCCAGTCTGAGCTCCTCGGGCAGATTGTTCCACAGACGAGGAGCTCGGACAACGAAGGCAGCATCACGCCGGGTTCTGAACCTTGATCTGGGGACGGCCAGCAGGTTACTGCTAGAGGACCTCAGGTGGCGGGTGGGCACATATGGGGTTAATAACTGTAAAATGTAAATTGGGGCAATGCCATGAAAAGCCTTGAAGGTTGTCAATAGAATTTTAAAGTCTATTCTGAAAGTGACTGGCAGCCAGTGGAGGGAGGCTAAGATGGGAGTGATGTGCTCCCTTTTCCTTGATCCAGTTAGCAGCCTGGCAGCTGCATTCTGGACCAACTGGAGTCTACTGAGGGATTTCTGTGAGAGGCATGTCAAAACACCATCACAATAATCAAGACGGGATGAAATGAAGGCATGAATAATGATTTCACAGTCTTTAAATCTTAACATGGACCTTATTCTGGAGAGATTCCTGAAGTGGTAGAAGTAGGTCTGGACCAGCCTGCTCACATGGTTCTCATATTCACTCTTATGCAAAGAGAAAAGAGTGAAGAATATAACTATAGCTGCTTTAATTGCAGCCGGTGTTGAGGTCTGTTTCACAGCACTATATCTAATAATAGCATGCTGACATCAGCTCTTACATATGTTCTTCCTGTGCGGTGTGTGCAAATGTCCATGACAGTGTTCCACTACGGATTCTCTTATAATAATCTTACCTATATAAACCCACAACGGCACACTCAGGTACCAAACACATAATAACCACAAACCATCACTGCAAACCTGAGCTAAGTCCTTTGCTCAGACAAACGGCCTTATTATTTCAGTGAAACACTGCACCCTCTGATGATGACACGTATTCAGTCTGACAAGATCCACTTAGAAGTAAAGTCAATATTTGAGGAAAACACTTCCGCCGTCGTGTCTCCGCTCGCCCGTGTCGGACACCTCTCCCCGGTGTGAGCGCCGACTGACAGAGCAGCTCTGTTCCTCATCAAGCGGGTTGATCACATTAATCTACCTACATACATTCATTTTTAAACAGATTAACACAACAGGAGCGCTCAAACAGGCTGCTGGGAGCGACGCCAGCCGCATTCGCTATGAGCCGACTTCAGGGACAACGAGGGCGCCGGTTGTGATCCTCATACAAATGGAGCGCTCGGTGCGGCTCTGCCTCCTCTTGGTCAATGATTTTGTGAGCAACAGAAAATGGGAAATAAGGGAGCGTGGGGGGACATCTATTCTCATTTCTTTCCCTAGATTTGTTCTTTCCATATGTTCCCTTTTCCCCCTTTGTTCTCTGCTGTCAGTAAAACCTTGCACTTACGGGGCAGCGGCACGCATGACTCGGGTCTGCTCGGTGCACTTTGGACCCGCTCATGAGACGGCTGTCACGAGTTAATCTCTAGTTGTCACTGTTAGCAGAGATTCCAAATTCTACACCCTAATTCCGCTCATTTCAATGCTCTGCCGGAGCTTTACAGCAAGTTTGAGAGAATAAAAGCTCTGAATATTAAGTCTCATATTCTTTCTTGCCCACACACACACACAATAAAAACCACTGAAAAACATCTCTGGCTTTTATGTCGCTCCCGTTTGAGAGCCAGCGCAGCCAAGTGGGGCAGCGTCACTCCGAATGCAGGATCGGCTGAAGTGCGCAGACCTGGAGATACGCGGCCTTTGTGGCTTTGACCTGTGTCGCTCTGCTATCCCCGGTGGGCCGCCAGAGCTCCGAAATACACCAGTCAAACACAGCGGTGATGGGAGATTATTTGTTATGAAAGACCTACTTTGACAACCACTTAAGGGGACGGCTCGCATCGCTCTTTTTTTCCCACCTTATTTCTATAGCCCTTGACATCGAAGTGCTTTGGCCGCTTCCAACATTCCAGCATAAGATGTTACTGTTAAATGCCCAAAGCCCGCAAAGCCGCTTTTTAATACTTCATTGAGGAGCGTGATGCGCTGAAATAATGCATGATGTTGAGAACCACGATTTTGTTGAAATGTTGGAGTTCAGGAGCTGCAGTCAAGTCAAGAGAGATTTACATCTTCAGTCCATGATTATAATAGAGAAAACCTCAAAAAAAGATGAGAGCAAGTTAAATTATATCAGAGCTGCGCAGCTTGTTAGTCTGTCTCTGAACATTTTTCAGTTCACTTTATTATTACCTTTACAGAAGCAAACATGTTTAATGAAGCCACTTATTCAATTATAATTTAGCTTCTGACGTGCTCGGCCCTGTGAGCTACAACACGGACCGCCTGTCTGAGTGAATAACGATGAATTTCATTGCCGAAATTAATTAGGACATTATTATGGTTTATTGCCAGTGGAAGGGAAATGACACAAACTGAAATTATAATCACTTCATGCACGATGTTGTTTTACAAACTGTGAAAGAAATGCCTAATGAGTTTTAGCAGGCTTTTTGTGTGTGTGTGCGTGTTAGAATAATGGATTGCTGTTTCAGAGAGGCTTTATGTTGACAGACAGTGAAGTTATGCAGAACAATGCCCAGCAGAAAGTCTGAAGAAAAATGGCAAAATATCTTTAAAAAATAATAAAATGAAATTGCAAATAAGGACAAAAGGGCTCATTAACACGCAGACAGAAAAACATTCCTCTAAAACTCAAACAATGCAATTAAACTTCATGTAAGTAGACAGTTGCCTAACATATATTCTTACATATATCCGTGAGGCACATGTTTGATGAATCACTCCTGAGATGCTAATGAGTATATAAGAAGATTCATTTAGCATCTCACCCTAAGTTTATTTTGAAAGCTCTGTTTTTCCTCTTTTCGTTGCACGTTTCAGTAGGAACATTTAATTTATCATTTTGTTGTTAAGCATGACTGACAGCTGTGAAGATGACAAATAGAGCCGCGATCGAGATCTTTAAGGAACGACTTTCATACATCCTTTGCGATCACGTACAGAAGTCCCACTGTGACTCGGAGGGAAGCGAGCGAGATTTGGTGTTTGGGATTAAAGAAATTGCTTGTTTAGCGGTGGACGCTTAAGCCCCCGTGTTGACCGAGGGCTCGCGCTCAGGCTGATCTCTGGGCCTTTTTGTGCCTCTGATCCTTTTGTGCCCTTTCATCCGGTGCTTTAAAACAGTGACTCACAAAGGAGCCCCATAAACATGTAAGTGAGCCACTGCAGATCACTGCCGCCGTCCCAGGGGTCCCCTCATGATTGACAGAGTCCTCTGCGCCGGAGACTCACGTAATAGGTTAACATCTGGTCACGCTGACCCACATTTCACTTTTTGTCATCTTAATGTTGCTGTAGGGTGAATGATAATTCGCCCACGCTGCCAAAAAATCCTTTACAAACTGGCTCCGGTGCATTTGTGAGGACATTCTTTACACATCACGGATCTCAAATGAAGACGCAAAATCAAAGTGAGATTTAAAGCGATGGCGCTTTCGAGGAGCGGTGCGGCACATTTAAATAACCCCTAAAAACAGACAAGATTGTTTCGCATCATCTGGATCTATAAAATTGGAGAACGTGGCGAAAGCTGGGAGATTCACGGCCTGATAATATAACACACTATGGATTTTTCCGTATCGCGAGTGTTTATGGAGGACTGGAGGGCGGGATTCTGGTGAAAAAAAAAGTGCCATCACAAGATGCAATGAGGTAACATGGAGGGGTCTCAAGGACTGGGAGCAACAAAGGGCAGTTTGCTGTTAAAAGGTCTCATCAGTGAAAGTGTCTATCAATCACGGTACAGGAATGTCCCCCCTGCCCCCCCCCCCCCCTTCCCCGACCCCATGCCGTAATGATTCTGGAGTGACAGCCACAGCTGCCAGGTATTATGGCCTTGCCACAACAGCAGAAGTGACAGAAGGTTAACACTTTGTCACGGCGCTGACACGCTGCTGCAGCACTGCTACTGTTCTGTAAATATTTGCTCCGAGTCAAACAGGGTTGTTCTTACAGCCCCCCAACAGAGATGGCTTTGATCCACAGATGAGAGGAGTGATATCAAGCTATAGTCTCAGAAATATACTAAGGTGTTAATCATCTATTTGTCCAATCACCCCAAATAGCAACTTCTTTCTCGTGACTTGGGTTTCTCTCGGTGGAAAAGCTGGTGTATC
Source organism: Mullus surmuletus (assembly GCA_903171835.1). NCBI lineage: Eukaryota > Metazoa > Chordata > Actinopteri > Syngnathiformes > Mullidae > Mullus > Mullus surmuletus. The sequence goes on along the minus strand of CAESWR010000511.1, from coordinate 1,714,879 downwards.
TGGACATGCAATTGAATGCTTAAAGGGATAGTTCGGATTTTTTGTCATGTTGTATGAGATCCTCACCATCAGTGTCATTCATCGGCAGTGACTTTTCCCCCACTGTGTCCCGTGAGCAGAGTTCCGGCCCGTTTTCAGTGTCGCAGAAAAGTTGAGGGAAAAGTTACTGCTGATGAACGACACTGATGGTGAGGATCTCATACAACTTCATGTCAAAAAAATCCCTTTAATGTATCAAAATACAAGACCTTTTAGCATGGAGCCAGGAAGAAAAAACTGCAGGAAGATTTTTCATTGCTAATATTTTGCTTTTTTACAATACTGTCACTTATTTAGGCTGTCAAAAGGCCTTTTGAAAGCTGATCCCTCATGTAGTCAGGGTTTACAGGATGTTTTTAACGCTGCAACCATGACCGTAACATCATCCAAGATAGCTTCGGCCAAACACGTCAGGTTATCCTTATCTGAAACGCCGTAAAAGTTTTATAGTTATTGAGACTCTCTGGCGAACATGTTGGAGCTGTTAGTCTGGTATCTTTACAAGGTAGTACATTTTGTTGGGATTATGAATCTATACAAGAAAAAAAGTGAAGCTGGTCCTGTTGATTGCAGTTTATTATTTGTTTTTCAACTACAAATGATTTTCACTGACAGGCTCAGATTGTTATTTCAAATCATCCTCAAAAGATAGATCTTCTTATGTAAAAAGAAAAGAGACTCAAACAAACAGTTCTCTCACCTCTCAAATAACATTATTGACTTAACTGCAAGTACATAAACCTGTTTGCACCGGTTTGTACGCCCTGATACAGACAGCAGAGTGAGCAGAGAGGTTAGATCCAACTGTGATTGAAATACTGCTGCGGGTACAAAATAATAATGTTTGTTGGCATTTTAGCTGTTTGTTTTGAGAGGCGATCGAGATATTCACAGCTTGTCCTGGACTCTCTTGTGTTATCAGCCATTGGCCTCTTTTGAACTCTCGTCCCCCTGGGACAGTGGGAGTCAAATGAATGAAATCGAAGGAGTTGATCAAAGAGGACGACCAGAAATGATAGTGAACTGGTGAGATGATTGATGACAATGTCGGCAGGGTGTGACATTAGTGAGAAAATTGTCAACACCCTGGGAGTTTTTTGTGAATTAGGATCGGTATTTGCTCAGCGCGCACTTTTGGACAAGACCCATCACTTGTATGCCCTTGCTGGCTGGTGCAGGGCTGGAGCTCCAAGCTGCAGACAGCCAACACACTGGCACATCGAGCAGCATGTGTCACTCCCCAACCCTCTCCAAGCAAAGGACGATATCATAACAAGTTCATTGCAACAGTTCCAACTCAATCGGCTGTTAACGTAAAGCCATTCTTTTTCAACACACTAATTGGTAAAACACAGCCCACACTCCTGCAGTGTCACAGCAGAGAAAAAATAAATCAAGGATAAAATCTTTTCATACATTTTGTCCCCTATCTACAGAAATGGAAGACGGCTGTTTGGTTCCGGCTCGGGAATGTGCTGTAAAAGGAAGAGACTTGCAGTGTAAAGTGTATTCTGGATGTCTTTAGCAATGGAAATATATAATATCTTTCAACTGGACACAATTTGGCTGAGTTTTCAGTTTAATTTTCATCAGTACTCTGCACTTGCTTATATAATAGACAACATATATGAAAAACGTCTTTGTTTCGCCGGTTTGGCCTTTCGTCCTTGCAAAGCTGCATTGCCTCTATCCTTGAAACATTTCAAAATGCTTTGAGGTGCAGTGAATGCTCAGAGTGAAGCAGAAACCATTGACTGCTGTATCTTTCAGCAAACCCATGTGACGGTGCTGTGGGTTTGGCGTGAGATTCTCAGCCCCTCCCTGAAATGGCCATCGTCCAGTCCTACATTAGCAACCATCAGTGGGCATGGGAGGCCAAAATTTGTGCACGTGGAACCTGCTCATTTGTCATTTCCGAAGCCACAAAAGCACAGACGTGCTAGTTTGGACCCAAAATCACGATCCTTTCCCAAACCATTTTATACAACCTAATTACCTTTCAATATTTCCTGTAAAGGTTTGAAAGGCATTTTGGAAAGGCTCAGATCTTTCCAAAGCGCTTTAAGACAGATCTTAAAGCAAATTCTAAATATACTCAATGTCTGAGTCATTAACGTGTGTAAAGCAGTGTGTGTGTGTTGATGGTGTTTTAAATAATACTGTGTTAGGTAATGAAGAGAGACCCCTTCAATTCATTTTAAAAGTTTGAAGACTCCTTTTTTATTTTCAAAAGGATCCTCCTAGGGCTAAACTGCATTACCTTTGCTTTACGGTGCACAGAGACCATGGTAACACCGCATTTTCATTCCATCGAGCACTGGAATGATTTACAATAAGAACTGTAGAATAACAAACTGCGGTCACACTGTGAAACGGCTTTAAATGACCTCTGATATTTACAAACAGCCTTGGAGTGTTTTGCTGCCTGATGATCCTTCACAATTGCAGATCTGTGACTCAGTCTGGGCTCGCTGGATCGCATCTCATGTCTTGTTGGAACCAGAAGAGACGCAGCTCTTTGTTTTCTCACAAGACTGTCTTTGGTCTGACGCCCACTCAGAGTGGATGTAGTCTAAGATGACTCCCTCCCGGAGGATGCCCTATGTTGAACTACATTAACTCCCCATTAACCATCAGAGGTAGTCTTGAGCGTTGCCATTCATAGTGTCTGCACATCATCCCGCGCTCTCAGCAGTCAGCACAGTGTAATATCTTGTGTCACGGCCGAGATCTTTGATTTGCTTCCTTTTCTCAATGTGACAGTGGCTGAAGTGGATGACAAGCTGTGTTGGGTGTTGATTCAGGCCTCTTCTTTATCCGGGACCTCACTGAAAAAGGCAGGATTGAGATTTGTAGGTGATTTCAATTTGGACTATTTCACCCTGGCAGTGTTAGAGACCTTTGGTGGTTTGGAAATCCACCACCTGAGAGGGATAGATGCTGTTTTTTCTTGCTCAGTGTCAAAACAGAATTAGAGATGGCCTTGTCAGATTGATAGAGTTCTTGCTTTTTTCATGTAGTCATCTCTGAATGTTGATGGACTCGCACTTAGAGCAGGGTTCAGCCAAAAGTCTTTCTTTAAAGCAGAAATAGCAAATACCATTTCAGATCTTTTCGTTTGGACAGATGTACATTAAAAAGGCACATAAATTACAATTACTGTGAAATGGCCTCTTTTCTCTGAGAAAACTCTGCTACACTCAGATACAAACCCATCAATGAACACTGTAGCATATCAACCGGGGCACGGCTGCGGCTATTTATAATGCAGATGGTGTCATTTCAGCGTACATGCACCTGGATGCATCAGACAGTGATCATCATCAAATAATGATGATCTGATGATGATTTAATTCAAAGCACGCAATTAGAAACACGCTTGTGCTTACACATCAGAGGATTAATGTGATTTATGACACAATAATAAAGTCCTGAAGGGTAAAATATACAAAAGCATACTTTCTCCTAAATCTGCTCTGGACTCTGGACTCACCTTTGATTCATTTTTACTTCCTCATATCTGGAAAAATGTATGTTTGTGTCCATATGGCCAGGCACTCTCCATTCCAAGTGTGAGTTTTTTGTGCTTACTCATCATTTATACATCAGAGCACCGTAGGGCTTAAATGCCAACTGTGTGTTTCTGTTACCATGACAAACACGCAAAGGC
>CAESWR010000511.1:1699196-1711119 GCA_903171835.1 Mullus surmuletus | reverse complement strand
TTTTTTATGAAAATGGCGGCAAACTGCATTCAAGTGACAATGATGAGTGTGATCAGAGAAACCCCCCATCATTCATAGCCTGAGAACTTGTGGAAAAACACAATATCAAGTACAAAAAGGATTGCAGCCAGAGGCAAAGTTGTTATCGCAAATCATTTTTACAAACTCAGGCTGACTATTTCCAGCTGAGAAACTGCAGCAAAATTCAGGTGTTTATATGATCTCATGTGACTGAACACGCAAATGAGTGTTCTCCGAATATGGGTGTTCTTAAAATAATATTGTGACAAATTATGCAGTGCTCTTTTGAGTCTCAAACATCTGACTGCACCCTTCTCTGACTCCAGAACCAGAACTTAATCACGTTTTCAAACTCACAGCACAACAGGATCAATGGCACCTTCGCTGTTCTCTCATGATCTTGGTTTACAATCGTCTCCCCACACGCCACAGCCTGTGAAATAAGGGATCACTGTGTGTTGCCGAATTCGAATAAACAAGAAAAGTGAGTGAGGAAAGAAGAATTTGTTTGTTGAGTGGGAGAACACGACACTATCACGCTTCTGCCTCCAATAATGCAAAGTGATTGATAATGAGCATATTTGTGAGTGCAGACGGCTTGGGGGAGAAGCGTAAACACGCTGCAGAATGAGGAACACAGGCATCTGAGGGAGTTGAAGCAGTGGCACTCATTATCAATTAATTTCAGAGGATTTACAGTGATTATTGTTTGTTTTGCAGATTTCAGTGCATTTCGCTGATGTTCATACTGACTACTTTGTTATTTGCTCAAATGTGTGCAGAGAAGTGCTAGTTAAGGCTCCTGCCAGGGGAGACGCTCATCTGTAAACATCTTTCTACATTTGGGATTAAAGGTTTATGAGATGTCACATTGGTAGAATATGGAGTCTTAAAGCTTTAAGAGGCCTTTGTCAATGGAGAATCAGACTTTCCTCAACAGTCATTTTAACAGGAGACCACACCGTAAAAACATGTCCACACTGCAGCCCCAAAGTGGCCCCAATCGGATTTTTTCATGGCAGTGTAAACAGTTCAGACTTCTTGAAATGCGGCTTTAGTCTGAACAGCCTTGTGACCGACTGGTAACAGAATTCATTGCAACTTTGGCTCAAATCTCTTTCGCCGAAGCCAGTCATATCAAGACCCCCCCCCCCCCACACACACACACACACACACACACACACTCTCTGTACCAAAGTCGCAGCTGTTGCTCAAGCCATAATTTCACTTTAGGCTGTCCTTTTCTTCTTTATATCTTTCATGCTCCCTACTCTCCACTCTGCTTCCACTGCAAAATGACAAAAAATAAACCATAAACACGAAGACCTTTGGCCTCCATGTCTGCCGGTGCTGAGTGTGGCGTCTCCATGACCAGTTCACATTGTAATCCAGTCCAAAAGATAAGCTGCATAAAAAGAATCTGATCTGGGAAGAAATATTAATTGAGAGCTGAGGCTTGCAGTGTGAGCGTAATCAAAGTCTTATTGCGGTTACGAGCATGTCACAGCTTTGTGAGCAAGTGTTACATTTACGTCAGATGAGTTTAATTGAAAGCACACATAGTAATTCAACCATCCAACAATGCAAAATAATGCGATTTTTGACTTGGTTTCTTTGTAAATTACATCGAAAACTGCCTCTGCTTGGAAACCCTTTTTCCAGAGGGACAACAAAAAGTTCTATGCGCTGCGCATTCATCTAAAAGTGTGACTACCCCGCTTTTCAAAACTTTGAAGATAAATTACGGTGCTTTTTTCTGGGTCCTCATGCATGGTTTGTTTGATGTCTAAGTGTGAGCGGAGCTGACATTGCTTCATTTTCAATGCAGTTGGATAGTTTGGTGTCTCATTTCACCAAATCCAATCTCCTCCACTTTGATGTCTGAAATAGCTAATATTCTGCCCTAAAAGCAAATAATGTTGTGTTATGCAGAGTTTCAGATGGAAACAATGTAGAATAGGAAANNNCTGTTGAGTCTTGTAAGAACACAGTACTTCCACAAGCTGAATACTTTTTTCATTCAGTGGTACTTTCTTAGCTGTCACTTTTTTGCTTCATGTAATGGAACTAAAAGACTGGCCTTTATAGTCCAAATGTCACTTTGAAATACACCTCTGCTTTGGCTAAAGAAAATATGCAAGATGGATGATATATTCTTCCAAATGTAATCACCTACTTCTTGATGACTGGATAAATAGAGGTCTCAAAGTCATTGCAATCAAAGGTAGTATAGCAGGGACACTGCTATTCAAATGGAGTGAACGAAAAGGAAGAGGGAAAGGACACTGAATAACACTTAACTACATCTCTCTCCGTCTACGTTGTTGTTAGAAATAAGTGTAAATGGAGTTGAGATGAATCAGTCACAGTGTAGTCAAGTGTTTACTCTCGGCAGCTTTCCGGCAATAATCGATCCATCTACAGAACAACATTTACAATGCTGATAGAAAAAAGTGCATATAATAATCCGCTTCATCAGTCTTTTACAAGAGCTATAAAACGCCTGAAAATGTAGAGTGAGCATTCAAGATGGTTTTTGTGCGTTCGCAAACACCAACTGTCCTTTTATTTTTTTGCCCTCCATCGCGTTAATCCACCTCTACAATAAATTTACAGATATCAAGAGTGTGCAACAAAGGTGATGCTCATTAAATGCGCCCTTTATATTAGCATTGGCTCCTCCAGCCTTTCTGCTTTGTAGGTGTATAAAAGTGAGGCTAACATTCCGGCTGACTTCATTAAGTTTCATTTTCCATTTTATCTCTCTTGAAGTAGACCATTAAGTCGGTGTGCAAGGGTAACTGATCAGCTAATCTCCCTATGATTTATGTGGCAGGGAAGCTGAGGACTTAACTGAGCCTCCGAACACATTGATTACTGACATGGTTAATTGGCTAAACCCACTGGTACATTGAGACAGGCTTATTGGAAATGTCAAATCAAGCGGCTCATTTGCATTCATGATGTATGGCATCTATTCCAGCTTCTGCCCAGGCAGCACAAACTGACACACATAGTGTCGGTGGAAGGGGCTGGGATCTCTGCCTTGAATTTGCGACTGACCATCTGGATATCCAGGACATGTGCTTTTGCCCCCCCCTCACACACACAAACACACACACACGCACACACACTTCCCCGTCCACATGTCTGCGTTGGATGCGGTGAGCAGACATCTGCTGAGTGGAGGTTGCGTGACCCCCGACGTGAGGGAGAGTTGATATGTGGTTTGGGGCGGAAGTGCAGCGCTGGAAGCAGGTCTAATTGATGGAACCGTGTTGGTAAAACAGAAAATTACATTTTATTCATTTTCCATTTCTTTTGTCTCCAGTGTGTGTATTTTGGAGATGAAAACACCGGATGACAGAATTGTGCCCTGGAATTACCCTCAATATAAATCGATGAAAGCAGCGTGAAATTGAAAAGTGTTGCAATTTCAGCAGATGTAAGTGATATTCTGAGAGACAAGAGAGGTGGCATGATTTGCAGTGTGCAAATACAAGGATTCATTTGTCCTGGAACAGGTCATGCTTAAGAATTGAGTAAAGCCCCAAGATACCAACAAACCTTGATTCTGAACACCCAACAACACTAATTACTGTGGAACGTCATGTCATGTAGAACAAACACAAATGAGAAGCCAGACAAAAAAAGACTGTATTCCAACTCTTTTTCTATATCATTTTAAAGTGGCACAAAACAGAGAAAGCTGTAATAAAAAAGAGTGGCAGCTCACCCCCTCCACCGCAATTAGTCCAAGCAAATCTCTACACATAATTAGTCTTATGATTTTAATTGTCATTTTAACACTTAGGCATCAACATTTCCAATGTGTACAATTATATTCACTTGAAGAAAACGCTTCCTGCTGTGCGTAGAGCCACTTTCTTCACTTCTTTTGATGATCATATATATGAGAAGAAAAAAAGCTCACTTCCTAGTTTTTAAACAGGCAAGCTGAAGTATATGCCTGTATATATACATATATGCCTGTATATATACATATATACATATATATATGTATATATTGGTATATGCCATAATACTACAACATCTACAACAAGCACTACTAGTACTACTACTAATAAAACTCATAGAATTTCAGTACAAAGTGCAGTCCCCCCACCTTATCTTGACCCTGGATTTGTCAGGTGCAAAACCTGCAAATTCTCTGAAAATGTCAAATAACGTGTTGACAGAGCGCATAATCAATCATAGCTACGCAGCTCCAAATAAGCTCTGTATTTTTCATGTTCCAAGCAAACCAAATCATCCAGGACGAGTATGTGTGTGTATGGGGGGGGTGGGGGGTGCGTTCACACCTGCACTTAGAACTGTCCAATTGTTATCGGATCACCAGAAATGTTCACACGCCTTTGAAAAGAGTGTGAGTCACAGCTGATGTGTGACAGCACTTAGCGGCTCGACAGTCGAAATGTCAAAGATTGTTCAAGTCACAAGCATGGCATCTCGGATAGACGGCAGGGCAACAAGTTATAATGATTACCAGGCAGGAGGTGTTGGATATTTTGGGCCAAAGAGCCACAAAATTGAATACGGCACCATCAAAATGTAACTACTCAGTATGTAGCATGTACTGCCAGATTAGACGCCACCCTTTGAAAACCATCAGCTCCTATCTCACCAGCTGTGGTTGGAGGCGTTTCCATCACAGCAACGGAGGAGAACGTGTACATCTTTCCAGCTGTAATGTTCCCTGTGTGACACACACACACACACGAACACACCTATACACAAGCCTGCATTTAGGCCCCAAGCCTTACTCAGGTCTCAGCTCGAATTATTGGGCACGGCAGCGAGGTGGGAATCAAACCATCTCAGGACCAGGTTGGTCACTGAATAAAGATGTCTCCCACTGCACCCGCATACAACGCGGTACAAATACCTGAAGACTTTAGCCCTGAGACCGCTCTTGTAATTATGACAGTGGACACTGAGTCACGAAGCATTTCATGAAGTCGGCTCAGTTAAAACTAAGCAACTGAAGGCCTGACACACTAAAAGTTTGCGTGTCGAAAGGTGAGAGCAACCTTCATAGCACCGGCAAAAAAAAAAAAAGGTTGCGTCTTTCAAAAGGTACAAAATAACGTGTGCTGTTCATTCAGCACGATGGCCTTAATGGATATTTAATGTGGGACATTTGTTATTTTGCGCACACTTGGTGCTTTGTAAAGCCAGGAAACAATTGTGGTGGTTATTTTTGTTATATTTGACACTTCTGACAGGTGCTAATGTTGAAGTTTGGCTGCAGTGGCGAGGAACAGATTTGCCTTTTTTACTGTATATTCAACGTTTTCATGTGAAGCTTATTCAAGTTGTTGTGTCTGATGATATCTGAACGACCTAAATGTATTAGGCAAAATAAATGTGTGTGTTTATTGTGAATTATTATGCACTGACCATCCTCTGCAGTCTTTTGCCGGTCCATCAGCCGTTTGATTTACCAACGTTTTTTTTTTTCCCCCTTCTTATATCTTCCTCCAATATTTTGTCATCTTTTCTTCATTTCATCTGTTGCTCTTCTGGCAGAGCGACCATCTCAAAGATATCATCCCATATGATTCGTATAAAGATGTGTTTATTTTTGTCTTCCACATATCCCCAATTTGAGGGTTTTTTGCGCTTGTCGTCTTTCCCTGGTAAATTTAGTTAACACAACCTGGAAAAAACATGGAGGGCCCTTCATTAATTCTTTGCACTGCACATGAAAAGGCAGCTTGAATGGTCAAAAGGGGAATGTCTGCTTTCAGAAATGGTCTCTTTTTCTCTTGAACAAATGAAAGATAAAGGGCTGTGCACTTTTGGATTTTTGTCATAAACACTCACCTTCTTCACCTTCAATTGTGAAATTATGAAGGTTTACGCATTGCTCTATTTTTCCTGGACTGCTGTATTTTTTTTTCAACCGCAGAAAAACAAACCCAAGGACTTTTGTGAATGTCGGAAGGTTCAGCGCAAACCACACCACTGCTGATGCAAAACACCGCCCTTCAGCTAATCACATGACCAGTCCATGTAGCTGTGGCAATAACTGTTTTGTTTTTTTTTACCAATTAAAAATCACTGTTGAAAAAAAAAAAGTTATGGTTGCTGAGAAGTGTGGTGAAGGTTTGGGGCAAATCAGTGTGTCGCTAAAGTTTTGTGCACATCATTACAATAGTTATTGTGGTTGACCATCAGTGTGCCGTCTTCTCGTCACATATCTTGAGCGTTGGCTCAGTTTCAATTAAAGCAAGTTGCTTGGTTTGTCTCATGTAAATTAGCAAAGAAGCAATGAGATGCATCACTGATTGTTATTAAAAATTCAGGCAATGTGCTGACATAATTACTTGCTGGTGAGGGAATCTCACGTCTGCCTTTTCACCTCCACACTCCAGTGGATGTAACAACTATCTACCTATTTCAAAATACCCTTTTTACGGCCCTTTCTCCCCCTCGTCCTCACGCCTTTTTCAGCCAGACCCCCTTAGCTCTCTGCTCTCTCGCTCTCTCCTTCAGCTCTGTTGGAGGTGATACTGGCCGGCAGAGACTGTCTGGTGGCCGGAGACTCGTGCTCGAGCGATGAGACCTGCAGTCCACGTCTGCGGACTCTGCGCCAGTGCGTGGCGGGGAACGGCAGCATGAAGCTGGGCCCAGGAGCCAGGAGCCAGTGTGCCAACGCGGTGTCGGCCCTGCTGTCCAGCCCCTTACATGGCTGCCAGTGCAAGCGGGGCATGAAGAAGGAGAAGAACTGTCTGAGCATCTACTGGAGCCTACATCAGTCCATCATACATGGTCAGCGCTCATCTCTCCTCATCATCATGAGATTGCTGTTCATCATCATGACTCTCATTGCGTGTACATGCCACACTGGTCACACAACATGCTCTCTATTTGCAGGACTCAACCTGGTGGAGAGTTATCCCTACGAGAGAGTACAAAGGGACTACGACTATGTCCGTCTGGCCTCTATTACAGCAGGCAAGTTCACTGACCCCCGTCGGCTTTTTCCTCACATGACACCATTTTAACCCTTTGAAGATGCTTTGGCACTTGAAATCTCCCTGAAACTAAACCCAAGGCAAAGAGAGAGGCCCATTGAGTACTCCAGACACAATTACGCCACTGATAGCGTTCTGTTTCAGTGCTTCACTATCAAAATTCAGAGAAACCGTTTAGGAAGAAATGTAGAGATGTACTTCGAATTCAAAGTCTCTTGGTGCAATTTTAGAGAAAATCAAGGATGTATTGGACTGACGGGTATCAAATGTCCCTCTTGCATCAGATCCATCTGAGGATTACAGCACAAAACACACCTAGGTGTAAAAATCTGCACCTAGCAATATAATCTATGATACGAATGCTATGAAACATAACTAATTCATATAACCTTCTGTAGCTGTAGCTTATGTGTTCTGATATAGTAGTGCACCTCGACCTGCAGCCCTGTATAGCGATGTGTAATAAGGCATTGACTCTCCAGCTGTGCTACAGCCTGTGTGTGTGTGTGTGTGCGTGTGTTTGTGAAGGGGGGAAAAAAAGGGACAGCCTGATGTCATATTTCTTCCACAATGCCCTGTTACATACAGAAGGTTAGGGTGATGATTACTCACTGTAATGATACCTGTGCAGTCCACTAATCCGTGATGATGGGATTAGATTTGCCATCACTCTTTGACCCAAGATGTCAGAACCCAGGATATTTTCTTAGCTTTCTTGCCAGGCTAACCCATCTTACCTTTTCATTGTTACTAATTATAGTGGCCCAGATATTCAGAAACTGGCGGAGAAACAAATGTAAGCATCATGGCCCCTGTTATTAAACTTTTGCTCTCACGAACCTGCAGATTACAATCTTGTCTAAGCATTGATAACATGGTCTCCATATTCATTTTCAGTCTTATCATACAAATGCACATTTATTCAATAATGATCATGTTTCATGCAACCTTGGGGAAAAAGAGGGAATAAAAGGAAATGTTAATTCGATAGACAGTGGACAAGCATGACTATGCAGAACACCAGACTGTTTTTTTGTTTTTTCCCCAGTATGGCACACAGTACAATAACGGCTAAAGTTAAAAGAAGTCTGGTTGCACAATATACTAGCACAACAGGATCATTTTAATTAACAAGATGAAAAAGCCAGTGGATCCACTGTGTCCACTCGGTTAAACTGAAGAAAAAGGGCTTTCATACAAGAAAGACTTTTCTTGTTGCTTAATATTCATCCTGTTAATGTGGTCCCTCATTGTTTATTTCCATCGCCCTTCCTTCTTTACTCCATAAACCACCACCTTGAAGCTGAACTTTTGAAACAAGAAAAGATGACTCTTTAACGTTAATACGAACAAATCTATTTTTCTGCTAATGTCTACACTGGCTTTGACCTCACCATCCATCGACAGACTCTGATGTTGGCATGACAACAGTGAATCGCTGCCTGGATGCAGCCAAGGCTTGCAATGTGGACGACTTGTGCCAGAAGCTGCGCACAGAGTACGTATCAGCTTGCATCAAACCCACCGCCAAATCGGGCCTCTGCAACCGTCCCAAGTGCAACAAAGCCCTGCGCCGCTTCTTCGACCGCGTCCCCGCCGACTACACGCACGAGCTGCTGTTCTGTCCCTGCACAGACACGGCGTGCGCGGAGCGTCGGAGGCAGACCATCGTTCCCAGTTGCTCCTACGAGAGCGCGGATAAACCGAGCTGCATTGCACAGATGCGGATGTGCGAGGCGGACTATGTGTGCAGGTGAGAACACGGCAAAATCTTTTAAACGTCCGTTTTCAAAGGTAATTAGGATGCTAGTTATTTTTTATGTCATTAAATATGTCCATAAAAACACATGGCAGTAATAGTATTATAATCCCAAATTTGGCTTTGCTTAATTATCCACTTCTGTACATGTAGTGTCCCAATCCAGCAGAGCAAATTTTGCATTGTCCCCAGCTCATTGAAGTATTGTTTGGATATAGATCTCAGATATACTCACCATACAAATTTGGGTCAGCACTCTTCAGCCTTATGAGTCTTTGAGACCAAATAAACAGCCATTCAATCAAGAAAATGACCTGCTGTTTTACCCTAAAGCTTTATACCACTATTGGTTAGAACACCCTTGAGAGCCTGTTGGAATAACACATTAAATATTTAGCACGGATAAAGAGCCAGATGGATCAGAGTTATCGCTCATTGCAATCTCTGGTCATGGCCATTATTTTTCACAGGCCCATTACACTCAGGGCTTCACTAATGATCCCAGGTCTAGGGGATGAAATATATTAGTCTTTCTATCACTTTCACGATATAGTGCCGATGCTTTCAGTCTTCACCGTGGTTGCCAATATTTCTTTATGACAAGGGAGCAAAGTTTTTATTAAATCACTTAGTTATTAGAGGAAAAAAAAAACCCTGCGGAAAACTTTTCAACATAAAATACATAGGGATGCGATCTTTTGTGCTTAAGCTGTGCTCTTTGATTCCGCAGGTCACGGCTGGCGCAGTTCCAGTACGACTGCGAGCCCTCCGAGATGTCTGCCAGCGGCTGCAAGCAGAGGAACTATGGCGCTTGCCTCCTTGCCTACACGGGGCTCATAGGTGGGTTGGTGAGGGGGGAGAGGGGAAACGAAAACGAGCAGGTGGAGGCAGAGAGAGTGGGACGTAATCGCTGTATAAATGCAACGCGAGAGGTGGAACGGAAGGACTGTGCAGCTGCAAGCAGGCAAGAATGGCTGCTAGGAGGGTAAATAATGAATGCAGAGCAGAGTTAAAATAAACAGAGGGAAATTAATCTCACTGGTCTACAGCAGAATGCAGAGTACACAATTATGTGGAACACAGGAAACCTTGAAATCATAAGGTGGACTTACATTCTGCTAAATGAATGAGGCATTTTTTTTCTCACATGCTGCTGAGAGGTACCAGCCCCTCTTAATGCGTTTCAAGAGTCTCAAATGGTGCCCCTCAGCGCAAACACATACTTGGCATTTTCATTCCTGTCTTGTATTTACTAAAGCACTTGAGATCCCACTTCTACTATGTTGAAAGAAGAAAAAAACAACAACAAAGTAAGAACCACAGTGGAAAAATGTCAAGGCCAAAATATTCTACGAAACTGAGAAAATACAAAGTTGGCCTGCTTCGTATTATCTCAGTCATAGTTTAGGAGTCATTCGCAGCCAGTCCAACCAACAGTACTAGGATATTATCAGCTCCTCACATCTAGGAAGTGCATTGTCCATTACTGTCTTAGATGTAAAGCACTATAAATACTGTGTAACAGCTCAAAGCCTCATTAATATTTCATGCAGACTGACAGAAGGTGCGGTTTCTCCACAGGAAGTACGATAACTCCTAACTATGTAGACAACTCTACATCCAGTGTGGCTCCTTGGTGCTCCTGCTCAGGCAGCGGGAGTCAGAAGAAGGACTGCGAGGAGTTCCTGGGATACTTCACAGACAACATTTGCCTGAGTGAGTGTCACTATATCCAGACCGCAGCCCATGGAATGTACCGAGCTGGGTTTTTGGGCGAGAGGTTGTGTTTACATAGAGGTATTTGCTTTCACAAGAGGCAGGTTTAGAGAATTAGACCGCTACAGGTTTGAGGTAAAAAAAAAAAGGTGGTCTGTTTTTACAGGCAATATGATGTCAGATTTCTTCTCTGGGGTCCATTTGTGTGCTTTGCCTCATGTTTTAGGCACTGGCAATTTCAAACAACTGTTTTATCACTGGAAAACGAGACAAGCAAAAAGTCTACCAATTTTGTATCCAACTCCAATGAGGAAAATTGCGTCCCTAGACTGCAGTGACAAATACTGAGCATTCATACACCTGTATACCCAGTTTTTGCACCATTTATACCTCCTCATGTGGGACACTGTGCCATTGTGCCTAGTAAATCTGCACAACAACATGAAATCAGAATCTGGCCTGAATCATTGTCATGATGTTCACTATGGATCAGTTTAGAGTAATAGCTAATTATTATGGCCAATCATGTACAGCCCCATCTCAGTCGCACCTTGATTTATGATCATCTCTAGTTAAAAAAACCAATAACAAACAAAAACTCCATGTGAAGCTCAAGTCTGTGGAGCTCTCTGATTTGTATAGAGCCAGGGCTGGAAGGCAGAAGGTATCCTGTCTGACTCCTCTCACCCACTGGCCTGCCAATACAGGCTACTGTGATCTTGCCGCTGGTACATGGTAACAAGATTAAAACTAATAAATTTAAAAACTAGTTTGTGCCCATAACCATCGGCCTCATGAATAAGATATGACGATGATCGGCTTCTGGAACATTGATGTATTTGTTAATTTTGTGGTGAATGTGTCTCTTTTTGTCAGTTTGTATTACATGTTTTTCTGCTGGCTGTACAACAAATTGCCCCACAGGGACAGTAACGTTTCAAAGTTAAACATAATACATAATAGAGTCCACAACCCCCAAAAAGTGTTTAAAAAAACACTTATAAGAAAGAAAAAACGGTAAACTAAACTGCTCTTCCATGGTTTGTATGAACTCCTCTTGTTTTGGGTTTTGGGTTTGTTGTTCAACAGCTACGTGAGTGTAAGAGCAAAAATAAGTGCAATAACCTGTATCAGGGGACATGCAGATTGGTTGATAGTTAGAAAGACTGGAAGGGGACGGTGCACAATTGATAGGAAACGGGAGATAGATGGCTCTTGATTTTTTGTGTGGAATTAAATTCGCCACCCTCTTCCTTTTACTTCAGTTTCTCTATTTATTATCTTTTATTCTATCATCCATTCATGCTATTTGTTCAGTATAATTTAATCTGAGTGCCCAGACAGTTGCTTCTCAGTGAATTATAAGTGAAATGGCCTTGTGATCGGCGTTAAGATTGTTCAGTAATCGCATAATCTCCCCCAAATG
>CAESWR010000511.1:1686186-1698404 GCA_903171835.1 Mullus surmuletus | reverse complement strand
GGTTTACTGATAGCATTATGTTTTTTAAAATTGCAATAGATATCACAATGAACCAAAATGTAATTTCATTGTTCTTATTGATAATTACTTTAATATTTAATATGACTGTTTTTGTATTATTCTAAATAGATTTTTTAATTTCACATCACAAAACAGAAAACTCTTCGTCTATGGCGTTGCTTTTCAAGGGATTCAATTCCCGATTGCTTTTAATAATCAGTTGCTTGTTCCAGGAACTCAGTGCATGTTTGTTATAATAATATCTGAAAAAGTGTCCATTACCTTTACTTTCTGGCTAACATTGCCAAGAATTTGCAATTTGCAAAATGAGAAAAAGTGAGGCAAAGTGGGACAAGTGAGTCTTCTTGTTTGATAAAATAACAAGTAGTCTGACCCGGACCCTGAGGCCTAAAACGACCCACTAGCCTGTTTTTACGAGAGCACCACCTGAGCTAACATAACTCCATGTGGGGATTCCACGTAAACCGAGCTCTGTGTCTCCTCACAGGCCATGGGAAACGAGCTGCTGGTGGCTCAGCCTGCCCTGCCGTCCAACAACCTCCCCAACTCAGCCTCGGCCCCCCGCCTGCTGCGCCACGCTGCCTTCAGCCTGCTGCTGCTGCCGTTCCATTTGCTCTACGATGGCCACTAAAGACTGCAGGGGCGGAACCTTCCTTGTACCCAGCAGATGGGAGGACCAGAGCAGCTCAGAGGAGAATGGACCATGCGGCGTACTCCTCCTTCTAAATATGTACAGCAGTTTTATTGGGTTTTTTTCCCCCTATTTTTGTGTCTAATTGGTCCGGATCCACCTGCCAGTGTTCTCTCTCACAGCGTGGGAGGCGAAGCAAAGCCAGTCTGTACATTGTTGTCGCGATCAAAACCAAGCACCGCTTTTTTGTGGACTAACACAGCTCTCAGCTATCCGACAGCAGCACCCATTTTATGAAAATGTACCGCAGATATATATGATACAGACATGAAGTGTGTGCTGTGAAGTACTTTCAGTGTCAACAGAAGCTCTTATGTGAAGTATTGTGAGTCAGAGTGATCGGAAACCTGCTGGACCACACAAGGCTTTAATACCACTCTCCACAAGTGACTGAAAGAGGACTTTTATTTTTGATCAATACTGGAATAGAAGGGAGACAGAGAGACGATACAGCTACAATTCGCGCTGGCACAATGGACAAATGCCCCGATACTGAAATGTCCAGCAGCTCTAGCTAGAAGAGATGTGGCAGAGTGGGGAGGCCTACAGCAAACCCTGACATCATCAGCGCACTCGCCATCAAGACTGTTGCCATTTATCAGACTCTCAGCATCACTTTATTTGTTACTGCTGAAGCTACAGTAGCTGTTCAGTGAAAACAAATTCATAAATGCCGAAAATCGGCAAAGGCAAGTCCTTGGACTCAGCAAGAAAAAAAAATCTGCAAAGAAGAACTCTTTACCTGTAGCTACTGTTCTCTGTGTTTGTGAGCATTATACCCTTTCATTTTCCATCGTGTATGTGAACATTGCTATAAGGGGTTCTGAGTTTTGTTTTTGTGGCCAGAGGAAAGAAAGGGAACATTTTGACTTCTTACATTAGTGTCACCAATGGCAGTGTGGTGCCTGTTTGACATTAGACGGATAAGATTGAGTCTGTATTTTTCTGTTCTGGTCACCCAGCAGTGAGTTGTAAGAGGGCCAAATGTGCTGCAAATAAAAGTTCTCAGATCACAATGCTTTTACATTAGCATCTCAGAACCTTTTTTTTTTCTTTTTTCATTAACTGAATACATCCTCTGCAGACCATGGCTGTCCATCAGGAAAACCCTAACAGTGGGCGAGGGGTAGAATGTTGTATAGTTTCATGGGGGGAAGAAGGTAATGCTACAAAAGATGTGACGTTCGGTTGTTTAAAGTGACAGCACACAGAAACAAAAAAAACTAAAAAACTGAACAAGCAGGTTGAGTCAAAGTCAAGACAATCTTTTTTTGTTGTTTTTACATACCAGCTTTTCATCACGGATAAATGAAGAATTGAGTAAGTATATATTCCGTATCACCTTAACCTCTGCAGCAGTGTTTGTAACAATTGGAGACCTTCCACTTTCAATTCATGTGCGTATTATACAGTATGTTTAATTTTTTTGTTATGTTTGTTATGTGTTTCTCTCAAAGTGATCAATTAAAAGTTGGTGCAATGATGCATGCATACGCATCCTGATAACACCAGAAAGTATCCAGCACTTTTCAATCAAGGAAAAATGCTAGAGGATTCTAGAGGGAGAGGAAGGTGCACCAGAGAGAGAGAAGGTCACATTAGGAAAGTTATCAAGCAATGCTTGGGGAGAAAAATTAGTCAGGTGAATCTGAGTTGTCTTAAGCTCAGAGTTATGACTCCTGTAGAGAGGTCCTCAGCGTGGGAGGAAAAATGGGGGATGTCTACAAGGCCTATGATCAAAACTAAGTCAAGGGTGCAGCACTTTGTTTGTATCTTGGCGATGTTACACGACAGGCTTTGAAACTGAAATCACCCAGAGCAGCCACTTCCAAAATATGGCACCGTGGGGAGGAACTGTGCTCATTAGACAAGTGTAGATGAGAAACTGATGAATGTGAATGTGCAGAATATGATCTGCTCAGCTGATTTATACCACACTCATTCCGCCATGAGTGATGCACTTTCATTTTCTGTGTGCGGTGTCCTGGAAAAAACAAACATAGTTTAGAATCATTTCTTATTTCTTGTCACTCCCATTACAACTGCACTTTGCATCAAGATTAAAAAAATCCCCCAAAGAAATCTGTTAGAGGCTCATAAGATATGCAAACAGCAATGAATTAGTGGTTGATGAAGGTCACACTTACAAGCCTGACACCAAGTCCACATTTGGACTCATCGCATATTTACTCAAAATGACCATAAACTGTTTATTACCATAATATTAACTACAGTTTTGTCACAGTGGTTGGTAATTACGCTCAGAATGAGATTTGCAGCACATCATCAAGTGGAGGACTGTTAAATGCAAAAAGAGCAGAGAGAATGAGGGAAATAACTGTAAAACTTTTCAATCAAGACTGATGACACAACTAATGAGCGTGTAACTGGACTGTCAACATGTCAATCGGAGTAAAACGATACATTTGTAACAAACAGAAACACATTCAGAGTTTTGATGTCACATACATTAAAGGATGGGGGGAAGGCTGTTTTTTTAAATCCATACTTCTCCCTAAAATGAGTTTTGCAAACCCTTACCCAAAGTATTTGACTAATTGTTGCCTGTATTATGATCACTGGAGGCAGTTGTTGCAGATCAGGAAGTACTGCAATTTTTCTTGCAACCATTGTTCAAATGTGTGGTGGGATGGAAAGCATCATAAAATAGATTTTACAACCTAAAAATATCTTAGCTACATCACTGTTTAGTTTCTTGACATTTATTATATATTTTTTTAAATCACACTTTCAACATTTATGACCAGATTCAGTCTTTTTCCAGTCATCTTTATTATGGGGGTTAATGAGTGCACTACTAAAAGATCAAATGTTTCATCGTTTTCTGAGGAATTATGTTGACACTAGTTTGGTGTCAGACTGTTACTAGATGTTCATAAGACATTGCCTTTGACATTTAAAGAAGACATACAAATATAAAATGCTGGCTATGAAATGACCTTTCTTCTGTCTTGAGCCTGCGACACATACAGCACTGCGGTATTTCAGGTTATAACAAGACAATAATAAGATGTATATATTCAGAACAGGTCTAAAGAATAAATGTGGATGATAATGGGAAAATATTAACTGTTTGTTAATTACTCTTGCTATAAGAATCAAGTTGTAAGTAGTGCACCTACAGGATTTGTGCAGATAACATATCCATCACAATAGACATAAACCCTCTCACTCGCAGATATTTCATGGTGTGACCCTTCGCAGTGTGGGATTCTCAAATATTTATGACAAAAACCTGTGATGCACTTGATCACCTTCCCATGCATCTATTTTGGGTCATAATATGATCTTGTGTTCACGTTTTTCTATGACGAGAAACAACTTTGTGGCAAAAGATGACGCACTGCTTTGCATTAAATGGAGGAAAAGTAGAACATCTTTGGGGATAAAATGAATAAATTAGAGATTTTCTTTACGTACTTGACCTGTAATATAATATAATATAATATAATATACGTCTTTGTTATTTACCCACTCATTCTCGCCCTTCCATTTGCTGCCCTTTCTGCCGAATGTTCGCTTTGAATCCACCTCCAATCAATAAGAACAATCAAATGTTGCTCTGGGGTGTTGAAACCTCCTGCCATTTACCACCAGATCATTTTACCTGCAATATTTCAATACAACAGCTTGCGCCCCTCAGTTCCTGCATTTTACCATTGTCATCCGATCCTCATGTTTGCAAAGATGAATCGAAATAGATTCTCCCACATTTATTTCCTAAAACACTGCACCATGGCAAAGCCAGGGGCTGGTGACATATGTCAACTCCATTTTCTCGCTGCTTTCCTGTCTGACACACTGACTTGTGTGGAGATGTGATATGATTCGCTTCCCGTGATATGTGTGATTAAAAGTCGCTGCAATTACAAGTGAGACCTGTTCATCATGAGAATACGGTATGAGCAGTAAATTTAGGAATGCAATCAAAAGAGTAGAGCAGCTGAAGCAAAACAAGCCGCAGTTGTTGCCTGATCCCAAGTCTGAGTGTCAAACCCACACGGATTAACTGATCAGAAAAGTATATCACGGAATGGGTGGAATTTTTCACGACACATTGAGACCAGTGCCTTTAGTTTATTTGCAACATAACAAACAGGGTGTGATGAATATTAATGGCATGCAAAGGTAAGATGCAGCACACTAAAAACTAAGAAAAAGGCTCATTGTGTCCATCGGATCCCCAGAGGGGAGCTTGTTTACTCGGCGTGCTTTTTAATGAGAGTGACTCAGTATTAATAATCTGTCTCAGGTTCTCCACAAATAAGAGTTGAGAGTCAAACTGAAGCAAATCTAAACCAAAATCAGTGTCACCATGGTGCATTACTTTAAATGCACAAACTAACTTTGGGCACCTTTATTTAACACATGTTAGGGCTGTCTTAATTAAAAAAACGTACACAGTAATTGGAAGATGTCAAACAATATTGCAGCATTGATATTTGAAAATGCTAATGCCACTCCATCTCACAAAAACTTTTCGGAAAAGCAAAAACCCATCTTTTCCCACTTAATTGGACATAATACACAGCACTGTCGTCCGTTTGTGTAGTTCGGCTTTTTTCCCCTTGCTGACGGATTCCAGCCGTGAAGTGTCCTCCTATGTAAAAGGTAATTGTGTTCTAACATGAGTCATCCGTGTTTACATCTTCTCAGTTTAGAGAAAGTCCACCAAAACATGTTATTTGTCTGTGTTTGTCCAGGTGTTGCGGTGAAAAATAACGCAGCAATTGTGTCTTTTTCCATCTTTGACAACCTCCTATGAGTAACGCAATGCAGCAAACAGTGTTCCCTATTTCCTTGCAGACACACTCCTTCCAGATGTGCTCACGTTTGTCCGCTCACATCTGTGTTTGCATGGGGGTCTGTGAATTCATGCATGCGTGTGAAGCATGTAGGCGTACGTCTGCCGACAACTGTTTGTACATCTGTAATCTGTGTGTCCAAGCGTATCTGCATCTTTGCGCAGTGTGCATGAACTCACATGTGCAGACTCGGTGTACCTGCAGTAATACACGCCCGTGTCTAAAACCTGTGTGTTTTTGAGTTTACAGGTGTACAGTGGCATGTGAGCGTACCGCTGCATGCATAATAGGTGAACGACATCTCATTGTTTATGGATCTTTGTGCTTACGCGGACGTAGCGGGAAGATGCCTTCCTGTCGGCGTCAGAGGGGGAGCAGCTGGACAGTAATGAGTGCCAATCCTTCACTGGCCTTCACCCCTATGGGCCCCAACCGGAGCCTCACGGGAGCCCGCTAGATTGCTCGATACTTGAAATTCTCCCTGTGGAGGCAATTTTCTGAGCCAATGCCCCTCCTCCAGAGGCACTCTCACAATTACTGGCACAGTATTTCACGGTGCTCCCGTTGACACTTTGTACACACTGTTATGACACAGAATCACAGTAACATGCAAACCCGATTTACAGCCCCCACGCCGAGATGTGCGGTGATATTGTGGCCCAGTGGCCCCAGGAATTAGGTTCACATTCGACGATTCTGCACCTCGTAAATTCACTTCCACCGCCGATGTGGGGAGGGGCGTGCCCTTTAGGAGGCAAAATGGAATGGAAGAGCGTGCATGCCGTGATGGATGGGCATGCTTGTATTTGTTTGTTTATTCTGCACTGTAACCACAATCTTTTCCCAAGCAAATGGTGATTTCTATCATTACACATTTTAGGGCAAAGTTGGGAGCAAGAGAAAACAAATGAGTCACTAGAATAACTTAAAATTGGGTTTTTTTCTTGGTTGATTGATAAAAGTTGCAGAGATGAGGGTCGTGAACATGTTTTCAAGTTCAGAAAGGATGTGTTCCATGAGAAAGGGTTTTTACACCCCTGATTCAAGGTGATGACAAACGTGTTAAGACTTACAAGTCCAAAATTTCATCACCTTTTCACCCCGGCTTTGATCTCTCCAACCTTCCTCGGCAAAAACTGCTGCTTGTTTTGCGGTCAGAACCAGTGTGGGATTACAAGAGTAAAGTTGCAGGTTTGAAAGCAAACACACCCTCTAATGGGCCCTAACACCCCTGTGCATCATCAGGATGCGTGCCAAACCACTCTAAACTAGCCTAATTTGGGGAATCAAGGTTAGGGTTTGGAAAACTTTGCACCCTTCAGTGCATGATCCCTAATAAGCTCGGAAAAGCTCCTCCTATAGAGCTGAGGGGAACAGCAGTTGGAGGGATTTCCTGCGTGGGCTCATCCCATGTGAGGATGCTGAGGTGTTTTTTTTTTCTTTAAAAGCTCTGAACATTAAAAAAAACCCACTGAACATAATCCTGGGTTTTGTGGGATTGTCCAATGTCAACAATGTTGATAGCGATGTTGAGACAGTGCGTTGAAAGTAAATAATATCACTTCCTCATTTCAAGGACGTTACGATTTACACATTTGTCCTTCATGAGTAAAAGACAATAGTAGTAATGTGATGATAAGGAAATCATTCTGTTTTACACGCTGATCTCACTGAAAGATTTGTAATTACAATTAGCGATGCGTTTTTCTGAACAGATTTTTTCCCCCCAATTCTCTCTGTAGCTACAACAGTGTCAGCGGGGGGTAACCACACATGCACATTGCAATACAAACCCCCCGCTAACTGAAATGCACACCCCTGATGGTGTGATACTACTGTACAGGGAGGAAAAACAGATACAGCCGGCAGTAATGTGTTCCCCTTATGACATTTGAAAAATGCCATCTTGAGGCCATTATTTGGCTCAAATCCTGTCGCACTGCCATGAAATAACCTCCCCATGATTTAGGCAATGAATGTGTAAATATGAGCCAATAATTTCATGTATTTTGCACACACACAATAACGTTAAATAAAGGAAAGAGTAGTGTTCTGTGGAAATTAATGATCATTTTCTGTCTTCATCCACAGGAGTAATGAATGTAATGAATTGGTGACGTGTGCACCTGCTGACCTTGCAAGATCGAGTCTAGATAACATCAGGAGCTCTGCGACCTTCTGGGGGATTCGACTGTAGCGAGTCGAAGAAAAGAAAAGGCATTATTCGATTTTGTTTTATTATTTGTATTATTATGTTACCATTGCTGTCACTTCATATGTCTGAAGTCTGTTGTTTGTATGCTTTACCATTACCTTCTTTATTATTTTTAAGTTATAATTGTCTTGATCCTCCTTACATGCGCTTTGCAATTAAAACTCAGCCTTGCAAGCGCATACCAAGAACCCTGCAGGGACGGACTGCAACTGGGACCAATGTCTGTCAGGTTAAAGCCAGTTTCAAACTATGACCGTCTCGTAGCAGAAGAAAAGGTTGTGGGAGTAAACGGCTTTTGGACACAAACAACAGAAGCCTTATTTTAGTCACTGCAAAACCACAAAAATACTGCAATGACTCTGATTTTGTTGACAAAGTTCACACAACAGCAACAACAATGACCGTTCAGTGAGATTGTCCTGTCACCCTGCAACACAGATTTTCCTTTGCATCTTTGGGTACAAGATTCTTCTTTTTCACCCTTTGCTGTTTAGTGATTTTGTACCATTTGCATGATGAAAATGTCCATCCAAACACTGGCTCAGTGTAAACATATTTGACATTCAACATTTTATAATGCAACGTATAATAGAACCGAGCCCAGTATAGAGGTAAAGTTTACATAGGGAACATGTGTCTTCTTATTCATGTGCCCATATTGAGCTCACTTAAACGTATACACACTCAGGCAGACTTACACAAAACACACAATTGGCATGATTCAAACTGCTGACCTTGGACCAGCTCACTGACAGTAATGGTTCAGAGCATTTCTGTCTGCATTTCTGCTCTGCTGCTAAATGAGACATTCTGAAGGCAACAGGCTGGTGGGTTGAGTGTACGTGGTTGTCAGTTTACATCCACCTCTCGTGCCGGCCATGCCCTCACTCAGTCACTCTCATTGTAATAAAGCTGTTCAGACTGGAACAAGCAGCGATTTGCCCCGAGGGAAAGCGTGCGCATGGGCACAGATTTTGGGCAGGGGGATGGCATGCTCTCTTTCTGTCTTTCACAGTCCTGCAGACAAATTCTGAGCAACTTTTCAGCAGCTTTGGTTCCAGATGCAAGTCAAGCCTGCACCTGCCCAGTGGAAGCACGTCACCGTATCCAGTCATCCTCGATGAAACCACCATTGCATTCTTTATTTATGAATTAAACAATGAAAGTTCTTGTATTTTTTGATTCCTTTCATACTAAAGCAATGCACTGCAATGATACACAAGATATGTAAATATTAGGTATAAATTAACAGCCTCTGCTCAGTTTTTCTATCAATGTCATAATGCTTAATAATTGCATAGTAATTCTTTCCAAACAGCAGCCAGAACCTTATAATTATTTATCTAATCGTCAGACACAGATCGAGCAGCAAATCCTTGAGAAAAAAAGCCTCTTTTCAGCTCATACTAAACGCTGCTGACTTCGAGCCTGTGTTTATAAGAAATTGCATGATATTCTAGATTTATTTTTGACCAAAACAGCTTATTGAGCGAACACATGTCGGTAATGAAAACCAGAGGAAAGGGGCCGATTAGCAATCAAAACACAAAGCATATTAATCAGCAGAGAACTTAACACAATCAGCCACACTCCGCACTCATTGTGGCACCAATCTTTACAATCTCGTTAGAGGTTCCTTCTCTTGTTGTCATGTTCTTATTTGGTTCAAAACATGATTTAACCCCACTGCTTTAATTCCAGGGTAGAAAAGCTCTGAAACAGCATCTCTGGCATCACTGCGATTTTTGGACTGTGGTCTGAGGTTATACTGCCCTCTAATGCTTTGGGCAAACAGCACAGCTCTGCAGCAGTATTAAAGCCTCCAGTCAGCTACATAACAACCCATCACATTTTACAAAGAGCTATTACTCAAACTACTTAAAATTACTACACAAAAGTCTAAAATTGAGCTTTCAATCACATGTTAATGATTGTGCCTTTTATGTTAATACTCTATGCAACAGTCATCACAACTGAAGGTCTTGGAACACTTGGCTGGCTCTCTGCAGTCCTGGCAACACCTGCGGGAAACCTACTGAAAGCGCACAAAGGTAATCACGTATTCACATATCAGAATTGTCGGGTTTCATTCATACTATGGTAGATTATCTCACACATTAAATGATCCTTACATAGACCCTAACATTTGCCAGAGCACACAGTGATGGAAATGAGCACCTGAAGAAGAAGAAAGTTCAATTTGGATAAAATATGTAAGAGCTCAGCTAGCAAGTGGTCCAGTTCAGTGGGCAACCGCAGATACAATACTAACTACTCAGTCATGAGGTGTTGCCAGCTCTCCCTGCACCAGTTTTGCCTTCTTCCTGTTCCTCCTCCATTTTGATTTTCTAGTTTTTAATTGAAAATTAAATTTAATGACCTGAAAATCTAAGAGAAGACACAACTGACAATTAGTTACATTTGCTTCATGCAGCCCTCATTATAGTAATTACCCTTATATATGATGGAAATATATATTCTGCAGTTACAAAGACAGTAGAAACCTCAGAGTGCCATAAAATCATCTCTCACCCAGCCAAGTTACCTTGATCCCCGTCCTCTCTGTCACCTTATTAGTGCTGCGTCACTGCCTCAGGCTCGCTCAGCCAGAAAATATGTCACCTATCTGTGTCATTATGGCCCCCTTTTTGTCAAATCCACAGTTCAAGTCAGTCTCACTGTGGTCTGTTTTCCTTTTCAAACTAGCCTGCTGGAGAGAGCGGCAGCATTCGGTCTGGGTTCACTCATTACCTAATTGTTGCTCATTAACTCCAAAGTGCTGGTGACCTCTTCATAACCGACCATCCACATCCACTTGATCTGAGGTGCAAAAAGATGTGCTGTGAGATGTGGCAACTTGAGATTCATCTACTGCTCTTTTCTGGACTAATTTTAAGTTTAACCTGATGATTCGGATGTTCCTTTTCATTCTTTAATTGTAATTACAATGCTGTAAAAAAAAGAGTGAAGGAAGAAGGTTACAGGAAAAATAATTTCAAAAATTAAAATCAAATAATTCAGTGTTAGATCCTTGCAGGTGTGGGGCTATTAACAAGATGTGAACAACTGCACTGCTCATACAACTGCATCTTTTTTTTCTGAATTGCCAATATGTGCCCTCAATTTAATTTAAAACATTGCTGGTTTGATTTTATCAGTCTAAACACACCAAAGACTACTTCATTAACACAAACCTCCCTGCACTCATGGGCTACAATTCCTGTAAGAAGGGAATGCAAATCTTCAGAAAAAGTCCAAAGATCATGCTCTGTTTACTTGTTAAACTGTGGATGAGCACCGCTAGCACTGTCTGTCCACTGTAATGCCCAAAGCTGTGTCTTGCAGGCATGAAGCCAGAGGGCAAAGAGGCAGCCTCTTTTGTTTCACTCTACTCAATTTAGATTCTCTAGATCAATGTATTTATATCAACGGATTAAAGAGAGGTGGACAGTTTTTTGGGGATTATGATCGATATGCAGCATTGGATCAAACTGCTGAGGAACCTGTCGCACAGTTTGCAGTTGATTCCTCCTTAATTCATTGTGGCCATTTAACTGGCTAGTTCCTTTTCCAAAAAATACTTTTGATTGCAAAATAATAATAATAAAAAAAAAATAACATTCAGTGTTCAAGATCATAGTAAAGGATACGGGTTACACCACAATAATTAATCTAAAATCATCTTAAATGACTTACTCCTAAATTTAGACCTGGAAGCCTCCACAGGTTAATTATACAACAAGGACAAACAATGGCAGGTCAGAGACAGATTTAATGACTATCTGGCCTGTGAATATCTCGTCTTTGTTTGTCCGCTTGGATTTCAGCACATAAATCAGGCAAGGGAACTTGCCCTAAAAACATCCAACTGGGCAGATAGAGGAAGTCTGAAATGCTTGTTCTGAATGAGACACGCAACAACCAGAGCCAATTGGATGTGGCTCAAGATAGCATGGAATCACTGAATGATCCTTGCTTAGTGATGAAATTGTTAATTATTCTAATGTGCTGTGAGTTGGTAGGAAAGAAAGTCATTTATATTAAGAATAGTAGTAAGTAAGAGAGTAATTCATACAATAAAGCAACATCTAAACTTCATGGCATGCTACCAGCAATAACAGAGACACCGTCAGATGAAGGAGATTTAAGGTAACAGTTATTTCTCTTATTATCCAAACTATATGCACAATACTATTGGAACATTATCGGTATCAGCCGATATTTGCCTAAAAATGATAGATATCGGCCATCTTGCTGATATTTAAAACTGCTAAAATAAAAGGCCACAGCTTCCTTGTATTCCTATGTATTGCACTTATCATATGTTACCTGTGAGTAGAGGTTGTGTTAACTTTATTTTTCACTTGAGAAAATTGCCAAATTGTCCATGGCTGGGGGTGTTGCTGAAGAGCATCATCCAAGTTTGTTTTATGAAGAATAAGATGTGCATATCTTACTTGTTTCG
>CAESWR010000511.1:1629212-1645967 GCA_903171835.1 Mullus surmuletus | reverse complement strand
TTGCTATGTGGACGTACAGAAACCATTCAGACAATTTGCAACAAAGCTAAGGGCACTGCCCATCAAGCTTTGAATGTGATTTCTGCATACAGTTTGATATGTAAACACAACTTTTCAATTTGTCCCCTTCGATTTCCTGCACTGCTGAAACATCATAGGTTCAACATGGAAATAGCATGAGACAAAATTATGTGTTGCATGTATACATGATGTCCTTCACAGCAGTATAACAAAACAAAACCAAGACTGACTCATTCTCTGTGGTATTTTCATTATAAATCAAAGAACCAATGACAATGCAAGCAATAATGAATACATTATATTAAGAATATTTGGTTGGAAAATATCTGACTTTTAAGCAGGATGTGAATGTGTGTCACACTTATTTATGCGTTTGTGAATGATAGTTTGACATAGGGTCTTAAATCTTTTTTTTTTTTTACAGTGATTTCTGCAAGTTCACATTTTGGTTGCCAAACTGAAAATCCTGCCCTACATTGCTTTCTGAGATATAAGGGTAAAAAGTTATTTCCTAAATCTGGTGCATGATACGGATCTAGTCCAAAGTGGAAACATAGACTTAGTAAACTACATAAATACATTAAAATGACATTAAGTAAAGACAAAAAATGTGTAGTAGCGGTGGTAAATGCACTTTTGTTGGGCTCTGGCAAGCATGCAGATGGTGAGGCAGTCCTATTACAGATACAGTGATGGAAACAACACTATCGCCATCACTGAGTCACACAGGATAATTCAGCATCCGATATGCCTTTCAGGGCAACAAGCGTCAGGAGCACAACATACCATCACCCCACACGCTACAACTTCTGATGCAAAGGCCACTGGGGAATTAACAACAATGTGCAGAGGCGCAGTGCTCTGCCAAACAGTAAATCAATATTTGTGGGTTAAAGTGTAAAGTGTGATTAATGTATCAACACTCTAACGTGGACAGCTCTCAGCAGCAGCTATGAATGCTTGTTAATGTCACATCTATTTCTGGTAAGTTATTAGCATTTTTGTAGTTCTGCAGGAAATGGAACACATTGAACCCAATTCTCTTTTGATACTGTACATGAATATTCACAAAGAATGGGGCCTCATTGACATTCAAATAGTAAAATGTTTCGGCAACATGCTGTGACAAAGCTTGATTTGCAATGATGTGTGCTTTTGGGGTGTGGATATACCACATTAACATTGGTGCATTAATTTGTGTATACAGTCTTCGCACATGCATGAAATTTTGTGGCTGTTAATTACACCCTAAATCCATTCAAGCTAGAGGAGACTTTCAATGGCTCTTAACTTAGCGATCGTATGCACAACTAAGGCTGTGCTCTAGCTATTACAAAATACGCGAATCTTCCTCATAAATAATGTGGCATTTATCTAGCGGTGAAAAACAATGACAAAAATAGAACACTGTTGGTTTCTGGGCATAAAGATGTGATAGAAAACCTCAATTTCCTATTCAACGCAAACATCTATTACTTTTCTATCTATCTATGGCCGAGGGCAGCGAATGATGAGGGACTTTGGGGCAGCAGAAAGCCTCATCCAGCAGCTTGTGTCTTTAAGACCCCTATTATACCTTCTATTCATGTGCTATGAGTCTTAATGTGTTATCTGCTCATATGTTGGCACTATGCTGTATGCATTAACACCTGCAGCTGAAGTATAAGATATTCTTATTGGATTTCCAAGTATAAGTGTGCAAGGGGGCACTGAAATTAGAAACTGTTTGAACAAAAAGTTAAAAAACAAATCAGGTACATACTTACTGAATTTCCTTTCACGCTATAATATTGTCTTCAGGATGTTTATGTTTCAGACGGTTAAATACTGACACCAGTAAATATGGAGGATGGCACAATGGGTCCACTTAAAACTTACACCCGGCCCACACTAGTGCTCTGTTATTTGAATTGCATTATTACAACAAGCTCTTGACAACCAGAAAGGGCCTGGCAGGTGTGTAGGATCAAAAAAATGTGATTGTAAGTAAACTTTGAGTGGGATTCCTTGTGTTCACTCTTTGATGATGTACAATTTATGCAGAAATTATTTTAATGAGAGAAGCAGCGGCCAATCTGTTTGACTGCAGTGATGTTCAATGCTTCATACATCTATTTAAGCATTTGTAATTATCGGTTAGCCTGCACACACACCGGCAATTAACACTCTGTCCAACAAGTACCAACAAAGCACTTATTATCTTTAAAGGATGCCATTATTTTAGAAGTATCTCTTATGCTGCTCTCCTGAAAACGGCTCTAATAATGTAAAAAGGCTGTTTTTTATTTCACTTAAAAGAATGAAGGAGTGCAGATAGTACACCATATGGTATGTTTAAAATGCTAAGAGTTGCATTTATTGTTTTTAAATATCACAGGGTCATGCAACACCCACAGCACAACATTTTCCGTAGGGGAGTCCAAATATGCGGGAGTGCTGTTGTGTTTTATGTTTTATAAAATCGGAAACCTGGCTTTTTCCTGGGTGAACTGTATCAAAGATCAGAGTTATTGGCAGTAGTGAGGTGGAATGTTGGGCCAAACCCAGATGAAAAACAAAATCACTTCCAGTGTATTTATTGTCTCTCCAAAAAATGACAGAAATAAGAAAACTTTAGCAGAAGAGGGAATAGACTCCATAGGGACCCAAAGGGATCCAAAGGGACATTGGAACAGGGGGAGTGGGCTACCTACAATAAATGTGCATAGCAGTGTTTTTTATTTATTTATGTATTTTAATCAGTTGACTTATATATGGAACTTGGGTACTGTGTATGCTCTAAAAGGTAAGATGTGTATTATGTGGCTGGAGGAAGGAGATTGCACTTCAGTATGTAAGCAATGAGGCCAACTGCACCTCAGGTCAGATATATAATATATAATGTGGGTTAAGCACTTGAACCTTTAAACAAAATGTGGCACATTGATCTTTTGAGAAATACCAACAAAGCAGTCAGCCCATGAGAAAAAAAAAGACATTCTCTTTTCGTATCTGTTCCGCTTTTTGGCAGCTGACAGATTTTGAGACATCATGGTATCAATCTTTAATCGACTCGTGTAGGAAGGCTGTCCAGGCCAGTTGGCATTGATGTGGAGTCATAAATATATCAGTATTCAAACAGTGCCAAGAAAATCTTTGTTTCATAGTCTTGCCACCTGGCTACCCTCCTTATCTGGTAGACCATCATAGTACTTTGGAGGATAGATTGTTGGACTACTCAAGATACTGAGCTCAGCATTTCTACATGAACAGATTCTCCCCATCAATCAAAGAACAATACACACATTTCCACATTCTGCGCACTCCCTACTATTTCCGGTTTCAAATTTAAGGCTGAGTTCTCGGCCAGATTACCATTTTCTACCAAGGCCATGGACGTACTTGAGGTTCTTATATTTGCCCATTTTCAGTCTAGCCTTGGAAAAACGCAGAGTATGTAAGTGCATGTATTAGATATCAGTATACATGTATTCCCACAGAGACACATTTTCATTGGTCAATGGGAAATAGAGGAGTAGAGCAAGGTCAAGTCTTAGCTGTTGTCTAAGTGTAATATTTGCACTGAGTCAATGACAATAATTTCAACCAAGCTGGGAAACTGTATATGCACACTTATCGGTTCAGGTCTAAACCTTTGTGTCTCAGCTGACATTGGTTAACAGGACATAATGTGTTTTCATGGGAAATAATTTCCCAGTATAAACAGCCTTTCAAGTGATATGGTTAAAGCTTTGTTAATGGTACGTTGTGTTGTTCGGTGTTACAGGGATGTATTTTAGTAACCATGAGTTGAATTATAGATGAGGCAGTTTCACAGATCAGAAATCAAAGTGTGTCAAGTTTGAGGGGAACAGAAAGATAGGGTGGGGCAGTGGGGTCGGTAGCTCCTCGAGATCGAATGTCCAATGGCAGATCAGTCTGTTGGCTCCTCTTTGAATCTGGAAATCAGACATTTTGTCACCATTTTCCAGTTTGAACAGAGGTACACAGTAGCTAAATCAAAGGATGGTCAAAGAACAAAATTGGGATTCGCTGTAGAACATGGTATAAATCAAAAATAACAAACCTGCTACAGAAGCAAGAGTTAAAGTGGCAGCAAAACATCCTGTCAGCTGGAGAAGACTTCAATTAAAATAATCTATTTGAGTGGGTAAAACATTAGCAGAGTAAACAATCCATCTGCAACCAATTAAATCAATTGCATATTCCGCATTTATTTTTTACAACTGGCCAATCTGACTACTGGACCTACATTTGGTGGCAACCAGAAGGAGGCATAAAGGCCGATTCCTCTATGGAGCACTTTCTCTGCCAAAAAGGGGGGGTAGATGGGTGCTTTAACTGGGCCTTTTCCTCAGCCTCTGAAAGCGTTGAGTGGTGAAACAATCCCTCCGGTGAGAGCAGAGCACCCAGGAGAGGTCTCCAATGTTTTTGATGGAAGGCACTCGAGCCTGGCAAGACATGTCTGAAAACGAGCTTGGGTTAGGTAATAGCAACACCACTGGTTAGCCCCCACACACATCCCCCCACCGCCAAGAAATAACAGGGTCCCGTGGTTAGTTAGTTGATGCAAGTGTGACCTGGGCAGTCAACACTTCAAGTAGTGGAATTCCCCGGTGCCGATAATGTTTCAGCCGGTAAATGCTTGCCTGTTGGCAGCCCGAAATAACCTCATGTATGTGATGAATGGTCTTTCCATATGAACCCCTTGAGTCCTGGGGATCCAATATGCATCCATTAGCATTGAGACAGATGTATACTGCAGGTATGTGAGGTGGGGCACATTAAAAATGAGCTTTTAACTTTTTTTTTCACCAGTGATTCACTTGATAACATGTCCACGATTAAAGCTATTTGTGACACACGTTTTTCAGATTCCAAATAACAGACCATCATGGTGGATCGTGGAGCCAGCCTCAAAGTGAAGGCCGCATCTGTACAAATTTAGTCTCAGCAGGACAAAGACACACACCTATAAAGAGCAGGAGTGTATACAGTAAATCACACAAGGTTCTCAGAAAGCTACAGAAGTAGTCGGGAATAGCGCTTGCAAAAATGACATATGGTATTAAGAAGAGTACAGATGCTGAAATGTTAGCTATGCTATAAGGATGCCATGGTGGAGCAAACCACTATCATTTTTGTTTTTACGAGCATACTGAACAGCAGGAACAGATATTTTTGGACTCTGTTGTAGTGATTATTATACGTTCTTTGTTCAGCACAGTGTATAATCGCACTTTAATGGCGCAATGGAACATAGAATTAGACATGAGTAAAGGTACTGAGACTATGACCTTCCCTCAGTGCTTTGCACTTTTGACACAGGCCCTGAAAAATGGATGCCTATGGTGGGTTAACACACCTGGTGGACAAAAACTGAGCATCGACAGCTCTGACGGAGCTGGAGCTTCTGCAACCAGTGGAAATAAGGGGTGATATGAAATTCTCAATCGAGGTGGGATTTTTCTGCTCCACTCTATTCAATCACTCCCTCCAAAGTGTTCCTGTCTCGTTGTGGCTGCCTCACCTCTGCGAGACCATTCCCCTAGATTGGCCATGGCTCTGAAATGTTTGTTTCCAGTGTGAACAAAAATATATATGGATTATCTGTTCAGTTAAAAACACAACTAGAGGATCCACCATACCTTTAACAGTTGCCATGGTATTGACTCATAATAAGATCAAAACTGAGACACTGTCCATTGCTTTTCAATAAAGGTGATTCTTTTCAAAGAGACATAACTGAATGCATACAGCCATCCTTGGATGGCAGTCTGAGGCTGACAAAAGCAGAGACTGGTAAATATGGATGCCTTTTGATCACAGGTGTGGTGTGTAAAAGCGCCTCATGGGAGAGCAATCTCAGTGTTGACATTTGCATGGGAGAAACTACAGCGAGCAGAAGACAAACTCATGAATAGAAATAAGTGTTTGTATGGATTATTGCGCTGGATGTGGATGGCCTTTAATGAGACAGAAACCAGGGCGGAAAAAGACAGTGAGGGAGCGATACCGATAGACAGGGAGATAGAGACCTACAATGACAGAGAGGAGGGGAAACAGAGAAGGTCCTGAGAGGTTGTAACCATGCTCTTTCAAAAGCCAACCAACATACAAGGATATCTATACAAGCAACCTAATAAAAATGCACAGCGGGAGTCTAATCTCAGGTGTAATACATCCACTATTGTTGTTTCCTATACCATTCAATTTCACATTCAAACTTTGTGGCTTCTCCTTGTAGAGGTCAAATACATTTAAAAAAAATCAGATAAAATGGAAAAAAAGAGAACCCTGTTCTGAAAGGCAGCGTAACATAAAGATAAGAAAATCTGAAAGACCGCCATGGGGAAAGAAATATCCATGGAGATTTGTTCATGCTCAACACTAGTTTGTCACAAATTGTGATAACAATGTGTTTTTAATGGGTACGTGGTGCAGTGTGTGTGTGTGTTCTCGGGTTATGTGTTTGTGGCTGTGGTAAATCATCGGCCACGACAACAGCAAAACAGTAGTTAACTTGTTTCCACCGCGACTGCTTTCCAAAGACAACATTTATGTATCATATCATTCAGAATCACTTGAATATAGAATCGTCAGCGACATCGGCACTGCCGCGGGCGTCTGCTTGCCGCCATTGGGCTGCACGTTAACTATGTAATTACCGCAAGACGTTGTGAGTCGCGAGTCTTGTTCAGTCTGGCTGTCCGGCAGCCGCACCGCAAGTGTTGGAGGGGAGCACACAGCGAGCACGCAGTAAATTAAGCCTAGTTTATACTTCTGTGCCGCCTCGACACCATCGCTACGCCAAGGAAAACCGCTCGGTGTAGCGGTGGCGTCAAGGGCAGAAACAGGTGAGGAAATACACGATTAGAGAAAAAAATCCGAGTAAGTGCTGCCGGCCCGATCAGGAAGGGTCTGCTTATTTTCAGTTGCCCCGGGCATTCGGGCAAACATTAATGTCAGTCCCTGCTTAAGCTTTCCTTCAACACACTGTCACAAAGTGCCAAATAAGCTTAAGCTTTTAATCACACTGCTTACTTTACCGTCGTTTTGTTTATCTTTAGCTCCTCAGAAGGATACTTTATTGATGTGATGACGGTTTACTTTGTTTGGCTTCAAAACAAAAATTACACTTGCATAGTCCACCTATATTGTTGCCTGTGGTGTTCTCAAGGCCATGTCAGCAATGCTTTCATAGTCTGACCACAGGTGTATGCTTGAACTCAAACCATTTTCAACAAAAGAAATCTGGAATCACACCACATCATACCATTTTACGTCTGCCAATGCATGTATTGAAGTGTGTTTTTGCCTTCTCTTTACACATTAACTTGCACCTAAATCTTTTTCAAAATAAGTCTGTGAAGTAAATGCTATGTCTGCATGAGACAGAGAGAGTCGAGCGGGATGGGTGCAGATTTTGTGTCTGTGTGGAATTTCTCTATGGGTATTTCAGCGTGTGATATGCCATATATTGAGCAGTGACCTGTGATGGAACAGCAGTTTGCAGTGTCATGGGAATTACTACAACCTAGCGTGGTCGATTGCACCCGTTATCCATGTATAGCGCTAAATGAATGGTAAATTCCGTAGAATGGAAAGCTATTCTCGAGGGGTCTGTGAGATATACTGTAGGATAAATTGTTTACTAAGGGCTTGTATGTGTGATCAAGAGCTCAGCTCAAATAACCCACATGCTCTTTAACCTATAAATTCTCCAGACATATACTGTCTCTCTACATGGTGGCGAGAGGTCAGAGCCAATTTTCTTTGTTAAGATACAACATGCGAACTGGGGAGCAAGGATGGGTTTGGTGCAACACTCCTTGTGGATCATGGAAAGATATAAGGAGCAGCTTCTCAGGGATCACTGATCAAATTGAGATTATGGTGTAACACGGAAGGCATAACAAACAAATGATACAGTACACAGAAATTGGGGAACAGCTTCGGGCACGCACGCACGCACATAAGAACTTTTGCTATTTTTCTGAACACCTACTACTCAGGATTCCGTCTCTTTCCCCTTCACGTCAAAGAATTTCATGAAAGTATATTATCTTGATGAATTCCACCCTACCGAGACAGAATTGGGCAGATTCTCATCCAATCCGTTACATAAAGATCATCTCTGCAAACCCAGCACACTCCTGGAAGATCTGGGCATAACAGCGAATCCCACCTCAAATTGCTTGATTATCCTCTAGAACCAAGTCAAGCTCCAAATGTCAACTGTCTGGTTGAATCCTGTTGTGTTTTGGTTTTTTTTCTTAATTGTTATAAAAATATGAGGGATGAGGGACCATACTGATCATTTTTGAGGACCGCTACAATAACATTCCTGTTGTTTGAGACGGAAATTAAGACTTTGACAAACTAGCAATTGCATTTGCTTTAAAAACTATTAGCGTCATTAACAATTACTCAAATAATTGTTAGATTCAATTTGATTGTATATTTCAGTTGAGGAAAGGAGGCTCACTCTGGGTGTCTTGGACTTTGGCCTCCTCAATCACCGTCACCGAGTGTAAAGAAAACAACACATTTTTCTTTTCTTTTCATTTTTTTTTTTTCACAAAAAGAGGCTGTTTTTACAAACTCTAATACATTAAAGGAAAGGGAGGTTAAGTTCTGAAAGGAAATTGTACTTTTGTCTGTGTGCTAGCTATCTCAGCAGCATAAAACTGTATGCTGGGTCATCTACAGGTCACTGCAGGAACACTGTGAGGAGGAGAAGAATAAGGGAGATGTTGAGAAAAACAACTTCAAATAAGATGCTGTCATATTAGAATGAACTTTGTGTATTGCAAGTTCAGAATTACAAATTATAAAAATGATCATATAAATATATATGCTGAACATGACAACGCCGGAGGTTAAATAAAGAAATAAAAAAAATCATCCCATTCTTTCTTATAAACAAGAGACACAACCCTTGTTAAATGTCTGTACAGCCTGCAGAGAAGGTTAGCACCATGTTTTGCAGCCACTGTTTACAAAGCTGTTTGGCAGCACGGCTTCTTTGTCTGCTGAATAATCAGGTGATGTCAAAGAGGCTTTATTGATTTCTATTGTTGTTATTCCACTGTGGCTGCTCAGTCCTCTGCTGCTCTGCTGAATGCTTACAAGTCAGACGAGCGCTGGATGGAAAGCGCTCCCACACACAGACGTCAGAGCACAGCAAACTCCCACACACCTCCACAACACCCACTTGTCACCGGCATATCTCACACACGCATAAACATCACTTAATGTCATTTTGAGCAGATGGGGAGGATCATATTTATTTAAGTTCAGTCTTGCACATAGTCTCTACCTCTCTGTCACTGTCACACCGAAACAAGCACAGAAAACACACAACGGGGTCAATCATACGGTGTGCATGAATGATGATCCATCATAGCTACAGATTTTGAAAAAAGGCTCTATTTTGTGGACCCCCAAGGTGTTCCTGTTAGTTTATAGACAGGCTCAGGTCTCATAATACAGCCCCCCTGCATGGGCGTTGTTAATAGACAATCTGGAGGAATATCAGTCGTATTTGATTACTGACAATGGCCTGTGGACAAATTGCAATTCTGGAATAATGGGTATATGAAACATTATCTCAGCAGAAGTTACATACATTAACATTCAAAGTAAAAATAAATAAATAAGACTGTCGATTACAAATAATTTATTTTCCTGAAAAATGATGACAAACAGCAGATGGGTTTGTTATATCAAACAACCAGAAAAAAGTATGCAGTTTCATGGCAAAGTGAGATATTCGGTTAACGCAGCCTTTTGCAGCCTGTGAAAGGCTGAAATGAAAAAAACGGAGGTGTGAATCTGTGAAATATTTCAAGGAATATTGCTGCACTCACAGAAAAAATATATATATATATATTTTTTTTTACCGTGAATCCTTCCACTTGCTTCCTTTTAATGTATTATTATAGCATATTCCAGAACACTTACAAATCATTAATGCAAATATAATCAATGCTAATGAATACTTTAGCTGAAAAAAGGAAATCAAGCCAAATAGATGGCAATTGTGGCTGTGTCCTGTGGTAGGTTATAAAATACTTAGATTAAAAAACCTTTTTTTTCACAGATCACAAAAAAAACAAAAAACATTCCTTCTAACTCAAACCGTGTGTTGCAGCATGCCAACAATGACTGGGCTGTGATTTTTAGCTTCTTCATCATATAGTACAGGAGTCACATTCGTTGCTGACATGAATGGCGTCAAAGATCAAACGGAGAAGCTCTGACTCCACCTCCAGATGTACAAGCAGCTGTCAAACGCTTAGTTCTGACACGCACATGCTGACACGCTGTGACTGAAAATTACATTATCTCATACAATTATGGCTCCCAATTACCGGCCCCCTGCAGAGCCAGTACATGGAAGCCCACTTGATAGGTACGTGTTTGTCGACCAATCTTTGATCTTGCCTGCAAGCTCAGGCTCACAAAAGTGGAGGAGGGGCTGAGGGGAGGGCAGCCAGAGGAGATGCTTCGGCGTTTCGTGACTACGTGGTTCCTCTCCCACCAGCTTTGCTCCCGGCACTCCCCCATGCAGCAGATTTTGGAAGTGCTGGAACCCAAACGGATATAGTAACCTGTGGAGACAAAAGAGAAGTTTGAGAGGAGATGAGACGAGTCTCGAAAAGAGGGAGTTGGCGGGGGAATAGGATGGACTGTAGCGATTCAGATGACACAGCAGACATAGAAAATAGTTGTCAGAAAGAGCGTGGTAATAGGTGAAATATCTGTATTCTTTCAAAGAAGTTTGATCCGGATGCACTATCGGGGGGTGATAAGGTTGCCGTCTAGTCATTTCTGCCCTCCAGCTTCTCTCTAGAGGAGATACTGATTAGCACGGACAGAATAAAAAGGCAGATATAGATCGTACCAGAAAAGGTACTATCCCACACAAACACACACACACCTGAATCTGACAAGGTTAAATTGATCAACTTGTCCTCGATCTCCTCCAGAGAGGAAGAATCACACCGCTCTACTCTTTGTTCCCTCTGTTAGAACATCCGCAGTGTGCAAAAGGATGCTCAGACAGACAAAATCAGAGCAAGTCACTCTTCTCTTCTCTCCTCTCCATCTCTCTCTTTACAAGCGCTAATTACAGTGATAGCCCTGGTTCACCCTACGAACCTCCCATCTGACAATCAAAGCTCATTCCGCCGCCTGCATGAGGGCGTGAAGTGCAAACACATTTTGGATAATTGATCTGATCTTGGTGATCTGTGAGAGACTGCCGTGTTGTTTACTGTTACAGTCGCGATCCAGGAGTTGTTTTTAGAGTTTGTTCTCCCTGCTTCAGCGCACCAGCTTCAATATTTCATAAGAAGGGACCTCTGTGTGCCAATGGTCTACTGTAATGTTTATCTGTGTGTGAATGTGTATGTGTGTACCGGTGTGTGTGCTTGAGGGAAAGAGGCCAGCGAGTACTGGAAATAGTATTTATGGGAAAGCTATACAGGTCTGTCATCTGGCTAATATATGGACTTATGGCTCCAGTCCTTCTAAAGCCAAAAGGTAGATGGAATCTCATGCACACACACACACACACACATTAAATAATGCAGAGGGTATTATTGTGGTGCCTGGTGTTTTAAATGAGCTTTGTGAAGGAGGAATATATGGCCAGCCATTCACATTTGAGAGATTTAAAGCATCTGTGGAAGAGAAGCTGCAGGATGGAGATAAAATATAAATATATGAAAAGAGAAAATCATAAGCCGGTGTCACATGATGAGCGAGAGGACTTCCCTTTGCAGAGCAGCAGTTAAAAAGCAGTATCCCACCAGTCGAGGGATTCTAAATGTGAGCGAATTAATTTATATACAGCAGAATGGCCTCGTTGGTGTGACAAACGTTTGTGACGAACGTTTTCAAACTGATAGTGGAAGATGTTAAAGGACGTGGAGCTAATTCACATACAGAAAGCATAAGACAACTTGCCACGACGCTCATGTATTTATCTTACATAGGGTGTACACTTTACACTGCACATTGATATGATGCTGAAATGAATTCTGGGTAACCACCGTCCATCAAAGCATGCTGAGCTAGCTGAGTTGACTGGCTGGAATGCCTGTTAAATATGCCTTAGAAGCGGCAGCAGCAGCCCCAGAGGTTACAGGCTAAACTGATGCAAGTTTAACTGCATTGTTGAAAACATATAACTTTAATACTGGCTTTTTTTTTTCCAGATGAGAATGTAATCATTTAGTTTTCCAATACCTTGTTCAAATAATTGGTAAATAAGCTGCAAAATTTTCAGCTGACCAAAGCTGGTGGTGATGGGAATTCTGGATCCTTTTATTGAGACTGATCGTTTAGCTCCACTCAACATTAACTGCCGGCCCTTTGGGCTTCCAAACGGCTCGCTGTTTTGATCCACTTCTGGCTTTTAAAATTCAGTAATATTTAGAATTGTTTTGACCTATAATAAATTATTCAATGTAATCATAGCAAACTGTTCCACACTACCATAATGTCCCATTATGCTCGCTATAAAACCCTGAATAATATAAGGATTTCAAACACTGTGTCTAATTATATTGAACTATCCAAATTGTGCACAAAATGAGGCGCTGTGCCGTGGAGCCATATTAAAAAAGAAATGTGCCATTAGAAAATAAGATATTAGAAACCGTTACCACAGTGAGACAATTTCTTAATCGTTACAAGTTATTTGAATTACTTTAAAAGAAGATAGAAAGCATTTCATGGCCATTTTCTGTGTAGCACCTCTTTAGAGGCACGCCCTTCTGAAGTTTCTGCAGCACTCTGATACATTTTTAATTCATTTTGGACGGTAAAGGTCCGTCTCAGATTAAATCAACAGTTGAAAGATGCCAGATTAGTTTATTTTAGTGAGAAGTGAAGCTTTGCAACAGTGTTGCCTCTGGGGCTCAATATGTAGAGTCATCACCACATTTCAGTGAACATAAGCGCATTAAGAGAATCAGAAAATGAAGTTGAATTTCTTTTTATTAAGCATAACAGGTGGGATCATTATTCTAGCTCCATTGCAGGCTGAATAACAACAGGATCTCTTTGTCTGAGGCTATGGGAGAAAAGTTATAATGAAGCTTTAAGTTGAATACTTGGAAAATATTTTGTCACTAAAGTCTGTAAGAATCAGCTGGTTTTTGCTCGAAAGGATTCTGCAGAAAACAGAAGTGCGGGGTGTGTGCATGTAAAAGTGTGGGCTGTGTGCATGTAACATTTTGAGCAAGATTCAAATATTTTCCTCACTAAATATTGCACAGTCCGATGGGGGTCTGCCCACTCAAAGTGCACTTCCACTAAATTTTGTCGGAAAATGAATGTCAATAGAGGCTGCATAACTACATATTTGCTATTTCACTGCCATTACTTTCTCTATCTAATTGCTGATGCTGGCACAGATACCTGAGAACGACCACATATCAACAAGCAAGTCAAGAGTCAACAGTCAGTCTGTGTCATGCTGGAGGAGAGAACGTAAATAAGGCCGCAAAACATTGGTCAGCGCTCCAAAAAAAAAAGCCCACACTTCAGCTCCCGGCAGCAGGCAGTGCAGCTCATACAAGTTGTTGTCGGTGAGAACGAGAGAGGGGGCAAGCGCTGGTCTCCTAAAATTCAAATGGCTGGCTGTCAACTGCAGTGATTTAACCTGGATAAGCCAGAATGGGGACTGAAGCTGTCAAATTTCTGTCCGAAACCTCTCTATTAATCCTCCACTGCCCTACTTAAGTGTATACAGTATGTGTTCAAAAATCGCTGTTAATCTCTTCTCTTTTTTTCTACAACTCATATCAGGGGCTGCCTTATTTATCTTCAATCATGCCAAAAAGAAAAGACAAAAGGGATTTATAACCTCCACTGCCACCACAGCTTGGTTGAGATGGACCTCACAGGGTCATTGTATTTCATTGTATTTTATTTCGATGCACAACACACCTGAAAGCCCTGTGAAAAAGTCTACCTTGTTACGTTTCCAAAAATTCCTACTCATCATTTTGTACATGTTAAATGAGACATCAAAAGTTTTATGCTTTCCCACACACCGATGGGTTTCCCTGCTGGTTAGCAATAAAGGCTGCATAGGGAGTTAGACCCATCAAATGATTGTGCCAAGTGTAGAACGAAACACATCAGGAACATTAAACATACGAGGTAACACTGAGCAAAGCTGCAACAAAGTCATGTAACTGTTTTTACCCAACCAATGCTGAAGGCCGGAGATGATGTTTTTCTTCAAATAACCTACAAACAAAAATATAACAAACATGCTTCCTTTGGCTGTCTCTTTGCTCCATTTATTTGTCTGTCTATCAGTCCGCCCTGCATCTATTTGGAGTGAATGTGTGAGGCAGAATGAGAATTGTAGTTCTGAGTGATAGATATCAGCCCTTTCATTTCCATCAGAGTAAAGGTTAACAGCTCATCAGTCTTCCTCCACCTGAGGTGAAGGAGTGCTGTGGTGCTGAACGAGGCTCGGCTGCACAGATCGCACCGGACCGACAATACCAGAAGTGTCCACGGATTCAATATGTGGTGACAAAGAGAAAAAAAACCTTATCCTCTGACCTTTAAGCTCAATGTAAATTCAGCTCTGAGTCATGGCGGTAAGGATGAATAAAACAAATAATGTGTCAAGCACGAAGAAAATGGTAAGAAACAATCAAGCACAGTTTACCAGAAAGATAACCCCCGGTAGACCCTGGAGGCAAAAGATCTGCTAAACACAAAGAAAGAAAGAAAAACACACTGTTAAAGGTACAGCTGTAATTTGTTCCAGGAACTCTAGATATATATTCTCGCTATTTGTTCTTGGAACATAAAATTGGAGACCAAAAGAGATGTTACATCACGAAACCAGGGCACGGATCTAATCCTCCTTTAAATTTCAGTCCAGCAGTGATTGCAATCTAAGTTGCATCCCTTGTCATCGACAGTTCTCTTTTCCCCATTTAATGCTCACAGTGATAAAGATATCGAATGAGGGGAAAGAAAAAGAAATGGTTTTTGCACCTTTAATGATGTGAGATAAAAATTGACAAATATATTGTTGACTAATCTGGTTCCCATATACAAATATTAGTGGTCTGACTGTATCGTGGTGCTTTGGGGTTAATTAGGGGCAAAAATAATATGAAAGGAAATCACAGAATCAGAGGAAAATCTCACTTGTCGGACATTTATTTTGAGATGTGACAAACAGAGATACCTTCTATATTAGGAGAGACTGCTGCTGCAATAGTAGTGTGGTCCCATTTGTCGTTTGCTTTTAAACTATCCTATCAACACAATCTAGGTCAATGAAAAATATGTGGCCTGCTGTTTTTTCATCAAACAGTTCTCGAAAGATTGCTTTTAGTTTTTCAATCCATGTGAAAGACCAGTACGGTCAAAAAAAAAAAATGCTGCAAAGTACTTCCCCCTGGTATGATGAGTCCATATATCTCAATGCAAAGATAAAAAAAAGAATGGCAAGATGCTTAAATTCCTTTTACACTACAGAGAGTAGTCATTTCACGCCATCCCTGTCGTGGAATTCTAATCCTGCTGGCCACGGCGCAGTTGATCCGCTCACATCAATGGTGCATAGAGCAGGACATTACTGACTGAACAAAGATAAATGTTCAACCCCCCCGCCCCCCCTTCTAATCTCAGAGAGATCACGCCTTTCTCGCCTGATATGAGTGACCGCTTAAGTCTGTGCAGAGAGAATTGGGAAA
Source organism: Mullus surmuletus (assembly GCA_903171835.1). Classification (NCBI taxonomy): domain Eukaryota; kingdom Metazoa; phylum Chordata; class Actinopteri; order Syngnathiformes; family Mullidae; genus Mullus; species Mullus surmuletus. The sequence goes on along the minus strand of CAESWR010000511.1, from coordinate 1,630,200 downwards.
CTGATGGACACTAAATCATCTGGGCTTTGATGTTAGCACTGCCATCTGAACCAGAAATGGAGTCAAGTGTTAAATTTCAGTGTAAAGATAACAGATGATGTAAAACGATTTAAGAGTCCGGTGCAGATGTGTCTACCTCATGTTTTCCCTATGTATGTAGTTCTATACTGTAAGTTTATGTATTTTAGTGGTTCCTTGCTAAAAATCAGGAGATGCAGTACCTGCTGTTTGCTGCCATTACTGGTCATGGAAGGCTGGCAGCCATCATGTTTGTGTAAATGTTGTGGTCAAGATGGTGCAGGTGGCAATCACCGTCACCACTGTCTGCTGACAGAGGGTGGATTTCTTCATGTTTACATCTTTTTTGCCATCGCTTTCGACAGGATACACTGCTAATTGGTTGGCTGGATCAGACACATTACATTTGTCAATTTTTGGGAGGCACACCCAGTAAACACGGCCAACGTATTACAATTTTTGGTGGAGGTCTGTACCCTTTGAAAGCAATGCACATGTTTTGAAAACAGTGAGCTGTGAAACAATGACTGAAATAAAGTCCATGTATAATCCTGTTTGCCGGGTCCTACACAAAAGCCAAACTTTAGCAGCTTGTGATTTTCCATATGTAGACGCGTAAATTGTTTCCATACCTTCTTCAAAGCCGGCACACAAAAGACAGAAAGAGCCCAGCGGTTATGTGAAAAAACCTTCAATGCTGAAATGTCAGACTCACTTTGAGCAGCTGAAATCGCTTTCCCATGGATATAATGCTGTGGCTTAAATCATATGGTTTCCTATCAATCATCCCTTAAATAAAAAAAGAAAGTGGGCGAAGAAAAATGTGGTGAATTTTTCATTCAAGCACTCAAAAGGTTGGACATGAAATTTTAAATTATGGGCCCAAGAGGAGCTATTATCCAGGAGTGTAGCTTCAACGTTGGAGAGCCTGTAGCAAAGTTATGGTAAAACACATCAAAGGAACTTTATA
>CAESWR010000511.1:1597719-1609427 GCA_903171835.1 Mullus surmuletus | reverse complement strand
TGCTCACCAACTTGCTCAAGGGTACTTTGAGGGCAGCAGAGGGGGAGGAAACACTGTTACTCATCTGTACTCCTACACATTTTCCTAGCCAGTCTATGAATCCAAACAAAAAACCTTGCTCTGGAATTCTTTCACCTTTATGCTGAGTTTGCTCCCACATCTAAACATGTAGGCAGCTATAAGTTACTTACTGTATATACCCTGCTTCCACAAGATATATCATCAGTGATGTTTGGGGAAAAAATGTTGCTGCTGCATTGGCTTGTCAACATAAATCTTATTAATTCAGGGTTTTTTTATGGGATGAGGAAGAGGAATTCACACATTAAAATATTCAAGTTTAGATCATAATATGGCATCTTTTGACTTGTTTGGCAGCATGTTGGAGGCTGTGTGTGTTACCTTACCTGCCCAAAGCCACGGAAGTCAGAGCCATCCCCAGGTTGCTCTTGGCTGCTTTCCTGATGCTGGGGTCTGCCATGGGCATTGTCATACAACTGGAGTCCATGGTCATGTAGTTTCCATCGACAGGAAGACACATCTACAAAAATAATCAACGAGGGAGTTAAAATTACCTTTCGGGAGATTTACTCAAGTGCTACAAAAAGAGGTGCTTTGATTTAGATGAAGTGTCTGAGGTCAAAACCAGAATTGCACTTCCGCACCAATTTATTTGGCCTGTGAAATCTCTGGCTCACTTTTGGAATAAATATGTGCTCCTTTTGACATGAGTGCTTTGTGATCTCCAGCCTATATTTTCAATTCTGAGTACGGTCACAGGGGAAAAAAAGCAGCGAGAGGCCCAGTAACCCCGCTGCCCATCTGGCAATACATTACACTTTTTACACCGCTGTAATTTAGAATCTATTCCCCTTCATGCCATTGTTTGCTCAACTTCCGCTCAAGGTCCAGCGGCCTGGCCTCTTGACACTTCCTGTCTCAGTGACCTGTGACTTGTACTCAGCATGTGCAGCTGCTCTGACTGAAAATGCTGTCACGTGTATAGACATCACAAGGCTTAGACTTTGTCCTCAAGCTCATTCCAAACTGGGTAATTTGTGTGTTACAATGAAAAGTACTGTATAAAATAGAGAAAATACGAGAACATTTAAGCAAAATCTACTTGCACACTGTAAGATAACATAATATAAAGGGAGATATGAAGAAGGCTGAAACCAGACAAGGATACTGGGTGTGTTATGAGCGTGTTTTTTTAGTGTAATGTGCTGTGGGGGGGTGGCAGATATTGTCAGGATGTTTTTCTGTTCATGGAAGCGAGTACAAGAAGCTCCTGGCATACTGTACAACCCAACAAATATTCAATGGCTCATAGAATTAGTAGAAATTAGCTTTGTCTCATAGGTCAATGGGGACAAAAATGTTTACAGAAAACATCCTGTAAAATTACGTTAAGTCTAAAATTAGAAATAAAGTTAGGCATAGAAAAAAAAAAATTTGGCCCTGTTTCGACATGACTTAAAATAAATAAAAAGCAAGAAACAGTGTATCCAAAGCCAGCTATGATTTGTAATGCATGAAACTCTCCATTCTACCGCTGTAAACACACATATCAGGTGCCACACAAAACCTCAGGCTTTGCCAAGTCTGAAATCTTGAAAGCAAAGCAAACATATTCAGATCCCCATAGAAAAAAATAAATAAACCCGGCAGTTAAGTCAACAGGAACACATCATATATCCACCGGCAGTTTCCTCTCCCAATCCGGAGTTCATTTCACAGCTCTAAATACTCTTACAACTCTTGCTGGTTGAGCTCTCCCTGGCAGACCTGCAAATTGCTGAATGGCAGCGGTTTCTGGCTGAGCCGCGAGCCTGTATTCCTCTTCCCTGACATTAAGTTTAACTGTTGTAATACAAACTAAAACTGAACAGCCGTGGGATTTTACACAGCACAAAATTCTTTTCTCACCATGCCTGGTTGACTTGTGCTCAAAATGCAATGTGGATGCTGTTGTGGATATACCACTTTCGCTTCTTTTGAGGCCTCTCTAAAAACATGGTGGTGGAGCGAAATGTTTTCTCCACGATTGCAAATATGCCCGTTCCTCATTAATGCTCATAGGATGTTCCACATTGCCTGGCCGCAGCTTGACTCTCCTATTCAATTGTCATGATTACGGCTGTGGCGGCTCTGACAGAAGGGAAATCACACGCATGCCTGTCAAAAAGCAACACGTCTATTTTCATTGCCTTTCTATTAATTAATATTCTTCTACAAAAGAAATCCCCACCGCAACAGCCACCCGACTCCGACCCACTCATTAAAAGTTGGAAAGTAAGTTGCCATGGCAAGGTATGATTAATGCGGTGTTGCTAAGTTAATGTTCCCGACAAGGGCTTCACAGAACTGTAACAGTTTACAATCCCATTGGCTGTCCCGCTGCTGGGTGGCAGTGCACTCAGAGGAGAGATAATACAGTGGGAGGAGAGGAGAGACAAAGGTTTACTACACCGCTGTGATCATTTGGAAGTAGGTTTACAACCGCAGCAACAACAGCACTGAGTCACGGGCTATGGCAAACTAATGCGGTTTCACAATAGATTATCTGTTGCTACGCTCCTGGCAGGAAGATTTTGATTAGAGTAAATTAGTGAAAAAATTGCCTAATTGGGATGGAGCCAAGAAAAAGCTCCTGACAACTTCTTCTCACTCTGCTCTGCTCTCATCCCACTCACCACTTTACTGTATCTTCTTAACAAGTCCGATTTGGCGCCAGCTCAGAGTTAGTCAGAATGAGGTTCGCTTGTGGGGGGCTGCCTGCTACTTTGAATTATGAAGCAAAGAAATACACCAGTTATTCATTAGGTGAGAATGATAAATCTGTCTTCAGAAGGTTTGTGCCATTTGTCAGCGTTGAGGTGCTCAGAGCTGGTTGGAGTTTTACAAAGACGCTCACAGAAGGGATTATACACATGGAAAGTAATGTTTCCAGGAACAGTTGTGACGTAGCAGTGTGATTAAGTGATCTGTATTCAGCCATGAGTAATGTGTTAGCGAGGCAACCATCTACTGTTGGCTTGTTTGAGTATAACCATAACACATACCCTCAGTTGGTACCACTGTTGTGCAAACAGCATGTTGGTATTGATCCATTCCTCTTTCACATTTCATTCTTTAAATGCAGGAAGACGGTCAGAAAGTAGAAATGCTTAATGCATTATCCGTTATAAATTAGTGCGTGAGTCATCAGGAACTATAAAACAACATTTTGCTCACAATCATTAGCTCACAACGATAATAATACCAAATCACACAAGGTTTTCTAATTTTAAAAAAAATGTTTTTTAATGGTAGTCCTTAATCATTGATCAGTTATATTGATCTAATCAACTATAGTAATGAAGTGTTAATTAACAGTATCAAATTTGATGGCATAATTATGTGTTTAGAATTTTAGCACCAAAATTAAAACCCACAACCCATAATCATATGAAGCTGAAAGAAACGTTTTCTAATCACATCAGTAATATCTGGTGGGGGGGGGGGGGCTTTTACGTGGCATTACTTTATTTAATTCAGAGGAATTGTTTCATACCTGGACAGGTTGAAAGTACTTGAAATAGTCCTTGAAAACATTTTCAAACCCGAGTAGTGAACACAGTGCCAAACCTGTCTATGATCAAACGCTGAGTTTACACCAGTGTGAATTAATTATCTCTCTGCCTCAGGGCCAGTCATTAAACACCATTTGCCATCCTTCCCATTTATTCAGCACAAACCAACTAATGTTATGGCTGATGAAAATACATAAAAAGCTCTTCCTCTTTGATTTAATATGCAGTTGTTATCCAAGACGGAGAGCAAACTGTTCTTGGTCTTCTTCGGGGAAAAAAAAAAAAACTACCACATGCTGGCAGCAAACATAATTTGTTTTCCTCATATTATTCAAGTTCAGTTTGACCTCATGGAAGGTTCCTGTTGACCTACATTTCTGTATTTGCTTTGGCCAAATATTTCCCTCCGTCAAATGTCATGATGTGACTCAGAGATTTGCTGACTTTGATTATCATGCAAATTGGACACTTTGGCTAATGTTTGTCTTTTCTAACTTTTGGCTAACGAGTCAAGAAGAACAAAGTGAAAGTCTGGAACAAGCAAATCTAGTTTTGTAAGGATGCAAACTGGAAAGCTGACCATATTGCAGACAAAATATCCAGCTCAGTGAAAGTAAAGGGGGGGAAAAAGAGACCTAAAAACTTTCAGTCTACAGTCTTCAAACTACAGTCCTTGAATATTACACCAGCAGAGTCATCTATAAAAGGCTTTGTCTTAATGAATTTGATGTTATTTGATCTGCCAGGTATTTGCTTTTCATTTCATCATGCTCATATCCGGCTCACATCACCTGTCAGAAACAATAGAAGGGCCCCGGTAACGTGCAAAACCAATCCACTCCCAGAGCCACTTTTGCTCTGTAAAGCGGTGTGCCTCATTAAAAGAGCCACCTTACTTTTAAGCTGGTTTTTTCAAGAGGATAGAGCGAAAAAACAAGGTCAAGGTTAAGGCAAAGTATGATGGCTGTGGACTGCAAATCAAATGCATCAGGGGAGGACAGTGACGTTTTTCTTCCTTGTTTGAGCAGACGATATGAGAATGCACCAATGGCGGTTAATGATTTAGGCTTTTACAAAATGTCCTCATCCGGAATAAACGGTTCCTTTTGTTATTTGTGATCGACCAAATTATTTTTCAAACTCAGTATTATGAACATATGCAAAGACATCAAAAGAGAAGTTAAACAGGTGGAGCTAAGATAAGCAGAGCAGGTTTCATTCATATGGCAGCTTCCTATCCACAGCTGGCCGGGTGCCATTTATGACAAGTGCTGCCATGATATGAATCAAACCCCCAAACCCCCACCCCCACCCTCTCCCCCCAAGGCCTTTATAGTTTGTCTGGAAGCAGTTCAAAACCAAACAGTGTTTCCCTTGTAACACATCTAATAATGAATGAGGACCCTACTGCATATGCTAAATTACACCGCAAATGTAATTAAGCAAAACCAATCCCTAAAGCCTCGTCATTCTCTCTGTGCTTTTTATACGACTTTGATTTCCCACTGTGTCATAATTTCTGAAGTTTCAACTCAGGATCTGCGTCTAATTGCTTGTAATCACCAATTGTGTATTTCGGCCCTCTATCAACATTATACAGTGAACATTGTCCTCTTAATAAATTGAGCCGGCTAATTCAGTGAGAAATACAAATTACCTTTTTCTTTTTGGGTTGGGAGGTCTAATAAGTCAATTTGCAGTTTGCCTGAGGTAATACAATAACATTTCCTGCAGTAAATTCCATTTGATTTCCAGCCTCTGCTACCTTCTGACTACATAGTCCTTTGTATCAATCTACTGAACCCTGTGAGCAATTTCTTTGAATCCACTGACTTTCTCTTCGTGTCAGCAGCCAGCAAAGGGTGAACCAATTAACATAAACAGCAGGCAGGCCCTTTAGTCAGTGATCTTCTAGTATAATGAAGCAAATAAAGGCAGACAAAGATGCTTCTACCAGCTTATGCATCGCAAATATTTTTTAAAAAATTGGTATGAACAGACCTTTGGTGCTTTTGACGGAACTGTGTCTGGTCCAAATGAATTTGTGGATGGATAGTTGATTCCCCCAGTGCCCCACAGTCATGAGCTCGTGAACTCTGAGGATTGATTTCAGACCGAGGCTTTACTGATCTCCTGCACTTTCCTGATTGGCCTTTAGCTCCGCTAAACGTTCCCTCGAGGGGTGGGGCTGATGGGAAATGAAGCCATTTTAAGGCCTGTTGGCTGTAAACCTCGCAGCCAAAAGAGAAGCTACAGACTGTTCAGTTCACAATGAGCAACCAACCTTTCCTGGTGGAGAGGATGGAGAGGAAGAGGGTGGAGGACAGGTGAGAAAGTGGAGGAAAAATATGAAGCTACATGGCTTTCATACCTGTCAAGGCCAAATATTTGTGTAAAACCATAGAAACAAAATCTACACATTACTGATCCCTGATCCAAAATAATAATATTGATACTGCTTAGGGATGCTGCATGACTTCCCATGATGCACCCGTTTGTTTGTTTTTTTCACCCCTGCCCTTCGGCAAGCATATTGTCCCTATCTTGCAGTTTGTGCTTCCTTCCTTCCTTCCCGTCTCTCTCTCCACCCTCTACTCTTGGCAGGAGCTGAGATACAACTGTGGCCATCATTATCATTTATATATAGGCTGACACTTATTTGGTCTTGCCACACTATTGTTTATGTTATTCGCAGGAAATGCGGTCATTATCAGTAGTTAGTATTATCACCCTTCATCATCAACGTCTCTGTCTTCATCGCCATCATCACCTGCTGCTTTTCTTCTGCACTCTCGCTGTCTCACTCTTGTCTGTACTGTATCATGTAACATCCTGTATTATGTCTGTGACCAGTATTATACAGTATGTTGGGTCTGCAGTTTACAGTCTTATAAAGCGTAAAGAAAAATGTGTATGAATTTGCGTTAAGTAACAATCAAGATTGTTATATCAAAATTAAACACACCCCTCCTAGAAGTGAAAGCATCACAAATTTGCCAGATGATTTATCATTGAGTTAATCTTGAAACCAACGGCAGTCACTGGAACCAGTTTATCAGTTAGTTTACATATATGATCACATACGCGAGGCGACGTCTGATAATTTGCATGGAAAGAAAAACCCTCAGAGAATTTTTCTACAAGCGCATCCTTAATCATGAAAACACACAGCAGACACAATAAAATGCACAGATAGCAAAACTGCCTACTCGTATTGGACGGCATTTTGACCTTATGCGGCGTGCGCAAATGTGCATGCGTGGCTTTCCAGGCAGCATCAGCAAAACAAGGCAAAACTGAGACCATCCAGACAGAGAGCAATCTATCATAAATATGTCTGGGAAGTGTGTCTGCAGCAAGCGGACAGAACAAAAACAAAATGAGCAACTGGTCAGTCGTACCAATCCGGCCATAACTTTCTACTCACAATTTTGACTAAACATTGTATAGTTCACAGACGCAAAAATCTGGATCCCCTCTGTCATATGTGGCATTCAGAAAAATCTGGATGACGACAGTTGTGGTTTGATCTGCCTAATTTGCATGAAATAGTTGGCACACTTGGCTCCTCTGTGGCAAAACAATAAACAACAAACGGTATGTTTGTAGGAAATGTAAAAAATGACGCAAATATGATATGCTAATTATTAACATTTGCAAATAGGAACACTGTAACCCAGAGGACATATCACTGAGAAACACTGCAAACACATGACATACTGTATATTCATGCCAATCAAGCAGGCCACTTCCATCCCCGGCACGCACGCACTCACAACACAACAATATTAATATTTCATATTGTCTTACTTGCTTTGATGTGTTACTTACAGCACAATAAAACCAGTGGGGGCAAAATAATTAGAGTTGTGCTGTGTAAGGCAACTTACTCCGTTCTCTGCACAGACATGAAATTGGCAAGAAAAGCTGAGGGGCACCAAGACCCTCATCTTGAAACAAAAACATGCTGTGTGCTTCTTCTGTGTGTCAATGCAGTTTTCTGGCAGCTGGATTTTGCTCGGTGTTTGACTTTAAAATAAATAAATGCCACCACATGATGTAAGGAGAACAGGTATCACCGTAACAGATGAGGCCATGATTGCATGATGGATGCAAGGCGCTGTAAAAGTAGTAAAAAAAAAAAGAAAAAAGGCTGTCATCTCGGAGGTCCTGTTTTTTTGTGAAATGATTAAGCAATTGAAAAAACTAAGATAAATCTTAAAGACACCATGTATTGCTTCTAAAGTATCTTTTGAGATCATTGGATCATCCACATATCACTCAAAAAGAGATTGTTTGACTTTTTTAATCATTATTGTCAAGATTCCTTGATTCCTCCAGTTTGAAATGACATAAAATGGAGAGAAGTTGACAGAATACGGTGAATGACCTCACTGGTTAATTGGATTATCACAGTAAGCAGCAATTACTTTTCTGTCAATCATCTAACTGCACTGTTTAATTCTATTTATTCTGATATTTCTGTTTCATTTCACACCAATCAACCTTTCATCTTCAGATGCAAAACATATACAGTATAAGGAGAATTACATTTCACATAATCAGTGTTTCCCACTACAGTGATTAAAATTGTGAGTATTTTGTCAAGAGATCCCAGAGGCAAATAATTGCACGGTAATAAACTTTTTTTTTTTTATGGATATCATAGGTCTTTTTTCTTTTCTTTCCTTTTTTTTTTAGATGTGTAGCACAAATACCCCTCTTGTTTAATGTTGTCAGGGAACAGCATTACTTCAGACACTGAGACAGAGCTCCTCTGCTCAGTGGCCTGAAGAGGCTGTGGGTGGAGATACATGACTGCCTGGGTGTGTGTGTGTGTGCATGTGTGTGTGTGTGTGTGTGTGTGTGTGTGTGTGTGTGTGTGTGTGTGTGTGTGTGTGCGTGTGTGAGAGAGAGAGAGAGAGACAGACAGACAGAGAGCGATAATAGTGATGGTGTAAAGAAACGCCTGGGTTCTCTTACACTCACATAAATCTCCTCCAGCTCTTCACTTCAAACAATCAGCAGTGCATTATGAGCTTGGAGATGGACATGATTGATGGATCTTTTCTCTTCACACCCTTGAGGGCCTCCTGCCAGCAAAGGCGTCTTCATCCTGTGCAATTAATCTGATCAGACTTAATAAAAGCAGCTATTACCAAGGCACCATCATGGACAGAAGCACAATGTTGACTGATGAATAATCAAGCACGGGGAAACAAAATGTGATGGGGCTGCGGACTCACATAAACCTGAAGCTTCTGCATTGCCGAGCATCTAATCTGCCAACGACTTAGTCCTTGTCAGTCAAATTGGACACTCATCTCGTAAACCAGTATCATCTGAATCATCTGCCGCCAGCTGACACCCTGCACCATTTGTAGGATAATGTAGGTTTAGTTTCTACATCCAGCAGAGAAGCAATGGTGACACACCGGTATTAAAAATGCAAACAGAGGATGGTGATAAGAAAGGTTTTTTTGCAACAGTAAAATTGCTGCAGCTTACAGGGGTTTATTTTCACTTTCCTTCCTCAGTGGCTCAGATAAAGCCAAACACAACTTCAGGCAACGTGATCACCGGGGACCAGGTAATTCTGATGTATTCATTCTCTGTTTTGTCTTTGATGAGTTGCGGTGCTTAGGCGAGCAACATCTCAGATACATTTGCAAGGAGAAAAAAATAAACTGTCTGGATACACCACCTACGAATGCCTTAAAATGTGAGCAGACACAAATGTGTTTTATATTAATACAAATTGAGCAAACAAAAAGTAAACTTATAAAAGAGTAATTTGAGGTCCTGTAAACATCTGGGTTTTGGGACTGTCCCCGGGTTATTTTAGTGAGAATATTTTTTCATAATTTTTTTGGTTTTGCTTATGTGAATGCCAGAGGCCCTGCTGTTGCTCTACGGCATGTTCTGAAAATATAACAATGCTTGAGCAGCATGGCTGCCCGCAGACTATATTTCAGTAAGGAGGCTGGAGCAGGATTTTACATAAAACTGGTATGGAGCCGTGCATGGGAGCCTGGAAGAAACGATATCCTTTGACTTATGACCAGAGTAACAAGTGAATCAGACGTTTCAACAGCAGACAAACCATCGCAAAACAGAGCTGGTGTATGCCAATGAGTATTTCCCCGGTATGAGATAAAACACCTAAACTGAGAGAAAAGAATAGATTTTGGATTGGAGGTTTCAAATGGACGGTGGCTGCTCTTTGCATATCAGATGCGAAAATATGCAACTCAACCTTTTGTTAGCAGCACTTCAAGTGAGAGGACAAAATATTGTCATCAACCTTAAGTAGCTTTTACAAACAGGAAAAATGAGGAGGGAAAAAAGAGAGAGAAAGGGCACCTCACCCATTACATTACCAGGACACAGGACAATTTCATCTTGTTATGTGAAATGGAGTTGAGCAAGTGAATGCAACAGAACGCTGCGGCAGAACACGCAGAACACACCAGAAAATGAAGGTGGAAAAGGTGAGAGAGACGTGCGTAGGGGAGCTCAACTCTATTTACAAGTGACATATTCGCAATATACACAATGAATGCAAGCTGGACGGAGCCGTGTTGCATTAAGGCTTTCAGAGGATGTATTTATTACTCCAGTCGTGTGTTCTATTCAGCAGATTTTCACCACTGCTGGCAAACAGAAGTGTCTTAATCTACTGAATTGCAGGTGACCAGTAAAAGCTTTAAATATACTCATTATATCTGCTGAGTGGACGTGTAGGAAAAGCACTCAAGCACATGTCTGTACACAGATGCCCACTCGCCAGCGTTGACATGATTATTGGGTCGCAGGGGTGTTCAATGATTAAGTGGAGGAGCGCCGAGGTCCCAGAGCTGGTCAGCATCCTTCCTGACAGATGCATGACACCCAGCAGCAGGGGGAGGAACAGCAGGCAGGTTAACAGAGAAGGCTTCTTCCCCCGGCTGCCGTTCACCACTCAGTCCCTGGGTGCCCCTGCAGCCCCCATTTGGACAAGCTCGGATTATGAGCTGCTCCCATCAATGAGTCGCAGTGGCTCGGTTTCCATCTCTGGCAGCGGATGCATGTTTGCTCTATCATGTGAAAGTGTGTTTTCTGGGCGCGAAAGCCCCAAAGCTGTAGTTTAAACTGTAAAGGCTGTGGCAGGGAGCACGAAAACAAGCTGGTTACACACGAGATGAGGTGAGTGCAGCTTATCATCTCCATGCAGTCATCAGTCACAGAATCAGACAGATGTGAACACGCATCTTTATTGTTTTTGTTATTTGGTTTGTCTCAGGTGAATTAAACCCTGCAGGAGAGTTATCTCTGCCCCCCCCTCCATTTTCCTGATGTAGAGATGATGGACAAGTGGAAATGGATTTATTTGCAGTCAATAAAAGACTCAGTCAACACATCTCTCAAGCATATGGTGCATCAAATACTAATCTAATCTTCCAGAGGAGCAATAAAAGAATTGGTTTTACTACACCCATTATATATGCCACAACTCGCAATGTGAATATATTGGACGAACAATGATGGGCACACAGGTAATTACTACTGCAGTGACTAGAAAGGCCTCCCCTAGAAAAAGTAATTGGAAAAAGTTCCTGTAGTGTTTCCGTAATTAGGGAGGAATATTCTGAAGCAGAATGACAGCAGGATGTGCACAGTGCATTTTCAGCAGTGTCCTTTAAAATTTACAACCACATTTGGGAAAGTTTTGGCTAGAACAAAGGTTGAAATCAGATGTCTTAGTCTAAGGCGGGAAAGCACTTGTTTCCAACTGGGAGTTATGATTTATGACAACGAAAATAGATGTGTTTGGCCAATTGCCTGCTATTTTGTTTAGCTAGAGGATGGTTTGATGCATCACAAGACATCTCTTTGTGTCATTTTCTTCACATAAACAACTACTCTTGCATCCCCTGTGATGCACATCACATCACTTTCGGTTAAATGTGGATGGAAATCAAAGTAAGGTATATGGAAATTAAACGGGAAATAAAAACTCACATCCACCCACGTGAGTCGTCTGGCTCATTTATTATGCAGCAGTCAGACCAGTGCAATGTGCGAAGGATGATCTGTTCACATTTCACCCTCCCGCTCAGCATCCATCCAGCAATTCCCTCAGTCATAAAGGCA
>CAESWR010000511.1:1573198-1585704 GCA_903171835.1 Mullus surmuletus | reverse complement strand
GCGGTTTCAGAATATGATGATAAATTAAAAAACAAAACAGTAGCACTGACAATGCAAATATGTTGCCGTATTCCCAACAGAGTGAGGCAGTAATGAGACGGGCGGAGAGAGACAAGTGGAGCCATGGGCCACAAGCTGGCTGCCAAACAACAATAAAAAGTACTTGTCTGTGATAGATCAAGCTGTGAGCGGAAGATGAAGGGCAAGCCAGGGTCAGATAGATAGAAATCCTCTGTGATCTCCCCCCATCTTTCACAAAGAGCGTCTGTGGTGTTACAGGAGACACTGTGGGGAGATAGATGGCATAGAGGAAGGGGAGGGGGAAAGAATGGAATATACCAAAGACTCAAAGTATGAAAGGAATAAGTAGACAAGGATGGAGCATGAGACGATGTGCTCCTGGGCATGGGCATGTTAAAGACATGCCCCTACAGCCCCTCAGAGCAGAGCCCCAAGACCGAAGGAGACAGTTTGGTCTTGAACGGCACGCTACTTCTCTGTCGTCAGTTTGTTTCTGTGGCATTTTTTGCTCTTTTGGTGTGTCTTTGTGGTTGGTTTGGTTGCCTCGTTTCAGTCTTTTGGAATCTGATCTGCGCATCTCTTCGCAGCTGTGTCAGCAAGGTTATACTTTGGATTCACTTTGTTCACAGGTTTCTGCAAACCTTGGAACGCATTCAACTTTCTTTTTTTTTTTTCTTTTTTACATGTACTTAGCACCTATCTGCATAGAGTTGTAGTGACTGCTTTGTGTCTCTTTTGTTGTTTTCCATATTTCTGTGGTCCCTTGGTAATCTCCCCAACAAGATAAGTCAACAGTCACCTCAAACTGAGGTTCTGGCTGCATGTGACCCTAGGAGACCCTAAGCATGTGCCTGGCAGGACCATTCATTAATCTGTCCTCCGAACCGGAGGGTCCAGCAGGACATCAGGGAGATGTCTAGTTGACCTCAGTGCTTCGGCCTTGCATGGCTGACTAAACACATTGGATCCCACTGGTAACCCAATTGAGGAGAGAGAATGGAGGTGGCAGGGATGTGGGATGTGGGAGGGATGTGGCGATGGGAGCTGGGGTGGGGACTCGGAGGGTTAGGTGTGAACCACGCCTTTCTCAAATTAATCATGGTCAGCTGGAAGACTGAATTAACCTGAGGGGCTACCTCTCCCTGCCCTCTGCTGCAACTTACAGAAGATAGAACAGTGCGACCCACCAGGGCTTCACCATAAAGTAGAGGAGTAAAACGCACAGATATGTATCACGAATGAACACACAAATACTTTGAGGTGTTTTTCGAAACTCGATTGCTTTTGTCTTGTGCTAAAAATCAATCCAAGCACAGATTTACCAAACCTTACAGGGGTGTGACGACTGATGAGTATTTAAAAATCTCTCGGCTTCGCTGTGTGTCTCCTCTACTTTGGATCAATAACCCCTTACACTGTCTATAATTGAAATGCACGGAGCCTGAGGTGATTTAGTTGGCTTTAATTTTCTTGTTTGTTATGAATACAAATATAAGCCCAAGGACATCAGATCTCCATTAATCTATAAACTTGCACAAACACACACCGCTATTAAGAGAGACCAGCTTCAGTTATAAATACTACATTCATCCATGGAACTGAGATAGGCTGTAACAAGCGATTAATTTAATTATTGATTAATCTACCATAATTATCTCAACAAATCAATTTACTGTTAACCTATACAATACCAGAAAATACAAAAAAAGGTCATTACAATGTCCCAAATAACAGGCTATGTCTAAGAAAGCCAATTAAACACTGAGCTAAACCAATAAATTGTATCAATATTGCTTGAAAATTATTGAAAGAATGAAGTGTTATTGAAATTACTGCAAAAGATAGTCGACAAAAGACCCCCATCCTGTTTGCATGTGGCTGGTGTTGGTTAAACAGAAGAGTAGAAAGCACCTCTGTAAATCTGAGTTAACTGGATATAACATTCTAATTCATCATGCTGCCAGGCACAAATGGATGGCCAAGTAAAACTGAACATTAATATTTAATAAAAGGCAAAAAAGTATCTGACCACTTCTATCTTTCCCCCTTTTTTATTCAGGCACCTGTGCACTCTACCCTCAGAGACAGGCGGAATTACAGAGGGGAAAAGGAAAAGTGGTGGAGGTATGGTAAAATGAGCAGGAAAGAGTAAAAGGAGTGCAGGACCTTGTTAAAAGCCCCTCTGTGACAGCCAAGGAAAGGCTGCAGCTCCAAGTCATTAAATGTGGCTAAGTTGGAGAGAGTGACTGAAAAAATAGACATGTAAGGACAAAGAGAAATGTTGCAGGGGAGATGAGGGTGTGCCGAGAGCAAAGTGACGGTTTTGAAAATGGAAAAGCTCAAATAACTGGTATTGCAAAAATGTTGAATGTGTGACAGAATCAAAGACGGTTTATTTTTTTACCTTAAAAATGAGAATGAAAGCATTACATTTGCAATACAAAAGAGAGGGCCGATAATGACAAAAAATGGAACCGTCAGGGTTAAAAACTAGCAAAGCCTCTATAACAGAGGTGGGCAAACTAAGGCCCGGGGGCCACATGCGGCCCGATGAACTATTTAATCCGGCCCGCAGAGCCTTCACAATAATTTCTCCAAAAGCCAAAGTAAGAAGGTTGTCAGTTTGATTGGTTAGAAAAAGTGTCAGACCCCCTCTTCACCTAGCATGCTAACATGTCCTCTCAAGAAGGTGGGGCCAAACATCATTTGAAGCTTCATCATCCATCTCTGGTTGGACCAGTCCTTAGTCCATCAAGAACGATTTTTGGTTAACCTCCAATCCTCATTTGGGGGTCAGTTTCCCGCACCACCTGGTCGGCCCGTTCATCAAGATCTAAAACCCAATGTGGCCCTTCAGACAAAATAATTGCCCACCCCTGCTCTATAACATCAAAACTGTTTTACCTCATTGAATCCTCAATCATTCGAACCTTGCTAACTTGTCAGTCATGAACGCCAGCTCTGGCAAACAGCAGTTATGATTAATTCAAAAGGTTGAAACATCCTCCCCTGGCGTTTTGAAGTGGTGTGAATCCAGCAATTAGCACCAGAATTATAAATAAAGGCATAGATAAAATAGCTCAGCTGCCCTTAAATGTTCATCTTCTAATCAGGAACATTTGTAGCTGGATATCAATGCAGGAGAGATGAGTTTGATGACATTTTGACATCCGAAAAACATTCCTACAGTCATTCCCTGAGGTTCCACTTACATGTGTTTTAACAATAACAAATAACTGATCAACTGCGACCGCCCAACAATTCTCAAGTCATCCTGGTACAACTGAAGCGAGGATTTTCTTTTCACTGCACAGCTTCCACTGTTTCAACGGGGAAAGAGAGAAAAACGCTCGCTGTAAGAACATAATATTACACTTGAAGATTTTAATCAAATGAAGTGCCTCAAACGAGATGTACTCTGAATTGACTTGCAACTCAAGTACGATGTTTCTACTTTGTCAGGCAATTTTTGATGAAAAGGCGAAAGCAGTATCTCAGCTTCCTTCTTCGATGCTAAAAGCAATGCTTTTAACAAGAGCCGGAGAAAGAAAAAAAACCCTGCTTTTAATCTGCGAATATCCTGACAAAGATGGAGCCGCCCTCATGAGACTGTTTGAGCGTTTCAAAGTCATCCTATCATGGAGTGAAATCTCAAGTTGGATGTCTGGGGAGCAAAAATATTGGAGGGAGAGGACTCTCATTTGGCTTCTGTTCTCTGATGGCAGCCATGTTCCCTGGGCTGATGGATGAAGGGAGAAACTCATCTCATGACTAATTATTTATCTTCCCTCCAGAACTGTTGTGTCTGGGGGTTGGAAATAACACCACCCTGCGCTCCTACCAAGTAGTAAACAAACTAGAATGATAGAGGTGAGTCTCCGCGTTCTCCCTGACAACACTGCAAAACATACACCCCGCAGAAAGTATTTGGCAGAGGACATTTTTACCTTCTCACAGTTTTGGCGGAGCCGTTTTTTAGAAATGTTCACCTGATAAGCAAAAGTATTTGGACATAATATTGGCCATGAAAATATATTTTGTGTCACTACAAACCCCTAAATCTGTTTTATCAGACAGTTTTTGCACAACAGCAGAGATTAATTTCTGAATGCAGTGTCATATTTTTAGAAGTTACTGGCTCATGTTTTCAGATGACTGATAAAAGCAAGTGAAGAGATTCCAAAAGCAGCGAAAATAAATTTGCCTTTTCAATTTTCCCCCTTAGTCACTGTACGATTTAGTGCCATCTAGTGGTGAAGTTACACTTTCATCCAACTGAACACCTGTTGTCACAGTATATTTTTAATCTCATATTGGACAGATATATGACCAGCATTTAAGGGCAATGAGAGGACGTAGCTCAGTTCTAATCCTCTGTTCCACCTCGCCAAGGTCAGATTTGAGCGACGATATCTAAAAGAGGAAGAACCCCCTGTCAGCTGTAGGTGAAAGTACCGTGATGACTTAATTAACCAGCACCCACTGTGTACATAATGTGATGTATGAGATGCCTCTTTGTTCTCTCCACCTTTGTGTTTCTGCAGAATTAAAACTCACCCAAAACAACTATGGCTAAATATATTACAAAGCATTATGTAAAGTGTAAGAGAATTGTCATTGGCCCTAACAGTCATCAAAGTCATCAAAATAGGGTGAGTCACAAGCGTGAGTCGTGAGTATGAGTAAAATAGCTTAATAGAAACACATACACAGAGGTCACAACTTTTTCCATTTTAAAACACCCTGTGCCAGATACAGAGACATGGCAGACAGGGACAAACTGTTTTTCCTCTTGCAAGTTTGAAGAAAATTACTGGAGAAATTTGGGGACATTTCAATGAAGAAGAGGAGAAGTCAAAGGTTGGAAAAACACACTTGTTGTCTGGAATCGGATGCTCACGTGGGCATTTCTGGGAAATTTGGTAATTCTGTCATCTTGGAAAAGTGACCAATTGTGATCCTCCAGAGTGATCCTATGCCATTTTAAGCAACAGTATAGTGTCTGTGTAATGTCAGAAATGCTGGATAGCCTATAAACCATGAACTTGAGTGATGTTTTCCACTCTCCCTGGCTATTAGGATACATGGAGATGCAATTTACAAAGATAGCCTGTAACAATAAAGGGGCTTATTGTTAGTATCGGGTGATTAAACACTAAAAAATATTCAATTTATGCCAATAGATTGCTCTAGACAATACATTTTGATCCTTTAGTTCATAAAGTGAGGAAAAGTTGGAGGGGGGGGGGGGGGGNAGAATGCAGTCATGGGACTTGATAATCAAAGTTAGGTTTTTTTAAGTTAAAGTTTTTTCTTGTTACTTGTGGTTTGCAGGATGTGTTATTTCTTGGGCTATATGGTGCACTGTGGTGACTAGCATTTAGTGTTTATTTACACCCAGTTTAAAACTGAGCAGACACCTTGCAGGAGGCATCCAATTCTAATAGAGGGAGGTCTTTGTCCTCTAGCACTTTGAGCTCCTCTAATCTCTTATTCATGTATTCAAGGTGAGAGGATAGAAGAGCAGCTACAAGCAAGAGCCAAACGGGTCAGGGAACAAGGATGTAGAGGGGAAGAAAGCACAGGTTTAAAGACGGGAGAAAGGCGAGAGGAGAAAATGGTAGGAGAACCCTGCCACCCTCCCACCCGACTCCCTCTCATCCTTCGATGAACCCATCAATGGAGGCTGCAGAGGAGAAGAAAGGCTCAGGTCCTGGAGCTCTGTGCAGACCTGGATCAAAGGGAATCCCCATCTGATCCAAATGTCGTTTGAATGTTTTATGGTAGCCAAGGCATTGAGGGGAAGCTTGAATAAGACATGGCTCTGGAGAGCGCTGATCAGAGGTGGCCTGTCATTTTTCAACGAGGACCTTACACCAGGGAACGTTTTTTTTTTCTTTTTTTTCCCCCTGAGCACATAAACTAAACATATATAATTCAAACCCTGACGATTAGTTTTTCAAAGTCCTGCTGCCTTTACATCGTGTCTTGATACTATCAGTGACTGAATCTCATTAATCTCAGCTAAGGCTGCACTTAGGCAACGTATACAGCCAAGACAACAACAAATATATGTTTAGTAATGAAGCACTTCTACACCTAGGTTTATAATACACATATATGCCTACATACACATTATCAAATCTACAGAGGGGAACTGACACATGCACAGAAAACAATTAATATGTGTCACTTCAAGGTTAAGTACAGCAGATCTCATCTAGATTTTTTTCCCATTCCAAACAAGCATCTATTGGTCTCTTCCCATCAATATACATTACTGTAGTGCGCACTTTACATTTGTCTGCGAAAATACATTAAGTCACAATTAAATGCAGTTACAACAATGAAACCTTCATGCAATCAGATGCTCTCTCAGGTCTGACAAAACCCTTGAAGGGTACGAGGAAGCTATTGTGTTCAGTCTTGTTTACTCCAGGATAGAGAGCACAGTTACAGTTTGTATCGCTCATCTCTAAGCACTCCCATGTGATGCAAACACACACACATGTACATACTCATTTAAAATTTAGCTTGTTGTTGCTGTCTCACAGTTTTAATTTCACTTGTGACTGCTGAAAAGGATTTCCAGAGCACTAACATTGCGTTTGCACTCACAAAAACAATTAGGCGTCTTTATATAAGCCCAGAAGAAAACAAAAACTGAATGTAAGTCACAAGAGAGACAGTAATGGGTTAAATCGATTCAGTGTGACGTAAATGGGAGGAGCTTGCACTTTGACTGCTGAAAGTGAAACTACAGACAGAGCACATTTGTGCTGAACTTGAGACTCCGGAAAAGAAAAGCCCTACAAACCTCTGGTAAAATCGCATTCTGTTAGATTTGCTGTTCTTTCCTGAAGACTGTGATCTAGATTAATATGTTATTTTTTCTAACTCCACAGGCTAACATGGCAACTGCAACACTATTGATTAAGGATGAGGATTTATGTTGTTCCATCTGTCTCGACATTTTCAATCAACCCGTTACCATTCCATGTGGGCACAACTTCTGTCTCGATTGTCTAAAAACATATTGGGCGAAGGACAACATGGCGTACAGTTGCCCATTGTGTAAAACCAAGTATTACACACCGCTAACACTTCAGGTCAACACTTGCATTGCTGGCATGGCTGCAAATGTAAGGAGAGTGGTCCTGGACGTCTCCTCAAGTACCCCTGAACAACAACCCAGCAATGGAAACATTCCCTGTGGTATGTGTGCAGATGCAGCTATGAAGTCCTGCTTGGATTGTTCTATGTCTTTCTGTGCAAATCATCTGGACCGTCATCACAAAAATCGTGTTCTGATGAAGCACAGGCTGATCACTGCTGTTGAGAACCTGGACAACTGGATATGCAAGCAACATGATGAGCCTTTGGAGTATTTTTGCAATGACGATCAGACATTTTTGTGCCAGTTGTGCAAAAACCACAAAAACCACAAGGTAGTGGATCTAGAAGAGGCGGCAAAAACCAGGAAGACCCAGATAAAAGTGGACCAGAATAACATGGATCGGAGGATTAAAATGTGCCAGGATAAAATTCATGACATTGAAGGATTGGTGGAGACTAGCAAACTCGACACAAAGGATGCCTTGAAGAAGAGCAAGGAAATGATGGCTGACATAATCGAATATCTGAGGAAATGCCAAGATGAGCTGAGTGAGGTCATTGAGACCAAACAGAAAAAAGCTGAAAAAAAGGCAGAGAGCTTTATCAAAGAACTGAAGGACGAACTCCAACAACTACAAGAGAAACGTGATCATCAGGCTCCGATCTTGGACATCAGTGACACACTCACTTTTCTTGAGAAACTTGTAAATTTTGACCTCTCCGTGCCCCAGGGAAAAGATTGGTCAGGTATGATAATTGACACTGACCTATCCAGTGAGCTGCAAGCCATGAAAAAGCTGGACTATGCAGTCATGAGAGAAGTCAGGAAACTCTGCGATCCCCGCTTGAAAGAGATGCAGCTTTTTGCAGTGGATCTGAAACTGGACCCTAACACGGCACACCCGTCACTCGTCCTTTCTGCTGATGAGAAGAAAGTCTGGCATGGGGACAAGAAGAGGAATCTTGCACACAATCCAGAGAGGTTTGAAGATGTCCTCAATGTCCTGGCAAAAGAGGGCTTTGACTCTTGGAGATCTTACTATGAGACTCAGGTTAAAGACAAAACACAGTGGGATTTGGGGATTGCAAAACAGTCTGTCAACAAGCAGGACGTCAGACAGAGCCCCAAAAACGGATACTGGACTATCAGCTTGAGAAAAGGAAATGAGTTCATGGCCAATTCTATCCCCCCCGCGGAGATCTGTGTTAGTCGCATGCCTCAAAAGGTTGGCGTGTATGTTGATTACGACCAGGGTTTGGTTTCCTTCTATGATGCAGACACCAGAGCTCACATCTTCTCCTTCACTGGATGCAACTTCACAGAGAAGCTCTTTCCATTCTTCAGCCCTGGTGCACTTGATGGTGGGAAAAATTCAGCCCCATTGATCTTGACTCCAGTTGAAAAAAGGACTGGAGGGGCAACATGCTTGGAGTGAGATCACAATGCAATGGTCAGCACATTTGCTCGGGTAAACCTACAGTGTCCTTTTCTGAAATACCACCGATACTTACAGCTTGATGGTTTTTGTATGTAAAAAATGAACTAAAAACAACATAAATCTACATTAACAAAATCCTTTTCTAACCAAGTGAGATATATAATATAATTATAATAATAATATAATTTCCCTTCGGGGATTAATAAAGTACTATGTCTATCCATCTATCTATCTATCTAATCCATCAGACAGTGAAAAGAGAAAAAAAAATTGCTCTCTGGCGAAATAAAAACTGCATACACACAATCTGACACAAGAAATCTTGAGGATAATTGTCTTTCAAGGTAACTCAAGATGAGAATGATGTTTTCTTCTGCAATGGATTTTATAGAGTTAAACATAGAGCTTGACTGGCACACAATGCCATCGCCGTAATTACAATTAGACAAACCTACAACCTGCAGGCTTTTTGGCTCATGTACTCCCTGTCTCCTCCTCTGTCTCATTATTTGAGATTTCGTCATGCAATTTCCACAGACCATTTAAGTCGGTTTAGTGCTCAAATGTGTTTAATTCTGCTTCAAGTTTTCTCTCGTTTGTTCTGCAAGGTGTTAATTTTTTTGGAGTATTGCGTGCATGCATGCATTCTGTACAGTGCGAGCCCAACAATGTGATCTCACCATGGCCTGTCACATCCTGTTTGTGGTGAGCGACAACCCCGGACAGTTATTATTGCAGTATCTTTCTAAAATTGTAATCCCTTGACACTGTGACTACTAATGCATTCACTGTTCTGAATATTTTGACCAGTTGATGTCATGTGTTTTCAATGGCTGCTGATAATTATGTATTTGATTTATATTGATATATGCGTATTATGTTGCTTTGTTGAATGGTTGCTCCATAGATCTTGATTTGATTTATTACTAAATTGTGCTTTCAACTCATGGAAAATGGTAGTGTTTCATGCAAAAGAAAAATAAATAAATAAATAAATAATGCAAAACCAAAAGATCTTACAAATTCTAATTACAATTAATAGATCATTGCATGTCATGTCTCAAGCAACAGCCAAAGTGCAGAATAGGAAATAAGTGGTTTGTTTGTTTTTGGATGATACAGTGTTATTTCATTTGCACAGGGTCATGATGCTTTTATTATTGCTTCTATTTGCTACTCAATAAATCAGTTGATCAATGCTTACTATGAACGCATCAGTGATTTTCTTTCTTTCTTTTTAAATAATTGAACATATCAAATTGTCAGAATCATACTGTACCTCCTTAAAATCTCTCCTGCTGTCATACTTTGAGATTTCAGGTGAAGTGCAATTGGAAGAAATTGAAATATCAGACAGACACCAATTGTTTTTCATCATGTTTTCTTACTTTTCACAGTTCTTGTGTGACCGTGCATTGGTGTAATCCTGGTCATCTATGGCTTCATCAAAAGCCTCAATATAGTCATTTGTTGTTAAAAATGGGGTATCTGTGATTGAAATCTAGCCAAGATTAATATTGTCATAGAGACAGGCTCATTATAGTGGCTCTTGGACACAGACCAATGTTTCATAAGGTTACTGTGTCAGGTGAATTTAAAACAGATTCTGTGGCTAGATGCTTGCAGTGCAATAAGACAAATGCTGACTTGTGAAGCGAACACATCACATGGAACAGCTATTGATTCAATGAATGAAGTCACGCACCCTTAAACCACCACCAGTTTTTATCAGCACATTTTATACACTGTTCTCACAGAGCTACAGAGGGAAAGTCCACCCCAGATTGCTGTGAAGTGCTGATGCCAAAAGGGGTCCCCAAGCATTTTTCCCCCTTTGAAAAACCTGATGAGAAGTAAAGTTGGCCAGGATCTTTTTCATAACTTCATTGTGAAAATGTGCTATATGTTTAAATCAAGGTAATGGTTGCACTACATGTTGAAACAAGTGTGGGTGAAGATAAGTCTTAAAGAGATAGTTCACTGAAAAATGAACCGACCCTTTAATGTAAGTCAATAATGTCCTCTGATATGTTGGAAACGTGTGATTGAGGGCATGTGTGTCCAAGTTTCTCCTGGCGCACACGCCGTTGTCCTACAGTATGTGTATTTAATGAAGTGCCAAACATAATGAGATAAATCTATTCATTACGGTTCCTTAACGAGACCAAATCCACATGGCCGCTAATGAGTCGGTGCTCCATCAGTTGTCCTCTGAGAGCTGCAGGACCTGACTGAGACTGGAGACGACCCTGAGCCAGACAGAATCAGACCCTGTAAGCCAGTAAATTCACAGCACCAGCTGTTCTAGACCGCCGTCATTTAGCCGCGGGTACTTCAGGGAGTAACTTCAACTTAGCAAGAGGCAACAACGGAAAGACACTGCACTCACTAATCATCTGTAATCATTGATCTGCCATTACTGAGCCATACTCATTAGCCTAATGGAACAAAGCTCTTTAGGATTTTCTGTTGTTGTATTATCATTTGATTCCCAGCTACTGCTACGCTAAACATACTCTGTTTGGGAAACTACATGTTGTGCTATACTGGGTTGATGGACTGGACTGAAAGAGCAGCCAAAAGAACTGCATTTATTCAACAATAAACGCATTTTCCTCAAAACCCAATTTCATCAGTAGTGAGACAATCTAGGGAACAAGCAAACGGACATGTATTAATGTCAGACCAAAAGCAATGTGGTGATTTGACCTTGTAAGTTAAAAATGGAGGGAGGACTGTGCTGCTGGATTTGCAGCACAGTCGCTAACAGAGGCCTTGTGACTGAGGTAAGGGTTATATTCAGCAACACTCAGGCCTGCTGGCTCATTTACAACAAACTCTCAAACCATTGGTATTTTATCAAAAAAAGGTTGTAGCCCAGATTTAGGAAAAAAAAAAAAATACACATCTATCTGTGGTGAGGAAGTGTCAGAAAAAAGGGCATCATGGCAGCATTGAGAGGATCAAGCCACATTGGGAATTGTATTATTTATGCTCATCCTTGCAGCCAATCACTGAAAATTAATCACTGATCATGAACAGCAAACAGCTGGCAGCTGTGTGTTCTAGCTGGATGGATAGTTGAGAGCTAGCTACCTAGTAGACACCTAAACCCATCAACCTACATCAGAGTGTTTGCTGCATGTCAAAGTGCCGTTGAGATGATATCCTGAAACCTTAATTTCAAAATGTCTTGATGACTAACTGACTGAAAGACAAATAGGATGAGGGACTTCAACACTCTATCTCCCTTTCCAGAGACAGATCAGAATTGTGCTCCAAACAGGCTTTGATCTTAAGGCTTTCTGACACACTTTAATCTGAGAGCTGACTACACACATCTGTGTGAACACACATGCACATCTTTTTTTTTTCTTTTTCTTTTCTTTTTTTTTACAGGAGGCACAATATACAAAGAATGGACTGTATTTCCAGTAGCCTGTTTCTGTTTTGCAGCTGACGCAAAGGCTTCCAGAAATCAATAAATAAGAGATAAATAAAATGTAAACTATTCCAAGCTCACTTATACCTTTTGTCCTAAACCCAAAAGCACTGAGATCCTTACTCTTACACTGCCAGCAATTCTTTGCTGCATGTCCTTTTCGCACACTCTGTTTTTGAAGGTAAAAAGAGAAAGATAAAGA
Source organism: Mullus surmuletus (assembly GCA_903171835.1). Lineage (NCBI taxonomy): Eukaryota > Metazoa > Chordata > Actinopteri > Syngnathiformes > Mullidae > Mullus > Mullus surmuletus. Next base: position 1,573,484 of record CAESWR010000511.1, on the reverse strand, counting down.
TTTGCTGCAATTCAAACTTCAGAATAAAACCAAATGAACATAGGAGGAAAAAGGTTTTTTTTACGACAACAGAAAAGGATAAAAGTGACAGATTTCACTCCTCTTACAGCACCTCTGATCCTATTCATGGAATTTAGAACAGCTCAGAGGAAGAAACATTCCCTGGTCTGGAAAACAGCTGATTAAAGTTAGACCCCGCCAAAAAATGGGAAAACAAAAAATGCTGACGTTTGTCTACATGTTTCACTCATTGCATCATTTCACAGTTTGGAATTGCATGAAAGCA
>CAESWR010000511.1:1501587-1516087 GCA_903171835.1 Mullus surmuletus | reverse complement strand
CTAATATGTTTCATGCTGTTTAAACCTGTTAGCTCACATCTCTCTCTTTCTCTCCCCCCCAAATCTTTCTTTGAATGCATTAAAGCATATTTTTTCCTTTATATTGATTCTGTCATCTCCTTCTAATTTAAGATTCAGTGATGCATTTCAATCCTGCTATAGCATAAAGCCATCCCTAATTTCATCATCTAAACATAGAGCAAAGTGTACAATGCGTCTTTTCTTTGCTGAAACGCTTTGTAGACCGCGTGTGATGTGCTTGCCACTTTTAGTCTTAATGCAATTATCCTGTAATTTCCTGGATTAGTTGGGGTGGTCTTTTGGTCTATATATAAAACAAACATTCATCATGTCAAGAGGAGTAATATATGATTCACTCTGCAGACGCGCAGTCTGTTGAGCGTGCAGTAATTTGGTACAAAGTATTATTTGCAACACGAGCTGTCTCTGCTTGCCAATCAAAAGACAGTATCATCTTTACTTGGTCAGCATCTCTGTGACCTCCCTCAATTCCCACCTTTCCGATGACTCTTAATCCACTGAATATCAAAACAGCTCAGAGCCGCGTTCAGTCTGTGGCATCGGCCGTGGGAGCCGAGACGTGACATTTCACTGAAATGCATCTGCAGAAGGGCGCCGTCATGCAGGATGCAAACCACAGATATTCTGTCAAGGTTTCAAGCAAAGGCAACAATAACTCTAATTGAAGACTGTGCCAAAAGGAGGAAAGATTCATGACTTGAAACACACAGAGTTACATATACAGTCTTCTCTTCACAAAGACTTTGAAGTTCCCCTCCAGTAACCTCACAATCAATTTGTGGAGGAAAAAAGAAAAAAAAAAAAGGCTGCAAGTAAATTGGCGGTTTGCAAAGACAAAGCATGCATAATAACTGATTTTTGCCAAGAAGAAGACACAAAGCTGCACATCTGAAACTTATTTTGACTGGGATTGCATCTGGTTATTCGATATTTTGTGAAAAGACTTTGAATATTTATTTGCGCTTATAATCACAGTATAACATGCCTCAAAGAAACCCCTTTTTAATTTTAACCAGTGCTCAATTTACTTTTTTGCTGATCTTTCAATAACGTCATCTTCTTTGATTTTGTTTTCATTTCAGCAAGCAGATAAAGCTTCAAATTTCAGTGACATTTGAGATTTAGGTATCAAAAACAGCTTTTGGAAAAAACGGTTGTGAGCAGAAGCATTAATTTATGGCGTTATCTGTCATTCAGGCACACATTGGATCCGCACACAGGTATAACTTTACATTCCCAGGGCATTTTGTTTTGTTTTGCGTGTCGTATCTATAGCCAGACAAGATGATAACATATATTTGCAACATGTTGACATGACAGACTGCTCAGTCATTACTCAATACAAGCAGGATAAAATAACACAGACCCAGCTCTCCCCGGTGTAATATGAATTTCTGTCCGCATCAGCACAAAAGGAAAGGGACGAGTAAAAAAAAAGGGTGCGAGGGGAAGAAAAAAATGCCCTCACATGCAGACGGAGACAAACAAAATGCGCACCCTCAGGCACTGGCTCTGTCAGCAAAAGGGACAACAGGTGGTGGGCGTCCCAGCAGGGCTGCAGTCTTACAGACGCACTGGTTCATAGGGGAGGTCGCGGCTTTATGTTTATGTGACTTTCTGAAACAAACTCATCAAACATGACCTTTAGAGCCGGATTTACATTTAAATAGGCACAAGATTATTATTTTTTTTACCATCAATTTATTGTTTATATTATATTATATTACCGGGGTATATTATATTATATTATATTATATTATATTATATTATATGGTGTCATATTATATTATTACCTAAATTGAAAACATACATGAAATCTGTATTTGACAGAAGTGGACATTTGGGTCTTATGATAAATGTTTCTGCATATGGAAAATGTGGGAACAGCGTTTCTGGGGCTCCACCCAGGAGACTCTGCCTCAAAGGAAAACAGCAGTCGGTTCAGCAAATCCCCCAAAATGACCTGTGTTGACATTCAAGTGACAAAATCCTCCAGCAGATGTAGGAATTGCCATTCCCGTCTGCAGGGAGCAGAGGCAGTGCGGGTGTGACGTCGTCACTGAGCCACAAAGCCTGCAGAGCAACAAGGTCAGGCAGGATGGGTGAGCATGGGGAAAAAGTCCAATTTTCATGTTTTTACTTTTATTTCCAACTGACAGCGACGTGGGTTTCTGTCAACCATGACCACATCCAAACGATTGTCCCCGTAACATGACAACAAAGGCCCCTAAAACTTCACTGAGAAATTCTTCTTACCCAAAACCTGCTCTTTTCCTGAAGCCAATAAAGTTATTTTCATTCGGTCACAAAATAAATGTTAAATCTATTGGCCGAAACATTTCCATTTAATCGATTATGGCAGCCCTTCCGGTCATAGTGGTATGACTTCTATGACTCTTGCTCCAGACTTTATTTTCTTTTTATATTTCCTCAGCAGTTTGCAAGATGCAGAGCGATGAAGTAATGTAGTTTTTCTTTGTAACATTTGATACGATGCTGCCGCAGAAAACTTTTAGTACTGCTGGGGCCAATGGCAGATACTAAAGTGTGAACACATGGCCAAGGTTTACACTTGTTTTAAAAAAGTTATTTATTTTATTCTACTCTTTGCTCATTCTCTGTCCACCATTGTGTTAAAAGTAATTGCATTAGTCGACATGATGTCATCTGTTTTGCTGAATTCTGCTGTGTCGTGACAAGATCCAGGCTATTCTAAATAGCTGTTTAGAGAAAGTCTTATTTGTCCATGTGAAGCTTAAATACATACAGTATAGGGACCAGAAGGAGTTTGGGGCAATTTTATGATGGTAAAATGTGTCAGCCAGCAGCTTTAACCACTGCCAGTTCCAACAACTGTGACATTCAAAGGGAGAGATTCGCTCTAATGTGAGATGACAAAGAATCTCAGTATCAATCAGAGATGTTTCAGTTTGTACAAACCTTTCGCCTTTAAAAAAATGCTACGCTTCATGAAATGTCACATTAGATTGTGGAAAATGCAGACCGGAGTGCGGTCTGGGGAGGCAAATGGGTGTTGGACAAAGAAACAAACAAACAAGCCTTGAATGTCAAAACTGTCTGCCTATTAATTAAGTACAATCCACACAAAAAAAGACCTTGAAAGTAATAGTGAACGCAGATGCGACCCCTCCAGATATTGATGCACATACATGATACACATACATGTGGTCTTAACATTGTAAAGTCAAATTATGTTGTTTAATTTGGAGGATAATCATGACTTTCCGTGCCAGTTTTGCCCGCTTCCTCCTAAAATCATTTTCTCTGCAACCCTGAACATGACAGAAATCCAATATAAATTTGCTAGAGAAGCTCTTGTTTAAAAATAAAAAAACTACACTCAGGCTTTAAGAGACAGCCAATTACTTGAAGTGATGTCGGCATGTGGCAAACGTTTTCCAATCTGACAATTATAAAATTACAACAAACTCATGTCTAAATACAGGGAGGAAGTTGGAAGCAAACAGGAGAATTGATAGGAGTGTTGCTCTTTGCGCTGTTCTCACACATCCCCCATGTGATACTTGCACAAACTTTTTTAGGGAAAATGCTACGGTGGTCTGTTCCCACAATTAAATCGACAAAATCTAATTGTAACCGAGAGGCTCCTGACCCCGGTTGGCCCGAACTCCTGATGAGGTCCTGTGTTTGTTCACCCGGCGGTCCCGTGTCTGGGCCGGCTGCTCATCACAGTCTGGCCCGGGTGACTGATGGATTTCCAAACTCTGCATCAGCCAAAGCTATTAAGTGGTCTGCTGGAGCGAAATGGCATTACCGCTGCCGTGGTGCTTCAATTGGCTCAGCAATTCCTGCCTGCTATTGTCTCAGACCTCTGACTAAGTTAATTTCTTGGCAGACAAGCACAAACACCTATATGCTGACACGCGCAACAAATAACAAGCGAGAAATACAGCGGATCCCGTCCCTGACATCGTTTTCGCTGTCATTATATGAGTGGGATTCTGACCCAAACTGGATGAATTCCCCTCTGAAGGGCTTCGTCTCGGAGGCCGAGCGCCATGTGCCGCCTCTCCACACGAAAGCACCCCCCAGGCCTCATCCATCATATGTCCGAGATCTCCCGGCCCATGATGTTTTTTGTTGATTTTTGATTACTGTATCCCATTCCCCCACTTCAGGAGGATAGCAGTAAATCAGATTCGATGATTCAGTGGCGTCGTGCCGCCGACTTAATATCAAAGAGGCGTGGAAAATGTAACGCCTCTCTGATCCGTCCTCAGCGCCTTGCTCTACCTGCCTCTACATTATTCATGGTCATATTTAAGTCTTAGCAGATACAGCCTGTCTTTACATTGGCGGTGACAGGCTGGAATGGCCCAGAGGAATACTGGCCCTCTGTGATTTAAGTGCCTGACATGGTTGGTCAAACACAGAGCTGGATTTCCTTGTACAGAACACACTCAATGCAGACATTTTCCCTGAAGACTTGGAGTGCACTCACAAACACACTCATACACACAGACACACACACAAGGGAGCAGTGATGAGGCAAAAGTAGAACAAGGAGAGAAAGAAGAAAGAAAAACAAGTTTCTTTTGTTTTCAGTTGAGCTTTTACAAACTACGAATATTCAGGAAGATGAAAAAGTGCAACTTTCTCATCTTCAAAATACTGAAAAAGTAGGTTTTTAAAGCTCCAAAAGGGACTAAGTGACTTTTTCTAACCTAAACCCTTTATTTCACTTCATTAAGCAGATTAAAGGACAATAAAATCCTCTGTTCCTCCAACCTTCTGCCCCGTGGTGCCCAATTCTGATAAATGTTTCATGTTTGCTAAGTGGTTTTTCTTTGTCTCTTCAACCTCAAGGCCTAAACATTCTTAATTTAATCTAAACACTCTCTCTCAAAGAACTTTTTATCTCCCCTGTGAGCAAGGATTCAGCTTTCTCAGCTGGGGGTGACCCGATACACCTTTTTCCACTTCTGATACAATACCAATATTGCAACCTTAAGTATTGGCCAAAATGATATCAATCCGATACAGTATCAGCTCAAATCATACATACTTTTTTTTTAAACTTATTTTGCAGTATGGAATGTTAGAAAAGGCTCGATAAGGTGATACTACTTAAAGAGAGAACAACAGTCAGCAACAGTAGTTATGAGAAAAACGGACCCATTTATTATTAACAGATCGGTTACATATATATATATATATATATATATATATCAGACCGATATCTGATATCAATATTGGATCAGGACGCCCCCAGTCACAACGCAATGCGTAGGTTCTCTTCGAGTTTGTCCGGAAGAGGACTTTGCTCCCAAACTTTTCTGCTTTCTCAATTCACACTCGTTGACACATCATACCTCTGTTGACGCTGAGTACGGAGGACACAAAGAAATCGATACAGATCAATTGAGCAATACTTTTTTTTCCGCTCTGCATAATCCGACAATAATGAGCGTCTCAGCACTTTATGAAATAGCTCGGGTCTTTGGGGAAATTTCAGGCAGATTGAGCAGGAATTGCACAGCGAGCACGACGTAGGGGGGACGTGTCACAGCTATTGGTCACGTACTGTCGCCCGATTCGTCCCCGGCATTGTGGCAAGTGGGGTCTTGCCGCGGCGCCGCTCCGTCTGTGGGGGCCTTATCTGGCTGTGGAGCGCCGAGCTCTGTGCCGTTGTCCATATTGGCATGGTGATGGAGCGAAGGCCTGCCGTCTCCGATAAACCTCTGTTCTCCTCAGCAGCCCGACAGGCTTCCGGGTTGCTGCAGGCAGCATTGGAGGGGGGTGGGGTGGGGGGGAATAAGGCACCTGCAACCATTAGACATCAATATGTCTGCTGGTGACGAGTCGGCCCCCGTGCCTGGAGACGATAAAGGATGGTGGAGCGAGGAGAAATGGATGGTAGCTGGTAAACAGGTGTACAGATAGGAGAGGGGGGAAGTGAGGACAAGGGACTGGGGGACTGATGGGAACACAATGACAAAAATATGCATTAAGTAATTATGTTCGACACTGAGTCTAAAAATCCCATTAGTTGTGACCAGTAGCTCCCATAAGTCAATTTGGTGGTGTGTCCTTACACTTTCCACAAACTTTTCTGCACTTTCGCTCTCAGGCCACATTAAAGTTTTCACCAAATGTTGTTGTTAATAACTGCATTTCTGCACTCACACAGAGCAGCTTTTGCATAAATAGTGGGATCGATATCTGAAGTAACTGAGGACTTAAGTGATGAATCCACTTAAATCTTTAATTGTAGTTTTGCTGAGCCTATTTATTGTCTTTCAGCGGTATGTTTTGATCTTACAGCCACCAGCTTTTCTGTTTTGGTGGTCTTCTGTCTTCCTGCAGAAGATGGCAAATAAAGAGAACGCCCTCACCAGTTGGACAACACTGGGGCTCAGATAGATTATAGAAGACACAATTTAAACAAAAACACTTCTTTAGGAGCACGGAGAAGTTTATTTACTATAAATAATGTTAATTGGGGTAAGCAAATGAAAGTTGTGGCATGTTTGGACTCCTTTCGCAACTAGCTGTCACCTACTGGCCATTAGTAAGAATTTATGTCTAAGGCACCGCTTTTCTGTCAATTTCCAGACCCTTACGCTCAATCCATCGTCCGTCTTTATTCAGTCTATGATGCCAATGATTCAGAGCCTTGAAAAAAAGCAATACATTGTGGACAGTTGCAACTTTTTTTTGTCATTGCTGTGCCTGGAATGTCTTGTTAGTGAAAAAGCACTGATTGACCCCCCTAGTGCTCCCACTGACAATTGAGGAACATTTGGCCAAAGAGTTTTTAGAATGTGTTGGCCAAGGAAAATATACAGTTGATTATAGGTGATCAGGGATGACAAACTAATACTAAAAGTCAAAAGACTTTGATGTGATTTCGGGAAATACAATGTCTTACACAATCCAAGAACACTGACGCAGTTTGCTGTCTTCATCAACATCTCACGAACATATTAAATATGTGGATGCGATCCTGAATATTTCAGCCACAAGTAATCTCAGAGATGTATTGATCCCAAAAAGCAGCGATTTACGTTCTTGCAGACCGGAGATCCCAGCTTTTATAACAAATTAATGAACATTTTTTGAGACGCTCCTACATTATGGAATGCTTTCAGCGTTTCACCTTGTTGCAAAGCTGTAGTGAGAGAAAAAAAGAGCCTGGCGGTATGTAATAACACCCGCTAACTTCAGGGGAACGTGTTTTAAAAAGAAAAAGAGGAGCTGTTAAAAGTGGCCTCTGTTATTGAATGATCACTCTTTTTGAAATGCTGTTCGCATAACAATTGCAAATTCAAATGATGGAATTGAAAAGAATATTTGAAGGTGAAAGAAGAGTTGGAGGCATGTTATAAAATCACAACACTTTTTGCTAAATTAATCACGAGGCAGAGATTGAAATTAGATAGCCAGAGAGAAGGACAGAGGCCGAATCTTTCATCTTTTTAAACTCGTGTTTAGCACAACAACAAAAAGAACTCTCGGGTTGCTCAGTGAAGCCCTACCGTGAATGACACTCTTGCACCAGTTTCACATGGATCTTCAGGCCACTACCTATAAGATGATAATGTATCATTTAATAATCAGACTTTTGCTTTGGATGTTTTGATAGAACCTTGAACTGGAGACTATTGCCAGGGTTTACCAAGAACGATACAGAAAGCAAAACATCTTTTGAATCAAAAGAATATGGAGGGAGAGCCAAGAAGGTTGCAGAGAAACAGATGTGGGGTGCCAGCAATGTTGTGCAAAGTTTGAAAATGCATGAAGGCTTTGTCTCTAAGAGTCCATAAAAAACGACCTTTGTTTGTGCTTTTTTTCCCAACAAAAGTCTCACTTGAAATGAGAATATACAGACAAGATATACAAAAAGAAATAAAATGATGCACATATTTAAAAGAGCATCCAAGAGACATGATTCGATGGTTCCATTTCTAAAAGTCTTCTTAGTCTCCTAGTTTAGAAATGTTAAATCTTAATCAAGCAAATCAAGTTAAATCTTCCGTATGACTTCAGCATGACATCATTATGGTCCTATTGGAGACATAAACACACTATGGCTCCAACAAGTATGACAGGAACTTAAATGTTAAATGATAGAAAATATATATTTGAATTTTGAAGTGGTTGGATGTTTTGGATTTCTTAGCTGTTTCCTCAAGGTCTTTTCAAATGAAACGAAACCATGACCTTTAAGGATGGGAGAATATGTCACCGGCGCAATCACAATCAGCCAGATAGTCAATTAAAAGGTCAGGAAATAGAGAAATATTGAACATAAAAAGCAGCAACTGAGCTACAGCATGGTTGTATCCAGGTACAATAACATGTATTTGAAAAATGTTAATGAGAAAGTTCCAAAATAACACTTAAAGACTGAAAAGGTCAGAACGATTGCATCCCAAGTTGCTCATTTTGGAAATTGATCGTGCGTAGAAAACCAAGGGTTATTGTTGCATCTGAAGAGTTTGTGTCATTTCTGGGCAATCAGAGGTCGTGTGAGGAAGACGCCTGCCGCTGAGCCACAGCACCGTGTCAGGCAGGGATGAGGAACTGGCACGTTACACCACCTGGTCCTGCCAGCCTGTCAGCCTATTTATACCCCGGACAATAATTTGCAGCAGAACAGACCCGGCACCATTGACAGGGAGATCCAGCGCGTGTGAAGTTACCGTGGCGAGGAAAGAAAGTGATCAGAGAGTCAAATGACCTTCTGCCATCTCTGCCCTGAAAGGCTTTCCCAGAGGAGCTAACCAGTGACAGTGTTTTCTCCTCCGCCTGCTGTCACCTCCTCTACCGGCGCTGCAGTGGGGAAAATGACTCATTTTGTGTACATATCTGGATCAAATGGCCCGGCACGAGGGATACAATCCGTGACTGGTTGGCCCATGTTGCATACGGTACGGCAGCACCCAACTGTGACACCTTGGCATACATAATAAACCACCTGTCTAATGTCACCATCGTCTCCTTCAAAACCTTTTACATGTCCACGCTCTAATCTAATGAAGACAAATGACCGAGGCCAAGACGATGTCTCTCTCAGGAATGAAACAGGACTTCGTATTTCAGCATGGTCCCTTGGATTGAGTGTGTCCTGGTGCCACATGCGGTTCCTCTGAATTGTCCTTCCATTTGTCACGTGTCTCAGACCTACGTTGGAGCTTACGACATTGAGGTTTTGTCAGCACATCTTTTGGATTTAAAGCAGGGAAGATGGTGTTAATGGTTTTAAAGTTGGCCAAGTTGATTGCTGGGAAAAGGCTTGTGAAACAGTTGTCAGACCGGTGAGTAATTGTGGCGTTATGATGTTGCGCTTTTGGGAGATGCGAGTAGTTAGCATCCGACCTCTCATTATAGAAATGTATTTCGGGGTGCTTTAACATAGAACTGATCTAGACCATATATCATTTCTTACAGAGAGGCAAACAAAATGGCAGTAAGCAGGCACTTGGCGACATTAATGGCAAAGAACTTCCTTTATTCCAACTCTGGATTCATTAAATTAAGTAGGAAATTAAGAAAGGAAATAGCACAAATACAAAAAACATAACAAGATAGAAATAAATACTCCTTGAAGTTCAACCTGTTCCTCCTTGTACGTGGCATAGTTTCATGTTTTGGGAAATGTTTCTTTTATGTACCTGACATTCAAACAATTCCAGTCTTTATGCAAAGCTATTCAATTATATTCAGTGTTCCAGACGTTAAGGTCAAGCATAAAGGTTGGTCTTTTCATCTTTTCATCTAACTCATGGACGACCTATTTTTTATTTTTATGGTTTCAACAATGAGCCGGGAAAATTTCTTGACACAATCAATACATTATAATGGACCGTATATGCTGAATGTCTCAAGGCAAGAGAACTATCGCCGGCGCAGGAGTTCATCCAACACTTTGCTGCGGTTCATTGAAATCCCAACAAAAAACCACAGACGCCACGTGTCAAAGTAAGAGAGTGAAAAGAAGGAGTATTCGCCAGCGCTTCCATTAGTCAGCCTTTTTAATTAATAGACATCCTGTCCTTTGGCTCTCCTTTAAATAGAGGAAAGGCTGGCGGTAGTGAGGAAGCAGAGGAGGCTAAAGACATTGTAATTAGTTATTGAGTGGGGTGGGGGGTGGGCGGTGGGGGCCTGCTGCAGTGGACAATGTCAGCCAGTGTAACACGAGCGCACCAATGGGTGGGTGACATTAGGCTATTTGCTTTCTGTCACCTCTCAAGACACCCATGGCACTTTGCGATAGTGTCAGGCTGTCTGGCTTTGGCCGTCTATCAACAACATTCTCAAGTCCAAATGGGGAAAACAGAGCTTAACCTTAAGATCAATGCAACCTTATGTTTTTGGTGATAATAAATCAATAGCTCCTCCCCTGTTGGGTGGCCTTGCAGTCTCGCAGCGAATATATATATATATATATATATATATATATTAAAGACACAGTGATTCCAAAAGTCTCTAAGTCCTGTTGCCTGCCACATCAGATGTTCATAGTTCCTCACATGGCAACAAATACTGAAATCTCCTTATCATGATTCCAGCAACGGAGCAGCATATGTTCATTCAAATTAATCTAAATGCCAGTAATACACAAAGTGAAGCAGCAATGTGGCTATGGGAACGCTTTGGCAGCCACGTCTGTTATGCAAAGAAGGGGTGGGGGGTTGAGCAGCATGAACAGGTGGGAGGTTTGCATCGGCGCTTGCGTGCGTGTGCAGCGGTGTGATGTAAAATGTGCGTGTTCAGGTTGTGTATGTGAATGCAAAAAGTATTTGTCTGTGCGCTCCCAGAGGTGCACGAGTGCAAAGGAGATAAATATGCAGCGCTGGCAGAGGGGACGTGACTAATGCCCGATACCCGGACACTTGAAAAGTTTCTGTTTCTCTTCTGACTCAGCGCTGGACACTGATCACACGCACCACAGGGAACAGCTCCACTGACTGCTGAAAAGTGCGATTCGGAGCAGCGGTGGGTCCTGTGACAGGTGTATTTATAGGCAAAGTACAATTCTCGGGCCAGCTTATTATAGTTTCACTTTATGACTTTTCAGCTGTTTAAACTGAGACGTCAAAGCAGACACCAGTCGAGATGAAAAGACCTGAGACACAGAGTGGTGAGGCTGGGGGGCACGAGGAAGAAAATACTGAGTGTAGGAAAAGCTGCGGCTGAAACACTGCAGGGTTGTGAGCTGATGTGGATAAGGTCTGCGTATGATTGTCACTTTGATTGTTCGTTCCTTCAAAGAGACATTACAGTGTCATATATACATTTTTATTACAATGTATGTAGCTTCTTGATGGTTTAATAGCCACATACAAAATACAGTATGTGCAAAAAACGAAATCACTGCCGCTTTGGACTGACACTCTCCCTTTCAGTCCACCAGAGATCAGGGCTTACTGCTAATCGCGGTCAGCGAGCCTTTGCCAGCTATGGAAGACATCCTGGCTCAGACTCGTCAACAGAGAGGGTCCTTTTCAAATCTCAGGTCAATAATAGGAACGCTAATTGAAACAGACCAAAAGATCTGGCCATGGGAGAGGTGCCATCTTATTAACTGATGTGTAGATAGCTTTTAAATTGAGAGGGAAAGGAGCAGACCTGATGCTAGATAATCCATTGTTCCCCCTGGACACGAGAACGACTGTTCAGCTTCGTCCACAACGAAAACACAGCCAGCAAGCCGGGATTCACCCTGCAGGATTTGTTAGCAGGTGGAAATAACAGTGGAAAATGATCCCACAGCCCACTCAGAAGTATCCAACACTCGTAGCTTGACAGGTTTAATAATTTAAAAACTGACAGCGACTCATGCAGGGTCCTAAGGAATAAACGCTCAGTGGTAACTTGGCAGTAAATAAAATCCATCCGGTTACAGACAGGAGCGTGTGTCTCTTCCCAATGTCAAATGAGATAAATATCTCACTGTGGTGTGCGAGTATGCACATGGGTGTGTGTGTCTATATGTGGTCAAACCACTGGGAGGGTCCTGCATCGACTTGTGATGATACATGAGAAAGGGACAAGGGAGAGAGCCAAGGCGAGCTTGGCATAGAGGGGTCTCGACTTTATTCGAGTCGAGAACTTTTCACCTTTAAGTTCACACCGACAAAGGGAAAAAAAACAAGACAAAATGATATAAACCGCGGCAAGACGGCACTCAGGCAAAGATCCATGCGCTTAATTTGGTGGACCTTTAATTTCCCTCTTTGTAAAGCAATAAGTAGAGGACATCACAGTGTTGTCAATATAATATTGAAATGTATCCAGGGTAAAATTAGAGTGTGGAATTACTCAGTAACAAGCCAATATGCTGGGCCCTGATTCTATTTTCTGTACATAAGGCAACATAAATCATTGTGAACCTCATTAAATGCTCAGCAAGCTCGAGGTAATTTCCCTGGGAGGCCGCTTGGCTCAAAGCCCCCAAATCCACATGACTGTTTCTGGCCTCAGCAGGGCCTGCAGAGAGGAGGGGGGGGGGCATAGACAGGGAGGCAGATATAGACAGAATCAGATAGAGCGAGCCATGAAGGCGGAGACGGATGAGCAGATCCTGGACACTCAGCTCTCCTCGATCTCTCTTTGGTCACCGATAGCAACGGCAGCGGCAAAGATCTCACTCCACACTGATCTCCATCTTACACTTGTAATAAGCACTTGAAGGTGACACTTTTGCCCAGTTATTCCAGATCACTCCAAGATAAATCCAAATCCCCACGAGCCATTGCGGCGCTTCGCGTCTCGTGCTGCTTATGAGAACATGCTGTGTTGCAAATATGTAAATGGTCCCATTGTTATAATTACCATCATTCCAATGACAATCGTGTTGGCTTTTATCTCAAAATACCACTGAGCTGAAAGTCCCACACGGCTGATTTTTAATTATGGACCGGTTGTGCACGTTCATTCGCATTGAAAAAGCAAAAACAACAAGCAAAGCAACATCAACACAGCAGCATAACATTCACGCTTTAGCTATAGTTTTCTTATGAGCAACTTGCACCGCAACACTGTTTTGATGACAGCTCATCAACACCAGTTGCTGCTCCAGATATAAATAAAACGACTCAAGTAGACCTCAATCAAATGTAAATCATCATTTTTAATTTTTCAAGTGCAGCAGTGCATACGACGTCTGCTGTTGCCAGAATCAGTCAATGTTATACAGCCGTCAGGCAAGCGGAAAGACCCCGCTGCGGTCCAAAGAGCTAAACATTGTGATATTTTTTTAGATAAAAGTGTGTCCATATTGCATTGAAGACCAAGAAAAACACAGTGAGTGAATGGATTTAACTCAAAAAGCGTCAAAACAAACATTTTGAAATCCCTTGAATGTTCTGAATATTCATCCGTCATTGATGCTGCAGTCTACCTATCCATACCAATTCTGCAAAAAAAATCCAACAATCAATCAAAAGTTGGGTCTTACACAACTGTGGCGAGCAAGTGTGATCGAAAGTGGTCCCAGGATGAAGGTCAGTGGGAGAAAAAATAATGTATGATAAACGATGTATAATGCTGTACCCTGTAATTTTCATATCTGTACTGGATGTAGAAGACTGATTCCAGGAACACTCAAGAGTTTGGATGTTTTGTGGGCCAGACTGTGACCCAGACTGTGGATGTGAGGGGTGAGCTTCCATGTAGACACGACCTCGTTAAGATGAATGCAGGAGATTGTGCTCGAACAACAACAGCTGGCAGATGGAGCGCAGCGGCCTCTCTGAGGAAAGTTGGAGTTGCAAACACTCACCTCATCAGCTGACACATTAAGTACCCCAACACGACTACTTACTTTTGTGACATGCAAGAGCTTTAGAACAAGTCCATAATCCTGTTTTTCATTTCTGTGTAAATCTTGATTTGTGCTGCACTATTTTAATCTACTTTTTTTTTCATTGTATTTATTTATTTGAGCTTAATCCCTTTTTTTTCTGCTTTGTCCGCCTTCAATGTGAAATGTGGGAACTTGGACTGACGGATGTGCTTGAATGACATCCACTCAGCTGTAAACAAATTTTTGCGAGCTTTTATTCTTCAAATCAAGCATTTTTTAATTAATTTGTTCCATGGTTTATCTTTTCATTGAAGATATCCCCCAAGGCTACATAAGCTGCAAAACAACTCAGCAATTGGAGCCTTTCCAATCACAAAAATACAAACTAATTTGGAGGTAAAATAGTTGTTTACAGTTTACCATAGATTAAGGGAGAAACCACAGAGTGAAAATAGAAAATTCTGCAAGATATCTTTATATATGCCTGCATGCTTGCGGCATAGTTTGTCGGGCAAATTCGGCCTGCTTAACTTACATATACACCGATTTTGTGGATATACAGTACATCTGAGCATTAATGCTTTCAGGCCTACTACCTTGTGGTCTTAATTCAGTGTCACTAATCACATTTCTACCTGAAAGTATGACATCAAATCACGCTCC
>CAESWR010000511.1:1477693-1490698 GCA_903171835.1 Mullus surmuletus | reverse complement strand
CATGTGTTTCACTTTAGCTTGATTAGATTTAGTGTGCGGAGTAAAGTGTTTATGTGGGTGTGACAACTTCATTCCAGGTCTGAAAATTACCTTCACTTCAAACTGAGCTCTACAAACCTCCAGCTGCTTTCGAGACAATGGATGACATCAACATTCTGAATAGATAAGTTTTTGTTTTGTCACTGTGCTACAACACATATCAGAGAGAAGAGATGGTCTTTGATTGCAGTGAGTGCTGGGAAGGAGAGTAGTGTTGGCAAAATGTGTTGTGTGGAGGGCTGGTGGGCGGACTTGGAGGCTGAAATCAGCGAGATGGCAGGAACACAGAGAAGAACCGGTATTTACTGATACGGACAAAAGGTGTGAGGGGTCTCTCTCGCGCAAAGCGGTGACCTCTGCCGAACCCCGAAACTGCCGAGCTGAGCAGGCTAAACAAACTGACAAGACTAGCAGGGAAACAGATGAGGGAACTGGAAAAGTGGACAGAGAGTCGGTGGATGTGAAATACAACACAACTAATCAGACAATATGGAACAGGTGGTGAGAGATGGGGTGGGGGTGGGGGATGGGGCTGCAGGCGAGGAAGCGATTGGTGGGGAAGCAGGCCAGGGATGATCAACACTAATTAACTGACAAGAACCAGGTGAAAGCACAGGCAGGAAGTGAAGCAGCATGTGACACACAAGGGTAGCATAACAAAGTAAAGGGGGAGGTACAATCGCAAATGGCACAATAGTCAAAACGGAGTCATTCATATTTGTTCAAGTAAACAGATTATGATGTGTTTGTGGCTTATAGTGTTCTACAGGTGTAGCTAAAGGCAGGTAGACACTACAGGATAATCAGGCTGATTTCTGTTCTGATCTCCCCCTTCCAATCAAAGCCAGCAAAGGCCCAATTTTGTGTGTGTGTGTGTGTGTGTGTTTTTCCAAAAGTAATCCATCATTGCTTCCTGTTCGTCTGCCATGTTTGTTTACACTTAGGTCACATTTGACTATGTGCGTTGGAATATTAGGGATGAAGAATCTGATACTCTGCTGAAAAATCAGTTAGTGTGTAAGATACTATAAGATCAGAAGAGAGAGATCTGACTTTTGTTATCATCAAGTGTGCGGTCTCTAAATCTGTGAAGCTTCAAAGAATCTTGGCAGCGTTCCAGCCTTAAGATTAGCATCCGAAGCCCCCTCCTCCCCAAACAAATGTTTTCTCTATTCAGCTAGCAAGTGATCTAGGAAGGCAAAATTATACAATTGCAAAGCAGATTCCAAATGGTCACCAACATTCATCTTCCTTTAATGGAAATACCGAACATATGGGTTAACGACTGGGGTGGACCCCGTCCTCCGTGGCACATATCTATCTCCCATTAGCCTGAGGGGAGCGGACGCCTCTTTGGTTATTTATGGCACGGAAGACTGACCAGGGTGAGAATCAGCAATGATCCACTTGTCACTTTCACTAGTTTATATCAAACAGCTCCCGCTTCATCACGACCACCACTGATGGCTCAATTCCAGGAGCAAAAATACAATCAGCACCAACATTGACCAGCTGTCGGTGTGAAATATACAGTGTTTTTCGAGTGGGGCCAGTAGGTTCCAGGGTCATGATGAGTGGTAACTGCCTTAAATAGCTCCCAGCGTTTAGGTCAAGCACAGATAATCATAAAAAGAGAGAAATGGAAATACAATGTCTCAGCTCATGAACATCCCTGTTCAGTGAATTCAAACATGTATTGGTGTGCATAACAGAGCAATATGCCTTTTTGCTATGCAGGATTAGCATGGCACGGTTACCCACATGTCAACCTCAATCAGAGCGACTGCTCGGTCAGAACTGAGTTTTCAGGCTTACTGGTGTATGAAATTAATTTACTTCACACCTCTTCTCAGACTTCATCTTAAATCAGCAGCCATTCAGCTCTGATGGGAGAACTTGTGGCATGTGGCCGCCTGCAGCAAAGCAGGCTGAGAACTTTCCTCTCAAGGGAGGAAATAGATGGCAGAAATAGATGTGAGGATGGTAGAACGAGATGTGTCTGCTGTGCGCCGTTAAACGCCTCGGCCAAGAGGCTGGTGTATCCGGTCAGCTCTCGGTAGGCTCTGCTCAAAAACAAATGTTGTCAACTGACCAAGACAGAACTTGCTCAATTTGGAATGTATCCAAACTACTGGAGAAGATCCAGGAATTTTGATGAAATATTCAGAGGACTAGGCAGCATCACAAATTGTGTCCCAATCTCTCTCTCTTACATTAAGTTCATGACTTCTTTATTAAATATAGTTCTCTTTCCACCACTCCCATAGGACCATGCTTTACACAAAGACCTACCAAAGAAAATCATAATGAAAGGATTCAATGTCATAAAATGTTGCATCGACTCGGTCTGTATACTACAGTAAAACAGTATAAAGATACCTGGAATATTCAAGTGTTTCTGATTTTATGGGCACTGATGGTGTGTTTATTGAAGGACAATAAAGCAACTCTAAGTCTTAAAATGTGCCATCAAATCCATTGACAATTGTGGCTTGCAGGATTTTCATGGTATCATGGAGCCTTTGTGCTTGTAGTGATGCAGAAACGGGTGAGCAGCTTGAGTCGCTGATAGCGGGGCTTCCACGGGGGGGCTACTCAGATATTGTAATAACAGGGTCTGGTTGCATTTATTTATCAAGGAAGCATGAAACTGTGTCAAATCCAGCAGTTCCGAGAAGAACTGGGGTTGGGTACCTCCAGAACTAGGATGATAACAGGTTGCTTTGCCTTGATGATAACAGAGTCTTTGAGAGTTGGAGCCCCTGGATGATCTTAAATTGGAGTAACGTGTCTCAGACAGAAAGATGTTGGGTGAACCTGCTCAGTTCTAAATCCCCCCAAATTCACAGTATATACTCTTAGAAGTCTGAGATGATTCATGTCAGCAAGCTGTCTGGATCTTACATTATATGCAAAAGAATTCCAGAACTTTTTCAACTGAAAAAATGATTTTTAAATAAAAATGCACAGTTATAAATATCCAACAGGAGTAGATTAAGGTATGCTGAATTCTATAGCAAAAGACATGACGCTATTGCATTCATTGAAAGCGGTCCCTTAATACACCATGGTAAAAGGCTTCACGGAAACCCATGAATATGGAAGCAGCCTGAACACAAAATGTAACAAAGTGAATACCTGTGTGTGTTTATTCTGACCTGTGCTGGTAATACATTTTCCATGAGCCATTCACCCTGTCTGTCCGTGCAAGAAAACTGCCCCATTTCAGCCCATAACAGTCCAGATCTCCGTTCGGGACTGGTGATAATTATGTGAATGTTGGAAACCCAGTAGGAATTAAAAGAAAAAGATGTGTTAATGCCAGTCCGGCTGCTCCCTCCTGCCTCAATGAATGTGATATTCCTAATCCCCAGAATGCTTTTTCTTTCAAAATAAGATTCATTTATTCACAGCTTTTATTATTATTTCTGAATAAACAGTTTGAAAGTGCAATAAAAGGCTATAGAATGAACATCTTGAGTGGCTTTATCTGTCCTGTCTGCGAGATAGGAAGGGACAACCATCCGTTTCAGTCTTGTTTGGCTTTCTGTAATGCTGGCAGGATATTACATTTGCACAAATCATTATACTAATGTATGCTGATACTGATACATGCATTATACATCATTGAGACACCCATGCATGTGAATTTGTCTTTAGCTATTTTGAAAGGGAATGCAACAGACTCAAAATCCCTTGTAGCGTCGACTCTTGAGCCAGACGTCATATTTAAGTGGCAGGTTTTGGTGAGACACGTCATGATAAAATGCATTAGGCCTAAACCATCACCAAATACATTTCACCAAGCAGTCTACTTTCAACATTCATCCTAGGGCTGTAATTGGGCCACATCTTTGCTGTTCATTTTACCCCCATCTACAGTGATTACATTCATTTTGCATTATGGCTGACTTTAATGGAGTAAAAGCACCTCTGGCCTGGGTTAGTAAACTATGTTCAGCATTTTACATATATGACCAAAAAATTGTGCTGGATAGACCCTGATGGGAATGGGCAGATTAAAGAATGTAGTACAGCATTTTGGTGAAAGGGTTCTCGTTAAGATTTTGCAGTCTCTCAAGACCAATTTCATTGGCATGTATGAATCCCCTTTTCAAATGAACTTCATCTTTTCATGCAGCCTGTGACTGAAATTAAGGCTCGTGTGAGGGTTGGTTGCGATAGCTCATTCTCAAGGATTTCTGCAAAGACGCCTCTCAAAAGGGGGGGACAGTTTAAATGAGAATTTTGAAGACCTCGATAGAGGATCCTTCAGGTCCCAGGGTTTCCCTAATTCCCATTCCTTTAATTGCTTGCTCAGTTTCTCCCAGCTGTTCATATTTCCCCCTTATCCCTTTCAGTAATGGGAGATTATTTTAGATGATTTAGAAAATGATCTCTGTTCCAGAACTAGACTCTGATGTATACAAATTATTTCTTAAATTGATTATTAACAACCAGTTGAACTGTGGTTAAGCCATAAGGGGCTCCCGTCTGCTTCAGTGGCAGCAGCACCTCAGATCTGACCCTCTACAGCACTCACACTCCTCTCTCCTGCGTTTTAAACATTTTATTTTCTACCACTGAGGTTAAAGGATAAAATTCTAAATCAAATACCCCTTCACTCCAGATATTGCATGAGTGTTTTTTACTCTACAGGTATGTTTGTTTAGAGAAATTATTTGACCCTTTCCATTCCCTTCGTATTCAAGTTGGAATGCGTAAACCCCTCCTGTGCCTTTAAAAAAGAACCTAGCTGCCTCCCTAAAGAGTGTGTTTACTTACATCTGCTGTCTGACTGATCTCAAGAAAGAAAATCCTATCTGCTTGGACAAAAAGGCCAGAAACTCTCCATCATCCACTAGTCTAGAGTGGAGTGAACATGCCTTGGATGTCTGGAAAGTGAAGTGCCATCGAGGCAGGCCTGTGATCAGAAATAACTATACCTGTATACTCGCAAGATCTAAGCAAGGGCAACATCCTCTGATCTGTAAAAATAAATCCACCTCTAGAATAATTCCAGTGTGCTGAGGGGGAAAATCCCTAGATGTTGGTTCCATCTATTTCCATGCATCTACCCTTTTCCAAATGTGCGTGAAATCATTTGGGCTGATTTGCTCAGTGACCCAGATAAAGATTCTGATCGATCCAAAAGCCGGGTGTAGAATATGATTGTAATTGCTGATTTAAAGAGCCTCTGTTATAGCGGCATGGAAATTAGAAAGATGAGAGAGCTGTGCGTAATATGTTGTGGAGCCTTGTTTTCTCTCAGCTGCAAATGCTCTTCATTTCAGCTGTGTCCCGATGAAATGATAATAATAATTTTAAATTCAGGGAGGAAAAACAGGCTCAGGGAGAGAATGACTGAGTGTACTCACACCCGTAATAATGCGTCAGTGTTTCCAGGAAGGTGTTATGAAGTTTTCCGCATTTTCATAAGATTGTGTTTTCCACGGGGCCTCTGAAGCAGGTTAGTCGGACATTATATATACCATGGTGATGTACTCCACATCAAAGGCTGACAGCTTTTTGCTACCAGCTTTAACCTTGAGTCTAACACAGATTTACCGGGATGATTTGGCTCTTAATCTTACTATGACAGAGATCTTGGAACACAGTATGAGAAAAAAAGAAAAAAAAACAGGTCTGCAAAAGTCACTTAGGCATTTTTCTCTAATAGGAAATGATATGAGACTTACACTGTCAGCCAATCAAGCCATGACCTTGGAAAAATAATTAGGACTTTGTTTTGTCCCCGGAGATGTCTCAACACCATCTGGATCCCCCCCCCCCCCTGCTTTATATCCAGCCCCAATGCATGAGAACAATTGTGTCAACAACCTAGCAAATCCAAGTAAATTTCAATGCGTCTTTAAGTTTTGGCAGTTTTTTCCCTTTCAACACCAGATGTGAATCAGTGTGTAATTTGGAGTTGTGCAACAAGGGATCCCTCCGCTGATCTACAAACAACAGATGCCTGGTGCCTGAACAATGACCCACATTGAGAAAAATGCCGTAGTGGGTTAGTACAATTTTGTTGCTCATGATATAGTCTTGGCCTCAGTTTTTATATTGCTTTAAGCGAAAGAACGCATCCCTTTTTTCGCAAGTTTATGAGTCTGGCAAAGAGCAACAGACTAAATATGGCCTCAATTAAGTTGTTATGGGTTGTAATCTGAAAATATTTAACAACTCTTGTCTTAACTCATAAGGCATTCGGTAATGGCCTCGCTAATTCACCACATGTTTTCATTCAGATGACGACGCAAAGACCTCAGTTTCCCTCTCATGTCCCTTGTTGTTCGCTGGCTTCACTGGAGTTCAGTTTCCTCTGCGGCCGGCATAATGCGCTTTGCTATGAGTTGGCTTTTGGAATGATTTTTTATCACCTTTAATGCACAATTAACATGTCTGTGGGCTGTTTCACAGACATGTTAATCCCTAATGAGACGCCGCACCGACATTTGTCCGTAGGCGGGACACTTCTATCTATTGCAGAAACCATTGTGGCGATGAAAATGTTTCAGTAAGCAGTGCTTGTCGATTTTTGGATCACGCATAATTGATTCAAGCTTCTGAAATCCCTTCCCCTGTAAATGCACCTTTTTGTGTTATTTCCACCAATGTTTTATACTGGCAGACACTCAAAGAAAACAGACCTGCTTATCTATTGATTGGATTATATTGGATTCTGCTGCAACCCCTGAAATTCCAAATGTATTTTGTGGACTTAACAATGCCACTGGCAACAAAATGGTGTCTAGGTAATAAGGGGATTTCATATTTTTGCGTGAACTGTCCCTTTACCTTAGCTGTAATGTCGCAGTGTGGAGTGCAGTTTTCCAGGGAGGGGTTGGAAAAACTGCTGAGATCTGAATCAAACAAAAGCCAAACCAAAGACACACATGGGGCTCTCGATCGGTCACAACAAGAGATCTTATTTGGGTTTTATTTGACAAAGTCTGGGCTCTCAACGTTTTGGGACATGTTTCAACATCAAACATACCGAGTCAGAAAAAGCAGGTCAACATCCAGCTCACAATCGAGGAGCACAGTCTCACAAAGGAATCACAAGGGAGCTGACAGAGACCGGGAAGATACAGACTGTGCAAGAGAGGAGGCAAAAGAATGGGTGAAACTAATTGAGGAAGAGGAAGATACATTTTCTCCTGGCAACAAGCGTTATTTTCGATTCAACGCTAAATGAGGCTGTGAAAGTAAAGATTCTTAGAACATGTGCTCTGATTCGATTATCACAACACTTAGAAATAGCGAGAAGGGTACGTGGGAGTGACTAAGTCAATTCCTGTAAAAATATCATGCTAGCGTTTTACATGTCAACATGTTTTCAGCATTTTGGATTTTAAAAAAGACTGGCTGAACATAAGATTATGTAAATACATTCTTGAATACCTTCCACCGCAGCATGCTGATTATACTGTCACACTTCTTGACAAAATAGGTGATGTTGGAAAATCTCACCTTGTGTAATGCACCAGATTCCCCAAACAGCTCTACATACAAGGATTATGATATGAAGCATTTTATACAGAATGAGGGGTTGACCAAGAGGTTGACATTTCGCCCGCTATTAAACGTTTCCCTGGCATGAGAGCTTTTACCTGTACTCATTTGGGTCGGTTGTCTGGCCCATGGTCAGAGCTGTCCCCTCAAGGCAATTAGTAAGTCTACGCTCCATCACCCATTCAAAAGGCAGCCATACTAACCGGTGGGACACCAATTAGTGTGAAGTGTTCATATCATCTGAGCCAAGTTCCTCACCTCTTATACAGCGGCGCATTAATAGGGCTGAGTGGCTGTCACTCAGACACCGATACATCGAATCTTCTAACTGAAATAGTTTGAAGGTTGGTAGAATCAAACAGGACTTTTGAAGTTGCAGAAATGCATACCCGTGCCATGAAGCCGTGGACGCATTTCAGCTACGAAACGAGCTCCCGCGCTCTGATCCGTGCATATCATGTCATGATTCAACTTGTGTCAGTGATGTTTTGCTGAGGGTAAAGGCACTGCTGTTCCTTTGACGGGTAGGCGCATCCTATAAAAAGCATATTGACTGACTGAATGGATTTGAACTTCCTCACATCTACATCTTTTCCCACCTTGCCGATGCCCTTGGGGCTCAACGCGTTGCCTTTGGTAAATTGGAAATTCTGCCGGACCCTCCGCGGAAACAATGGGGCCAATTTCTGACCAAGATGGGTAGTAAATGAGACTAATGTCTTTGTCGTTAAGATGTTGTCTGCAGGCAGAGTTTTTGCACTCACAGCCTCCGGTGATGGAAATGCTGCTCTGATGTCAGCTCTGACAAATCGCAGAAGCCAGCCAGGTAGGAACCTGGAGGAAAAATGAAAGCGCGGGCAGAAAAAAATAGAAATAGGCGCTATGAAAATAACATGTCAATAATGTTGACTAAGACCAGCCACACACACAAAAAAAAAAGGCAAACTGCACAATTACAGGCTGAGATTTTTATTTTAAAAGAAATACCCCCCTCAGTAAAAAAAAAAAAAAAAAACCTCACATCTTGAACTCCACAGCCAGGGCAGATAAAGGTGCTGTTTTATTTTATTAGCGGCAACCCAAGATCAACAAACACAAAACCGAAGTTGATGAAAGGCAATATCCGCGTCAGTGCATCTTCAACTTCACAGGAGGTGGCATCCTTATGAGAAAACATTGCGGTTTTATGAAGCAATCTAGCTAAGGAATACATACTGGCTTTATAAGGATGATCATGTTCAATTTTTGGGAAGACTTAGATATTTAATGTTCACCTGCCTTTTTGTTTTTCACCGGAGCAGAACCTAAATTGTACCGTACAATATCTTTTTTGCCGCCATGCACCCCACTGATACAATAAATATTTAGAACTGAAAGCATATATTTATACACTCTATGCACTTCTGAATAAAAATGGCAGGTCCGTCCACCATCTATCAATCTATCCTCTAGATACTCATTATGCTTGGCAGAGTAGCAGTTATAGGAGGCAGGGCGCAGCAGTTGAGGCCTCCTCCGCCACGCCAACTCCCTCCACTTCTCCCCGGGGGTTCCCAAATGGAGATGTGACCCCACCAGCATGTCCTGGTCTGCTTCCTGTCTCTTACCTGGCCAGGATCGTCCCATTAATTTGTGCTTGAAACGCATCCGATGGAAGCTGCTCCGGGGGTAACGCAACCAGGTGTCTGAAACCCCTCAGAACCACATCCTGTTATGTTTAATAAGCTGGCAGCTCTTCCTGTAAAGGTGCGTAGCCCACACTGTTATCCCGTGTTCCAGGCCAGCACATACACAGACACAGACACACACACTGCTCCACTGTAAGCCCAAACTGCACATTTAACATGGGCCTCAAAGGAGTACATTATGGTGTATATATTTGCTCCCTTCAGATGTTTTTGCAGTAAACATACTGCTGGAGTCATTGGAGAACTAGTTGTGCTTATTTTACCTTGTTTAGTTGGGTTCATTTTAACATATATTAGCATAACACAGGCAAAAAAGGTAGCCTGACCTTGCCCAAAAGTAACTAAAGAATATTCCTTGATACCCTGATATGATCAACGGGTTGTTTTCTTTTTAAAGTCACCAGCCGATCCTTCAGGAAATTATTGAACCCAATGAAACAATCTCACGGTTAGCCAATTTAAAGTGTAATTATTTAAATATATTGAACAAAATAGATGTACTGGCATGTCCAGGATAGATGTTCTCCTGTCCTTCAGACACACTCGCTAACACTAGGCTAACAGTTTACGAAATTTTTCCCAACACAGAGAACAGGATCCTCTCATTCCATTCACAGCAGGAAAGCAAATGTTTGCCACAGACAACACTCAAGATAATTATAGCAATTTGACAATGTATTTCATTACAGTTTCAGTGTTTCAACTGCAACTCATGTCCTTTACCAAACACAAATCATAATCTTTTTATGCCAAAATCTAACCACAACTCACTGGCTTGTCTGATTTTGAAGTTGGTTTGTAATTGGGGGCTTGCACAAAAGAAACGTGCTTTCATGTCGTAACGGAGGATCAGAACAAATTACTTGTATGCTAATTTGGGTTGGAGGACTTATTGCTGTCAAAATGTCAAACTTCCCATAAATGGCACTGAATTAATGTCATGTGAAGTCCATGTTTGCCAAGATTATAGTACCATGTATATGTTTCTACATCATGGTTGTGCCCACGCATACTGATTGTGCCGTATTTTAGATCCGTCCACTCGGCTAACACATATGAAGCTGCTGTACAAACACATGTAATGTCACATATAAGTTAAAAGAAAGAAAAAGCTTTATTTAACTCTCAGCTGTTCCTCTTCTTATGGTCTTGGAATGCAAATTCTAATGGCTATCTCTTTGTATGTTAGAGGGGGTATCTGGAGCAGCAAAGACATATAAGAACACCGGAGAGTATAAAGGTTGAATTCTTTTGATCCCCTGTACTCTAATAACAGAGAATCCTGGCTGGTAAAACAAAAGTAATAAAGTCATCATGTTGCTGAATTCACTTGTTCCCCATTTATTGGTATGTGGTAACAGCCATATCATTCCAGGGTTTAATAAATGAGAGAGAGGGGCTTATCTGTAATCCACAGGCAATGATTGTAAGATTAGATTGTTTATTTAGTTTTATATTCAGTCTTTGTGAGGGGGGGGTGGGGGGTTCCGTAATTGCTTCGAGAGGAATTTGAGGGGGATACAATTTATCAGCAAGCGATGCAACTCCACAATACTTTTTTTCCCAATATGGAACAGGCAGTATAGTTGAATTTACCTCTTTGTGTTTTGTTTCAATAGGTACATTTTTATAAGAGGAATGCATAAGCATCACTTTTAACACCCAAACTTGCAAGCACATAGATCTATGGCTCGTAAAAATGATTCACTGTATGTCCATGTTGTTTTATTGCCAAAGACGACTATGATAAGGATGCAAAGCAAGGTCAAGGAGCCACCTATGTGGGATCAATCAGGCGGATTAATGAAGCAGATCCTGCTGACAGGACAGATTTTGACACGTCTGCTATATCAACGTCTTATGGTAACCACTTCAGGTCCGGTGTCGATTGTTGCACACTTCATTATATAAGCACACAAGATCTTTTCAAGGCTCTTTCATAACAGAGAAAAAGTTCAAGAACAGCATACTTTTCTTATAGTGACAAAGAGTTACGACATGTGGGCATGCAGACGCAAGGCACTTCTCTTGGAACTTGTGACCTCTGACATCCACAATGTCGTTGACAAGACTGTGATGTATGAACAAAAAAGGGGATCTTTTTTCTCTACACAGGAGTCCGGGGGTTTTTGTTGCTGACAGTTATTCCTTTCCCTCGAAATTTCAAAACTATTTATTTTAACAGAATGTCTCTTTGAAGTCACTCTCAGAGCTTTGCCTTTGCAGCAGATGCCGACTGAACAACTTGGGGGCAGGAGAAATTGCGGCTTTAGTAAGTACTGGGCGTTCCACAGCTTCACAACATTGACATTTCGTGTTTGGTTAGGAGGACATCTTGCAAAGAGGGGCAGTTTACAATGTTCCTCATCTTTTACCAATTACACAACAAAATGTTTGACATGCATTCTTAGTGGAGTATTTCTAAATGTTTACAAAATGATACAGACCCAACAGATGAGACAGAAAGAGAAAGGATGGAAATGCTCAGTGTACTATAGTATTAAACAATTACAGCCCCAGAAAATGAGTTTACCAATATCTTTTGTTCTACAAGGATATCCAATAGTGAGTGTGATTCAGCAAGCTATAATCTGATTTGTTCTGACTGGCAGGAATGGAGACATTCCTCAGAGTGATTTGTGAGAGCAACTGTTCAAGTGTACCAACATCCTGTATAGCAAATCTTGGCGAGTAGCTTTGTGTCTGAGAGCTGCAAAGGCCCCGAGGCAGGTGCCCAAAACTGAAAATGTTCAGATTTCCGTGTGATGGGAGTGGAGTTATGGAAGCTCTGGTTAACAGAGGGGGGATTTTAAACAATGTGAGATAAATTAACACCTTTATTTTGTGTGTCAGTTCCTTTTCACACATGGATCGTCAACATAATAGAAGTAACTTGCTTTTGGTGGCAGTGCAGCGTTTTATAGATCCAAAAATCCCCTCAACATTTGTTTGTCTCATCTCTGTAGTAACAGCTTGTTACCTCTTAATGAACTATGTCCGATTTGGCGACAGTACAGTCAATATTTTCATAGCATGAGTTGTTTTCACTTCTTGAGCTGTCCTGGCTTAATCCGCTTCTCCCTTTTAGTAACTGATAAATTCCAAAGGTTCCAAATTAAATCCAATGAAAAACATGATTTAGGTTGCTACAGTACTGGATTTGCTTCTGTATGACATCCAATATCCCACCAACTTAGGCAGTGATAAAGCAGTAAAACAATAAATCTCCTAAAAGTCGGTCCGTCAGTGATGGAATTCACATCTTCACAAGCTCACTGGCAGATAAATGTGGTAGCTGCATAGGTAACGATCTGTCATGTTTTTGTCTAAATGTGAAGTCCCAGCTTTGGTGTTTCCATCAAAGACTTACCTTTTGAGCTTTTGGGGAGAAATTCTGACTTGAATAGCTGGTTGAATTCAGATTCTCATGGTGAGCATCAGTATATCATCCACATTTGTCACAGGTTTACAAAGAGACACAGTTGGATTTATAATCCTGGGTTCCAGGACTTTCATGCAGCAGAGTTTTTCCCCCTCACTAATGTTACAGTATATCACTGTGTCTGTCTGCATCGTTTTCATCTTGCCTCGAACTGTCACCACTTCTAATGTGCTGTTTTATTTCCTCCCTTGCACCAGACTGCACATTAAAGCCATTTACAGTTATCATCTGTACTCCACAGATGTTAGGTTGAGGCAGCAGTAAAGTATCTTTAAAAAGAAAACAAAAGAATCCACTTAAATGAAGTCATGT
>CAESWR010000511.1:1446769-1466916 GCA_903171835.1 Mullus surmuletus | reverse complement strand
TTTTTTTTTAATAGCACACAGTTGTAAATCTATTATTTGTTTATTTGTATTTTTTCATCCGTTATAAATGAAAAATGTTCTTGTTGGAGTGGTTTTATTTTGTTTTGAAAACTACATTTTGATATCTCAACATTTTCCTTATATGGTCATTTACAATATCAAGAAATGTTTACACTCGCTCTCTCAACCAACATTATGTAGCTGCTTTGGAATATACGAAAGGAAAGGTAAAATGTTCTAGATTTGTTTTTTGCTCATTTTTAAGCATTTTTGAGAATCAATTTGGGGCCGTGACATCATTAGTGTAATTGACACGAGAGAGCCATCAGCTGCCTCACCTCACATTTATTAGCTTTTACTTAGGGAAACATCTGCCAGCACCTGACGGTGCAGATCTCTTACCTAATACGTTTTCCATTCCCACCAGACATTTACACCTCATGATCTAACTTGTTTTTCCAATTTTACCCGTTTATTAGTCTGTTTTGGTCCGTGTCTCTTTCCATTCGTGTGCTATTGTGGTTTCATCTGCTGTGATTTCGTCTGACTAAACTTCGCAGCCCGGGGTCGTTTGCTAATCTTAGCTCGGCGGATGGCACCATGTTGAGAACATTTTGCATGTTCTGAACCAAATTGTTTTTGTCCCACTGCTCATGAGAAAAGGTGACATTTCTCATTATGGGATGTTTTATTGAGCCTCAGGGGAATTTGGGAACTGGATGAGAAGAGGCAGGCAGTGAGGGGGTGCCATCTGAGTGAATCAGTAATCTTGTGTGTATTGCGGACCTATGTGTACTGTAGCATCACAGCGACTCCACACTTTATATCGAAAGATGTATCATTTTTTCCAAAGACAAAATAAGTTCAAGTTCTGTTCTTGAATAACAGTTTGCCTCAAGGTTGTAATTAGTGAAGCACTTCAGGCATATTTGAAAACCCAATGAAGAAAGTATAGCGGAACAGCTTTTTGAGCAGTATCCTGCTGGGTCATAGGTTCAAGTGTTTTGTGTTGTTGAGAGAGAGGACAAAGAAAAGAAAAAGGCATGAATATATGGTGTACATCATCATTGTGACTCCAAATATTCTATGCATCTGACATTTACCAGTGATTGTAATCACCAAAAATAATCACTTGTTAGTGTTACTCTGAATATTTATGTGCTAAGACTCGCATTTTCCTAAATGTATACGTGTTATTTATGAGACTGCAGTCTAATGATGATTATGTCCCCCAGGATTCCCACCTGACATTTACACCATTGCATAATCACTCTAGCAGTATATTATGACTGTATTTTTTTCATTAGGGTAGTGTCTTTTCCTTGGTTTTAAAAGCAGTGTGGGTTTGACGTCACCCTTCCTGTTTTTGCTAAACTTTGAAATGTCACTTTTCTTTCTAAAAATGAACTGAAAATATGTACTTTGTGATATTTCGGTCATAGTTAATGCCAGCCGGGGAGATTTGGGTGTCTTTATCTTGAAGGAATATTTTCTTTCCTACTATAGAATCACTTAAGTTTGCTATCACTGCAAGAAAGTAATTGTCTTATTCCAGTCGTTGTGGTATAGGCTACTGGGGCATGGGAACAAGGGCAAAGATAAAGTATGGACGAGAACATTTTGTTAGCAGTGCTTAGCATAGTGACTTAATTATAGTTCCCTCCCTTCTAGTGGTTTTATGTTACCTTCTGTTCCACTTCGCTCAAAGGGTTGTTAAAAATAAATAGATTTCATAAGATGATGAACATCACCTACCTTTCTCTGTACAAAAATAAACTTATACTGTCATTTAAATCTTAAATGACAGTATGGGAGCACAAGGTGTACGCAGGGTGTGCGCTCCCCACGAGGCTTAAAAAGAAAATCGAGCAGCGCACTCACTTGTACTCCATGTGCCGCCTGCATGAGTCAAATACTGAAGTTACACAGAGGAAGACTAGAAATTTCACCTTGCAGCGTACACCCAGAATACCAAAACTAAGTACTTTGCCTTGATTTTATTCTCAGGATATAATTCAGTGTTTGACAACGGTGTTTAATTTAGGCCAATAGGACTGACCTGCTATTCTCAGCCTCTTTTTTCCTGAAACATGAGTGAACTGCTCTTGCAATGGGTGCAACTTCATCACTACGATATCCTTTATCCCTCCCCGTGTTCATTCATTACCTCGGCCAAGGAGGTTATGTTTTTTGCCGCCGTTTGTTTACCTGTCTATCTGTCAGCAGGATTATGCCGAGGGGTGGACGGGGTGGAGCACGGGCCAAGCAAGAAGCCATTACATTTTGGAGTGCATCCAAATCACCAGGCACACGCAGGCTTCACTCCCCACCACCCCACCCCACTTTCATTAACCTTGTGAGATTGGCTGGACGGCAGCAGCAGGGCCAGAGCTACACACTCTGCAGTAAATTGCCAATGAGTGATTAATATCCAGGGATTAACGTCATAGACAGCACTGGTGACTCGCCCCTAACAAACTCACAAATTAGCCACATTTTTGGTGCGTTGAACACATGCACTCTGGCCGCATTGGAATCGGAAAGTGTTATAAATCTCTGTTAAACATCCCCTCAGGACCGCAAATTTTCACTCTTCACACAAAACTTTTTTTTGCGAGATCTAAGGCAGATTTGTCTCCTTTCACACAATGTAAAAGGGTAATTTAAAGTACTTAACACAGTTTGCTCCAAGTGAGAATTGTAAGAGAAGTGTAAATGTCCCACAGCCTCCGCAATTGAGTGAGTTTAAGGAAGGAAAACACTAGTAAGAGTTTCTTTACTTAAGATCTCGTGTACTTTTTTGATGAGGAGGCTTTTAGCACTGTTGTAATTTTGGAGGTTCACAAACATAACCATTTGGTTATTGTGCCTTTACAAATAACCTGGAAATGTCTCCTCGTGGCCTTAGACTCATCCCACATTGAACCATGACTTTTCACTGCAAAGCACATCGTGAACCTCAATGGACAGAGACAAAGATTAGTATTTATTCAGAGACAATCACCACAACTGTTGAAACGGAGAAGGAATTGTCTGACTCAGAAGTCGCTGCAGTGTTCCACGTTCCCCTTATTTGTGAAAATAGTTTAGAGTGCCTGAACTAATGCGCACATTCTCCTGTTTGATTTCGCAAGGGGGGGCATACACCTCTTTTAGGCTTCATCCTGTGCGAAAGCAATGGTTATAAATGATCTTATGGGATGTCGACAATAGTGCAGCGTTCATCAAACAACCAACAATAGTATGATTTCCGACATTTCCTTTTTGAATTTATGAGCTACTACGAAAAAAGGATGACGTGCGGTCCTCCACATTTGTTTTGAGATGATCAGGTGTTTGTCTGAGGGTCACCTTGGTGCCTAAAAAGGCTTGTACTTGAGTGTTACCATGAATATTGTATTGTTGTTGAAAGTCAGTCAGCAAGTACAACATCCTTGTGTACTTGTACCTGTCCTGCATGCATGACTCTCACGACTCTGTTGTAATTGATTATTTGTCAAGATTTATACAAAGAAGCATAGACAAACCAATGTATTGGGCCTCATTGCAAAATCAAATCTGCAACGGCTGGCAGCCAGACGTATTCAACTCGCCAGATTAGTTTACGCCATCGCCCTCGAACCCATTAAACAGGAAAGCTTCCAATGGCCGAACAAGTGAAACACAATCCTACCCCGATTTTTGTAAAGATAGGCTTGGCCCCAGTCACTGTGACTTTTTGATGAAAGATGGTGCCTGATTAGCTGCCAAGACATTTGAAATGAGTCCAGCTCTAAAGCCAGGATACAATTCTGACAGGAGCCCTGTGACAGAGGCAGCCAGACATTGGATTAATGTGCGAAAGGATTTGACCGGTTTTCCTCGCTAAGAGCAAGTGCTGGTATCTGACATAAAACCATTTCGCAAGGCCAGATCAAACTTTATGAAAGTTCTTGCCCTGATGAATATATTGAATACTTAACTGTAAATTGCTTCAAATTAGACACATAAATCAGAAAAATAAAATGCTAAAATTGTTAAATGGATGTAAGGCTATAGGAAGTTGGGAAACAGATTTATGTTTTTATTACTTTGTCAGGCAAAAAGTGCACCCTGTGTGCAATAATGTCTGTAACAGTGTGTATTCATCTTTCCTTACAGTAATTAGTACTAATGAGGGATTGTATCAGCATATTTTACATTGTGTCACTGCAGGCTATTTATGGTAGGTACTGGTATCTGTCTGTCACTGTACAAGCAGTAAGATTAATTCTTTACTTCAAACTCTAATGTCACCAAATGTCATAGAGCCTACATAGGCAAATCAGGAAGACTATGATGCGGATTGCGTCGTTTCCCCCAAGTCAAGTCTTCTTTTCTGCTCAGGAATAGTCCAGGATTGTAAAGTTGTCTGCAGACCTAAATGTTTTCATGATTTTGGCCGTCGCGACTCGAGTAATGTATACCGTGAATGCAGCAGTTTGCATTGAGTCACCACCTCAATACAGTAGTGAGTGAGTAGTTTAATGCTACTTAGGTGTCCATAAAGAGGATTTAGACCGTTGGCTGAAGGCGTCATTGGAAACCACTTCTTTACTGCCTTCTTATGTTTCACCAAAGCACAGCTGCATGCTGTCTCCTCTCCCCTGCTTTCTCATCTTCTCTTGCACTAAACCCAAATGTCAGATAGTCAAGCCGGATACAAAAGTGAGAAGTGAATATTCCTATGGCTATTGCACATGAGGACAAATTGTCGTCCTGTCGTGTAAGCTGTGCCAGGTACAATCCTTTGCCTCTCCTCTCTCTGTGTGATGTTCCACACATGCGATGCTGGCCTTGGTTACCTGAGAGACGACTGACAGCTGTAAGAATGAGAATAAGGAGTGACACAGACAATTAAACAGCTCAATTCAGTCCAGCCTGACCTTGTGTTCATTGCAGTCCAGTTTAGACCTGGCGGGCTAGAGACCTGCACTCTTTTTCTTTTCCTTTTTTTCCCAGACTAATAAAGACGGCACAGAGAGCGGCTCCCAGGCTGCACTGCCAATACTTTTAACACCCACATCGATTCTCATTACTGTTAATGGTTTCTTTGCTGGTGTGAGCCGGATGTTGAGGAGGGTGTGGGTAGGATTGTGGGCAGAGATTTGAGGAGGAGCAGAGTGATCCTACCATGACCCCGAGTCAGTGAAATGGCCTACAAGTTTGTCGACCACTCATTCTAAGACTTTTGTTCAAATTTTGTTAAAATGTTTGCACCGTGTCTGCTGATTAAATGCATCTCCAAAATCCAAAGTGGCATTTTTGTGAGAATGGAAAATAATTCTTTCTCCACTCTATTGAACAGCAGTGTTAAAGAAGATGATAAAAGTATATACTGTGCTTTAAAGAATCCTTTTTTGACAAGTCTGTTGCAGTTGACGCTGCAGCAAACAGCTCTACATATTTTATCGGCCTGTGGAGCTTTGTGCTATATTCATTAGTTGGCTCTAATTAGCAAGCAGCACGGAAAGTCATGCTCCTTTGGGGATATATGATTCCTTTTCTGCTTATTTTAGGACGATCTCCATAGATTACTGTGGTGGGCTGCCTCTCAAGTTCCTTATCCTCACTCAAACGTTGTGGGATTAGAGCAACATTGTCTGCTCATCATTTCAGCTTTCATTTCTTGCATTAGCGTCCTTCATGCTGTGGAAAAAAAAACAATGCAACATCAGGGCTGTTGGTGTTCACGTGGGCATGGCAACACACGGTGCAGATAAAGAAAATGAAATACAAAGGAGCAAACCCAGGATGAGGGCTTAAAATTGCAAAGACAGCAGTTTATGTCCTTGTGCTCCTTTGAGGTTCAATTATACAGCTCTAGAAAGTTAATCACAGCAGCAATCATTTTTTTCCCTCCATCTTGATGCACACTGGGTAAGTATACATCTGTGATTTGCTCTTGCTGCTTTTTCTGAAACCCCAAACACTGCTTTGGGGGAGGAAAAGCAGCGTAAGAAGCAACTGATTTACTGATCCTTTCACGACGAGAAATACCCTCATTCAAATGAACAAATAAAACTGCACTTTTGTACCAGTGCTACCGTTGGCGTGACAGCTGCTTTATGCTCCCATTTGGCACCCAAAAATGAAATGTGCCGTGTCAAAATGGTCCTTATGGCGTGTGCTTATGCTTAAGTTTTTCTGCTCTGAGGTCGAATGAGAACTGCAAAGGTTGTTTGATATTCAGCGTCTTCTGCTGTTGCGTTTTTCAGGCTCTGAGATGAAGCCAAACAATGGCCCTCTTTTCCCGACTGAAGTGGCCCCGTGCTTATTGCGAGAAGCTGTTATGTAAGTGGAGGATGCAGGTACAGTATCACCACAGCAGCAATGTCTGGGATTTCCAGACCTAACTCACAAATGCCGACAATGCAGTTATGATTTGAAGTCTTTGGGTCTTACAAAAGATACCAAATTGGATCAGTGTAAATCACAAATGTCCTTTACAGAGGTATAGGCCCTGGGGGTGCAATGGCATCATACGCAGGTTTTCTATCGGTTTTTGTTGTACTGACAGCTCAGGTGACTCTCAGGCTATTAGTGCTGGAATCTGTCTTCAGATTCAGCAGCAGATAACAGCAGCACTATCTTCTTTAATTGCCTGTTGCCTAAGAACTACTAACAAGTGTAGATGTGGGCTGCATGTCAAATAGTCGTCCTCCCCCAACTGGATTCCGAGCCTATATTCATGGCACAGGCACAAATTAGGGCTCTGGCTCATTTGAATATACTGCAGTGTGGTCTGTCTGTCTGTCTGCATAATTATTTTACCTTTGTTTTAATCCAAGAATCTGATGCACATATCCATAAAATCTCTTGAAATTACAACCTCATTTAAAAAAAACGCCAAACTAAGCAAAGGCAAAGTATGTTGAATGGGCATGCAAAAACCATGCTCGAACACCTGAGGCCGATTTTATTATATGAAATGTATGGCTGCATATCATTAAACGCAGTAATAAGATGGAGACATAATACATGCTATAAGTGTTTTACCTTATTACTTTTCATGTAGAAAAAAAAAATGTTTTAGAAACTTGTAAGTCACTCTGCTCTGCTTGTCTGTTGCGCGAATCTACCACAGTCTGTTTTTGAATTAAAGTACTTTCTTAATGAGGCATATCAACCGGCACAACCAGTGTTTTGAGGAGGAACAAAGCATTTTGTTGCACACTTAATGGCTGTGCATCGGATGCCAATTTTCTTCTCCTGTTCCCTTCCAAAACACACAATCAAGCTCATTTGCAGAGTAGCTGGAGTCAACAATTCGCGTCGCTACCTGTTTCAGGCAGAGCTCATTAAAAACGACTCTCTTTCACAATTGTAACAATGGGGAACTAGAATGTGGATGGGCCATTGGACTTAACTGTGTAGCATGCAGTGAAATGTGTAGAGTTGGTAGCTTCTGCAGTGTGTATTTACAGAAAGAAAACACACCTGAGAACCTTCTGTAACACTCCTTCATTGTGGAGAAGGTTCCAGTTCCCTCTCTGTTCTGTGGGTGAGTCATCCTGAAGCTGCGTGCGGCGCTGCAACCAGTCCATGCAGCGTAAATATCTCAAATAGGGATCAGACCTGCATTACCGCAACTTCCAACTGATTTATGTTGCCATATGTACAGAAAGTTGGCTCTTGAAATCGGATATTAGGTCGATAATAATTAAATCCTCATTCTAATTTTATACCTAGTGGACTTCCATGTGATAATCAGTAGACTCAGTAGAGTATAATGTCATAGTTTAATGCCCAATATGGAAGCAAATGGGTAAAAGCCCCCTTGCCTTTTTTTAAATTTAAAAAACAAAAAAAGAAATCTCAGCTGCTGTTGAAAACATTTTTTTTTCTATAGTGCATCAAAGCAGGGAAGTCCTTCAGATGCAAGATGCAAGCCGGCAGTAAATTTGATGAATCATCATCAATCATATTCATAATCCAGATGCCGTCACTTCTTTGCGACAGGAGCTTGACCACGCACACACACCACACGGAGCAACACCGATGCTTGCCAGAGGAATGTTCGTCAACCTCTCAGTGGTTATTACCAAGAGAAGCTCTTTGATAGAGACGAGAGCGGCTCAGATGCTTCTGCCTCATCGGAAAATGGAGAGGATATTACCTTTTATTCGGTCGCATGTGAAGACATTTTACAAAGCAGGACAAATTGCTGTCAATTTCTCATTTAACATACTGACGGAGCCATTTTCTGTCAAGTGCCGTGCGCATTTTTCCCGCCGCTATTTCGTCTGTTTTGCTAGGTCAGCACTCAAACAAGAGGGTGAAAGCGCGTGTTGGTGTGTGGAGGGGGAGTAATGGTTTGGGTTCATAGCTCTGCGCTCTAAAAGCTGGTATAGCTTTCAATAAATCTGCAACAAAATAATGTCTGCTTCTTAACTAAAGAGACCAACAACTCTCTCTTGACCCTTTTGGGGGGGATCCTATTGAAGTACCTATGACTGTGCAAACCGTAGTCAAACCATTTTGATATGATACTCTTTACTTCGGGGAAATTAAGAATGCCCCGATAATATGCAGACTTTTCGAGGCCAGTTTTTATTAACATTTGTGAAGTGTTGGCAGATCTCGGTGGGCGGTGTTGAGAGCCAAAACGCACTTCCCCCGTGTGGGCCCGAACATGTGCCAGGCGGAGCTTGACGCTGTTTGATCACTCGAAATCATGAGTGACAGATAGCAACTCATTGTAAATTCTGCATGTTTAAAACAACAGCTAGATATCATCATGTAGAGAGCTGAGATAATGTCCTTCTGCTGCTGCTTGTTCTCAATTTGGACCCTAGTTCAAAAATGCAGAATTATTCCATCACCATGTGAGTCCTTGGGGCTAGTTGCTCAACTCAAAATGTAAGCATTTTTGGTGTGTTAGAGCGGAAAAATCCTACTCAAGAGGATTTGATAATTGAATATATTTGGATAGACAGTGTAATAAGATTAACAAAATAATCATCCCACTCCTGTTTGGCAAAAATAATGCTTAGTAGGTAGTGCTTAATAGGTATTTAGGCTGTCTTTCATTCACCACTCTTAAAAAAGATCTGTGCCGATGTCTTTTCAAGCATAGAAAAAGCAGTTTGTATTGTCAGGCTCTCGCGCAAAGCAATATGCCATTCACAGCAGCAGACTAATATTAGCACCTTTTCTCCATGTGTCAGTCTATCTCGGCCTTTCTCGGTCTCTTTTTTCTTTTTATGACACACACACACCCTGCACACAAACACATGCACACACGCACACAGGCAGTAAATTAGCTCCACTTAGCTCCACCTGTTTTCCATGCTCAGGGCTGTGCTCTCTTTGACCCCTCTACCTACGGAGAGTCCACTGCTATTGCCAAAATACGGTGCCAATCCGCATTAACAAATACCGTCTAATTCTTTTGACACTCACTCAATAACAACAGACACGCTGAGATAATAACACTCACGACATTGATTTTTATGGTGCAGCTGTTCTCAGCATGGATATATTTTCCCAGAGTTGCTAAATGCGCGTAACCTTTTGTGTAGTTTCAGCTTTAGTTAATCTTGGTCACTGAGTACCGTTTTTTAATATCAGTCTTATCTTTTTTTAAACTCCTTCGTGCGTCCTCTGGTGACCCTGTCGTTCTTATCTATTTTGTTTCTAATATGCTATATTTATCTATTGAAAATGGCTGTTGAAATACATACCTGAGTTCCCTGTTTAACACCACATAGGTATATAGGAAATAGGAAATCAGGACAGTGATGTTTTTGGTTTAATATATGTAACCGCAGTTGCAACCTCAGGGAACAAAGCTGCCTCCATGCTGTGAAACTCCTTAGGCGCCAGATGCTTATTTTGGACAATTTGAGTGCAAATCAAATCCTAAGGTAGTGAATATGAATTGAGAATCTTCAGAGCGCCTGTTTTTAATTGCATCATATACACATACGAACACATACACTAATATTGGAGCATTTAACCCTTAAAAAAACTCACTCACATGCAGGCACATTTGTCACTTAATGTGACACAGAGACATATCAGCGTAACAGCATGTAGAGAAACAATCCAAGGTCTGGTCTTTTTCTCTAAGTAAATTTTATTTCATGCATGAACTCCCTGGGAAAATACATTTTTAGTCACACACATGATTCACACTCTGAGAAATCTGGTAATGATGAGATGGAGATGAAGCCTTTTACAGCCCCGAGACGCCACTACCCATAAGCCCCTTGGGTGCGGGCGGAGAAGCGCAAGCACGGTCATGCTCATGGAGCGGGGCGGTCACACAGCATACAGCAACAGAGGCATAAGAACCATGATGTAAGAGAAAAAAAAGACTACTTGACCTAATGTGATTTCTTATAAATTAGTGGTTGCGAGTTAGTGTACTATGCTCCGGATGCCTCGTGTCGCCTGGTTTAAGTGAAACAAGCAGACTCTTGATTCAGTCTGGAGTGTCAGAAAAATCACTTTCACACCGTTTGTATGCTGGCTTATTTACCTTCCATGTTCATGACACTAGCTGTTTATACAATTCAAGGCAGGAATATAAACCCGTCTGTAGGTTTGTGATAATGGGTCTGATATGTAATTTCAGAGTGATTCCAATTCTTTACATTTATTGGATCTGTTAAATACAGTGACACATTAATTTCACTCTGTGACATGTTCATTACTGTGTGAACGCTCTCTGAAATGAAATATTGGTGCCACCAAATTATGCTCCCATGCCACTAATGGGAAAATGTCAGCAGTGGCAGGAGCAAAAAATAGAGCTCTTTGGGGGTTTCAAGTTTAAGCAACCCATTCCTTACTTTAATTGCAGTGTATTTTACTGCAAAACTGTAAGATCGCTGCTTCTGGACATTGTCAGAGTACTTCATATCGCAGTTTATTCCCACCGTTTCTCACAAGCCATGAAACACGAGGTGCCCATGCATATCCTTTTGGATCTCTTGGTCGATTTTGTGAAGTTTCTTGTCATGTTTTCTTTTTGATTTCTTTTTGCAGCAGCCTGAGAAATCAAGCTCTGGCGCAAGTTTAATCAAACGCAGTATCGCAGTCCAGTTCTGCAGGGCAGTGTTATTGTCAGCAGGGGAGAATCATGATGTTATCATGAAATGCCTCTATTAAAAGCTTTATTAATAAGATGCTTCACCCTTCGTAATAAAGTTTTTTTTATGACTAAAAGAGCATGCAATGAGTAGAGGAAGATATTGTTATTAGTTCATATCTTAGAGGGGAGAAAGGCAGAAAGTTTTTTTTTTTATTCACCATGGGAACATCACATCGCTGTCTCCCCTTTAGGTGTCTGTCTCTCCTTCTGGGCAGTCCTAGTGTAAAGTATTGTCGGTGATATAAATAGGCTGACAGTCTGGCAGGGCCAGGTGGTATAATCTGCCAGTTCGGTGTCCTGCTCCCTGCCTGGCAAAGTGATGTGATTGTTTGTTGTCCCCACATTAACATTTCCCCCCCCCGGTTGCCAAAGATGGGCAAGTGACCTGGCACAGATTTACTGTAATTGTATATTCATGAAAAGGCGGCTCAGAGGTACGTTTATAAGAATGTGAATCATGTCAGAATCTGTCATTCAGATAATGAATATCTGTTGTCTTCGCTGAGCACTTTACCCAGACTCTTGACAGGAATAAAAAAAAGCTAAGACTTTGAGCTGCGATAATTACTCCCTCATCCCTATAAGACTGCAATTTTTTTTAATCTTCTGTGACTGTATGTTTAATATCCAACATACTGTCACAGCTACCTTGTCAAATACTAATGCTTGTTTTCGTACAGCGTGGCAGATTGATTTCTACCTGTATCGTTCTGTCTCCTGGCTCTCCTTTTCTTTTTGTTTTTTGGAAATTGTTTTAAGGGAGAGACCACATTCAATTATGAGTCCTTGTATCCAATCTTTTGCCACCTGGAAAACAGCGTGGCTCCTGAATATTCAGCTTGACAAGGCTTTCCCCCTGGTGACAGTTTCGGAGCAGAAACAGCAACAGCCATCATTACCGCGTGGTTACTACACCGTGCCTGACTCAGATTTTTATTTTTGGATGCTTATTATCCCAACTTCATGGCAGTGTAGTAATCATTACAAGCAATTTTTTTCACGCTCGGCTACCCCTGTGATTTTTATGAAGTTTTGAGTCTCAAATGCGTCACCAACAGTGTTTTCCTCTACTTTGTCAACATGCTATCACACATTAATATAACCATGGATTGAGATGTTGGACAGAAAAATACATCGCAATATGAGTGTTCCTCATCACTTCCTCTGACTTGATTTTATGTTAATGTGATTTGCCACACCACTCTGACTTCCTCGCCACCCCTGCATCTTCTCACCTGTCACCGCCCCCCACCCCAACTTTAGTCGTTCCTCATCAGAGGTGCCAACTTGTCACCGGCTGTGCAAAAGTCTAATGGCTATGGGAACATTTTCTCTGACACCTGCAGCAAACATGAAGCCCGCTGAGCTACCGCGTAGAACAGAGGGAGGTTTATCTGGGATGGCAGGCCTCGCCTCCATCACCATGCCAATAGAGACTCAGTGCTTCGTAGCCAG
Source organism: Mullus surmuletus (assembly GCA_903171835.1). NCBI lineage: Eukaryota > Metazoa > Chordata > Actinopteri > Syngnathiformes > Mullidae > Mullus > Mullus surmuletus. The sequence continues at coordinate 1,454,342 of CAESWR010000511.1, read as the reverse complement.
ATAAGGCCCCCCCCCAGACAAAGAAGCGCTGCAGCCAAAACCCACTCACTACAATGAAGTCAAGAGAACCAGATATATGACTAATGACCCTTGACAGTTTGCTCCAGTTAAATACTTTACTTTGAGCCTTAGTTATCGACATGTATTAGTTACAGGAAAGAAAGCCATAGGTGTTCAAAACGTTTCACAAAATGCTCTGGCTCTCAAGTTTTACTTATTTTAATATTACATTTACATTGTGTGCTGTTCAGGTGCACTTTATTTGGCTGGTGTTTTACTGTGACTTCTGATTTCTGATAATCTTTTGTTTATGTATCACTACTGTAGATCACGACTGCATGGGGCACTTTCCAACCGATTAGTATATCGAGGAAGACCGGAATGCACAAGCTGATTCGATAGCTCTGAGTAGCCAGCAGCACCAACAAGGATTCCTTGATTTGCTTTACACTTGATTATTTGTGCTGGACATGCACTGCATCTTCTCGGCTCCTCCAGGGGATAAAGGCACAGGCACTGCTTCGGTTTGGCAAATTAACTAAGTGTTTGGTTAACCATGGTGGGCGAACTTGAACCACACCATGCCACAAGGTTCTTTGGGTATTCAGTCTGTCCCCATGAATATAGCGATTGGATTTTGTTCCCCTAAGCCTCAGATATGACCGGGAATAATGCAGACTATATAGGTCGTCTCAGGAGGGCTGGTCCTTTGAGTCCTTTTCAATGTCGTCGTACAATCAACTCTGATTGTTTTTTACAACCAAGTCCTAATATTAGTAATGATAATAATGATACATTTTATTTATAGAGCACTTTTCATGAAACTCAAAGACTCTTTACAATAAAAAGGTTAAAAACAGTGAAATAAGAATAGGTAAAACAAATAAGAGAACACAATAAAGCACAATAAAATAGATTGGTCACAGGTTGAAGGCTATTTTGAACAAATGGGTTGGGAGCTGAGATTTGAAGTTGGGGAGGTCAGTGCAGTCACGAATGCGGTTGGATATGGAGTATATTGTTTATAAATAATCATTGTGATAACAAAAATCTTGAATAATTGATGCCATGTGCTCATGCTAGGAACTGAATGGATAATTCATCACATGTACTTATTGCACAAAGACATTTGGTCCCTCTTGCATTCCTTGATGTAAAGATTTGGAACAGATCGCCTCAAAATTAAAGGTAAAAGCAAAAGGAGAAAATAGAGCCATTTTGATGATTTCTTTTTTGGTTATTTTGTTTGTTTGTTTATTGTGTGTGTCGGCACAAGTACTTGTGCTTGTCTGGCAAGAAATTAACTTTGTCACGGAGGCCCTAGACAATAGCAGGCAGGAATTGCTGAGCCTAATGTTGCACTCTGGGAACAGTAAAGTCATTTCGCTCCAGCAGACCACTTAATAGCTTTGGCTGATGCAGAGTTTGGAAATCCATCAGTCAATTGTGCCAGAAGAGATGAGCAGCTTTCTGAGTGCCCAGTACACTCGGAATGTGAGGAAACAGGTAGCAGGACAATGGAGCCGCTCAAGTCGTGAGCTTGTCTCGTGTAGAGACGTTTGATAGTGTTTTCAAACTGCAGAGTATGAGCTTGTCTTGGTTTAATCTCAGTCATGTGCCAGGTCTGACAATGGGATGTTTAATTCAGTTTGTCGCAGTCTAGCACAATTTGTACAGTTTCGTGGGCACCATTGTGACAGTAATGTTCCTTCCAAAAAAGAATGATAGTTGGGGATATGAGTGTGATTGCACCCATAGTGATTAGGATGGTCATTGACCTTGGCGTTTAGAGTGTTTTGCATTCATGGGGATTTATATTTGTCCATTTATTCGCAGGTCCTGGTCATAAAACGCAACATTACAGCATTTTCTCAACTTGGGAAATGAAATAATGACTGTACAAAAAGTAAAAAAAAGACATTTACTGACAACCTTTTTGATTGATTTTACAATTATCCTCTCCTCTCCTTCTTTCTTTTTTATCTAGTTTTTATAATGTTGCGTAGTCTCGCCCCTGAACTCATAATCAGCAAAGTATTGTGTGGGTCACTTGTAAACATGATTATAATTATATAGTTTTTCTTTTTTGCAGAAAGAGTTTATTATTACTATAGGTTGCAAAAACGCACAACTGCCTCATATGTGAATGTTGGGTCTAATTAAGAATTTGACCATGATATCACCAAACCTGACCCATTCCAACACTTGGCAATGTTTCTTCATGCTTAACCTGGCCATCAGACAAACAGAATCAGCTTCTCCGCCATTGTTGCGACTTCCTGTTGTGCTTGGAAAGATCGCCATGCTTCATTTGGAGATTTGCTCAATTCAGAAACGCAAAATGTTATCCTTGTTTATTTAGAAAAACATCCTTCAAAAACCAAACCATCAAGACCAGCTTTTGGCAACTTAGCTGGGAGCTCCATTCCTGAATGGTGTGTGTAGGTGTCGTGCTGTGGTAGTAACCCGCCAGAACGGAATGGAAGAGAACAGTTGACAGAACGTGTCACTTAGTTTGCTTCGTAGCCTCCTTGATTTTCATGCTTGTAAATACCATACAGCTGTTGGCTCCGATTCCATTTTCCACTGTTACAATCCACAGATGGAAGGGGAAATGACAGGGAAGTAAAGGGACAGCCAAAAGGAGAGATTGACAAGCCCTACACAGCTGTTTCCAAACACCTTCCCCCACTGACTTTAAGGGTTTTTTTTATAATCATGAATGCTCTCATTATGTAAATGAATAATGCTGTTTGTCTGAACATTTTTTCTCCAAGTTTAACAGCTAGCACCTGTTATCTGGTGTGTTCCAGGGACTACTTAATCTTCTTTTCCACTCCTCTAAATCCTGTGTAAAGCTTTTGAATGAATCCTCTGTTAAACCCAAAATGTTGATTGACCAATTCCAACTAAATACGCCTGCCATTTAAAGGGCTAGAATATGTATTGCACCTCCAAACAGATACTTTCAGCTCTTTGCATTGAGAAGGTTGAAAGAGGATGAGGATATAGACAACACAAGAGGTTGCAGTTGTAAAGCTGTCAATGTGAAAAGTAGAGTTCTAACCAGTTTCAGAAAACCTAGAAAGGTGGACACTGTTTTGGAGAATCCCCTGTTGTGGGAACACTTGCCTCAGCTTTGAACAAATGGGATGAGAAAAGATTTGCCAAAACGATTGGAACTGTACACGTTTTAAAATTCCAGCCGCATATATGGGTTATTCCCTCCGTCTTGTCACAGAGTGCAGCAGGGCGGACCACCTGGCGCTTTGTGTCAGTCTGCAAGGATTGCTTCTCAGTAAGCCTGGCTTGCAGCTAACCTTGGTGTCAGTGCTCTGATCTAACTGGCTCAGATTGCAGACATAAATGACCTTAGCTGGCTCAATCTGCCATGATCACAGTGCTATGCAATATAAAGGCATTCATATTCATTGTGTAAAGTCTATTGATCATTTATCCCTTTTTTTTGTAGAGGCACAGCTAAATTGGCGGAAAGAGAAATTACTTGGGGACAAAAAAGATTTCACAATCATATCAGCAGTTTGAAACTCGTCCAGCAATGTATCGGCTGTGATTTATTATCAGAAATTCCCATGATGACGCTATTCTAATAAGAGGCGAGTCATCAGACTAAGTTGCAGTGTTGATTTATATGTAAAATGGGTGCATGAAAGGAAATATGTTGATGCCACTGTGTGAAATACTTAAATGGTAGATTCTAAGTGTCAGGCATCATTGATCACCTGCTACCAAACTTTCTATCTGTGAGTCACCTTTTCAATCAAAACCGAGGTAAGACTTTGCCTACAGCGCCGCCGATTCCCACAAAATAAATACTGCAATCTGTAGCTGTAATTGTGCCAGTGGGATGGACAGTTTCCTCTGTAGTTTCAAGCGTCTCGTACCTCTTATCAGAGCCGGCCTCAGTGGTGGAACAAGGTAATTAGCTGTGAGGAAGAGGAGCCTGCATTGAGGAGCAGCACAGGCTCATCTGATTTCCAATCAAAGCCCTTGCTTTGGGTCGGGGCCCGTAGAGAACACAATAGGCCGCCTGAACGAGGACGCCGCCCCATAATTTGCGCCACGAGAATGGATGGTATGATTTCATTATTGAGTGACAGCCGAACTCGCTTTGCCTTTCAACTGCGTATCCTTGCAACATAAAATGCGCACACTTAAGAACCAATCAACAAAGGACTTAAAACGTTCTTTTCATCCTTTGATTTCTTTCTACATTTTTTTGATGTCCAAAGAGAGGAGGTGCGGATGACTCAGAATCTTTTAATAAGGGCGACGGCTGGGTGCCCAGCTTTCTTTGTATGATGAATAATTTGGGGCAGCCAACAATTACTTTTTTCTTTTTCTTTTGCCCGCTTTAATGAGAATCGGGAGAAGTCTGACAAAGCTAATGATGAGTATGGCGCTTTTATACTCTCCATTACTGTGCGGAATGACTGAGAGGCTTTGACTCAGCATCTCACAAAGCAAGTATTCCCTCCTCAATGAAGTTTTTTCATGTCCGAATTTTGGTAACCTACCCTTTCTCTCAGAAGGTGTCCTCGCTCCAAAGGCTTCAAGGTCCCGAAAATCCTTTAATAACCCAATTTCCCTTTGTGTCGAGAAAAGGCTTCTCCTCTAATCTGACAGTGGAATTCTATTCTTCTCAGGTGAGCTGCAATTTGGTATTCTTCCACTTGATCCGAGGGAGATATTTTGTTCCTTTGTCTCGGCTCTTGGAGGCACGTTGGAGTGGTGGTATTGGCCTCTCGGCCTCATCCTTTCCCCTTTCTGTACACATGCTCCATCCAGTTCCCTTACCTCACCATCCTGATTTAAGCACTTGTGACAGTCGGAGCCGAACGGCATCTACCCCTTCACATGCAAGACTGCTTTTTAAAAATCTTTATTTACTGAGAACACCTCTGCTCTTTTTCAGCTGAACCACCCCATATACGCTCCACATTTAGTCCAATGTGGCCCATTTATATAATTACACAGTATAATCAAGCATTATAGAATAGTCCCTCTTTTACAGGCAGCAATGTGAAGAGGTTTTATGGTTATAAAGCCTCGACCTACCAGGGATGTAGGCTGGAAATGATCAAAAAGACCTTTAAAACAACACTGCATTGTTCCCCCACTATTGCCTTCTTCAGTAAGCAGCCCTTTGGGTTCCCTCCTTTCTCATACTTTACCTCATTACCATGATAAACTAATGGCAGACACTCAATGCTTTTCCTTCAGAGGGAAAGTCTTCCACGCTGTAATAATTTAGTCACCTAAACAATCATTATATCCTGTTTAAACCCTGTTGCTGTTTCTCCTCTTTTGAGAGAATTTCTTTTACGAGCCTCTATTTTTTTTGCTTTTGCTTCGCCATATGATGATGCCCATTGGCTTCAAAGATGGCACGTGGCCGTGGCTGTTAAACAACACAAACTGGCTCTCAGCCCTCTCGTAAATTACCGAGCGAGAACCTCTCCCAAGACCGCCTTTAGTGAAACGTTCCATCTGCAATGTTGTTTCTCATAACCAACAACACAGCTGCAACTTTACGCAGGTTCATTAGTTTCGTTATTACGCATATTTTGTTTCGTATGGAATGGTTTTCGTCACTCTCTGTTGCCCCCAGAGGGTCTCCTAGATGATGGTGCTATCTAAACTGAAAGTTACCGAGGCTACTTTGTAACTGAATAGTGAAGAAATAGGTTTTTATTTCACACCTGCATGGAAAATATTAAGCCTTTGCCTCTAATTCATTGAGGGCTTTTAAGGTTCTTTAAATCTTGTATCCACAGTGACGCATTTTCACTTTGTGTCGTGTGACAATTTAAATAACCGTTACACAAAAGCTGCGTGCCTCATGTAAATTCTCCTATAAGCCTCAAAATGCAATTTCCTTTATGGTTATATACTCTGGCTCTGTTTCCTGTCTCGAGGTGATAACAAATGGTATTCTGTGGGTTTTCCAGTGACATGCGTCAACATTGTGGAAAATTATTTTCTTGCTCAATATTTCAGCATTTCGCATTTCTGAAGCGTGTTTGTAAATGACGGAAGATGCAACCCACTTGTAACCGGGCCTTTCTCTTTGATCGTTGTTTGTTGAAGAACAGTGGAAGCTTTGCTCCCTCTGCCCTCCCGTCCTGCCCTTGCTCTTCCCCCCAGTTGTCTCGCACTTCCTAAATATTACATCTTCTAAGCAGCATTTTTCATGCCATGTCTAATGTTTGCTGTTAAATCTTTAGCGTAGCATCAACACTACACACAGGCCCCGTCAGTCAGCAGAAATGCTGCATGGATGATTTATGGCACCCAAACTTCTGCTGCACCGCTGTTATCGCCCACTCCTGAATGGAGTACATGTCACTTTTTAGAAATTGTTTATAACATTGTTTATACAAAAACATTTCCAAACCGTTTGCTTCTCACTGTCTGAATGAAATGATGGTGAACATTTATGACAAACAAATCTATGACCGTATCTTTTAGAAAAGCACCCAACGGGCACAGATGACTGCTTTATTGTTTCTCTGCGCTCATTTTTAAAATATATTTGTGACTGTTTTTTGCATCTGGCCGTCACATATTGCAGCACAGTGGTGGTGCCATTTATACTGCATGTTGCCTCTCTGTTTGTAAGAAAGCCTGACAGTCTGTCATATCTGGGGGAGCAATAAAACACTAGAGCATACATACTTTATGCACTATATGTTTGTTTTGGTTATTGTATATGAAGACTAAGTGTGCCTGTTTTGTGCATACAATATAAGGTTTATTGTATTTAGTAAAACAGAATAATGACAGTGATTTCCGTATATATAGCGCTTTGCATGCTCTTGCAAATTATAGTGGGAAAACTGACAGAAATAACCATGTTAGTGCAATCATGACAATAGCATGAAGGAAGCATTTGCATTCCCACAGCTGACAGCTGCAAAGGTTTTCCTTGTCATACTTATCTATGCTTTCTACCGACAGTGCAAATCCATAATACTCATTGCAAATCATTTTTTGACTGCTGGTGGTTTAAAAATATCTAACATACAAAATATAGGATGGGGATAATCCTCACATGGATTTTTGTTTAAAATACAAACAAGGGTGTTGTGTTGCTGTAATTTTTTCATCCTCATTGATGACAATTGGGCATTCTCGACAAATACTAAATATACGAAGCAGCTAGAATAGAATGGCTGTCATCATCATCTTATTGTTACTTCTTACCTAATTGTATTATACTGTAATCTTATGCAGTTGATGTGGTTGCAGATCTTGATCACTTGCTTTACACTGCTGTTTGGTATTCGGGAGAAATTGTAATATTGTCGAGCAATAATTGGTGTGGTTTTGTGAATTCATCTCGCTGGAAAATCTTAAAAACCTTTACATTTCAAATAACACTTTGGTAGCTTTTATCTTTCTGAACTAACTTTCCTATTTATTCTTTAAGACAAGACAACATGAAACAATGAAACAGTCAGGCAACGCTTCTTGCCATACTTGAAGTCGTTATATTTTTTTAATGATTTCCTGGCAAATCAGAAGAAAGAAAAAAAAAACCCAAACAACA